>JANVCC010000018.1:54134835-54348102 GCA_025345505.1 Todiramphus chloris collaris
TTTTTTTTTTTAAAGAGATTAAGCATATTCTGGCTAATACCTGAAGTGTATTTTAATAGGGATGTGTAAGTCTAATACCTGAAGAATATAGCAGTGCTATTTGGAAGGGGTATCTGTTTTAGTTTTTAAGAAGTTCCAGAGTCAGAAGTCAGCATGTTCCTGTTGATTTGATTACAGCCACATATCATTGCATGGGCAGTACCATTAACACTGTTGGTTAACAATGTGTCCAGCACATCTACACCACCATCACAAGCCCAGAGTTTGAATTCCACTGGCATTTTTAGGCAGTATCATTTATGCCATCAGGAAAGGATACGGAGTGAGGATACCACAGTTCTTTGCTGTTGTTTCAAAAATTTTTCACAATTCATTAGCACAAAGCATAGCCCATTTTCAGCATGTTCTTTTAGCAAGTTTAGATGTTTTCCATACCTAGCACAAAATGTTAAAAACTGAAGCTGTTTAAAGGTTAAAATTACTATTTTTTTATTCCTGAAAAAGCAAGAATTCATATTTAATAGGCCTGTGAAAGTTAAGCCTTCATAGTGTTGTTCATAACAAACCCTATGTTGTAGAGACATAAATGGTTTAATAAAACCTATTGTTCTTTATCTAGGAAGGATACACACCAAACATCTGCTACTCAGTGATATAAATTCCTAAAATTTCCTAAATTCACCTGAATTCCTTTTAGTTCAGTTTTACAGACTGTGGTGGGGAGGAACAAGTACTCTAAAGCACACGACTCATTTTCTTCACATACATTACTTAGAATTCCATCTAATTATATGGTATGCGTAATTATTAGCATCAGAATTCAAATACTAATTCTAAAGATAACAATCTGTGGAACTACAGACACATTAGCTTTTCCTTCATCATAGCTCTGCAAATTACCAACCAAATGAAATGTTTAAATTGCATATAACTAAGCTTAGCTAAACAGAACTATTTAGAGAAGTAATGTGAGCTAAAAAGGCACATAACTCAGGATAATGTGATTTTATGGTAAATCTTACTAACAAGTTACAATTAGCCTTTACAACAATAAAGGATAATAACCTATATAATCTGTAAAGATAATTTAATTATGTACTAATACCTTTTCCATTTTCAAACTTAGAATTAATTTTCTTAAAGATGATCTTTAGATTGAAATGGCATAAAGTACTGAGTTGATGGATTAAGTACCATTAAAGTCATTCATGAAAATCAAACAAATCCTAGAAATACACTATGGAAACATTTTAGTACCATGTACCTACCTGACTGTCATTTCAACACCAAGCTGCTGCACAGATGAAAGGCTTTCATTCTTCATACCTGTATCCATGGCTAACAAACAAACAAACAAACCTAATAAAGTATTATATATAAATTTAACTGAATACTAATGTACAGCTTCTTTTATGTATGAATACCAATTCTGGAGAACTGTTTCTTATTTGAAATGAGTTTAGCAGTATTTGCAAAAGGTGCATCAAGAACCTTCATTCTTCATATGTGCTTTTTTTTTTAATTAAAATAACTTTTTTATAAGGAAATCTTCACTGTTGTTAATGGTTATCATTAGCTTTATATCACAATGTAAACAATTTTTTTTTCAGTCCCATTTCTTAGTAGAACTTTATCATTTCTGGCTAAGAAATCAGACAAGGCAGGATTTTTTTATTCTCCTAGCTGTAAAAAGGAATGTAGAAAAAAAGTTTTTACTTAAGATACAAATCACAGAAAACTTTACAACAGACAGATTTTAAAAATCTTGTATTTCTATGCATTGTTCTTTCACATAGTAATATAGGACCCATTTTCTCCATTTGTTTAAATTAAAAATCCAAGTTAGGCAAATGAATAACTCATGAAATAAAGCAACCATTGTTGCAATATTTTCTCAAAATTTTAAATTCCAAATGCAATTAAAATGAGGCATTTTTTCTCTCATGTACTACATCATCCTTTTTTTCTAAATCCTTTTTGGTCAGATAGAGAAATCAAACTGAAGGATTCCTTGGATACTTATCCAGGTAAACAGTCTATGTTCTTGGTAAACAAACAAACACTAAGGTATTAAAGATGAAATACCTTTGGTTAGGAAGAAAAGTTAAAGAAAAAAAAAAAAAACAAACTAAGAAGCACTCTGTTTAGATGAGATGAAGTGGGTTGAAATCTTCATGAAGAAAACAATACAGCAAAATTACACTCAACAAGCAAAAAAAATTGGCAGAGGAAGTATGGTAAGAAAGAGACCAACCCACTCTATTATAAATTATTAATAGAGGACAATGATATAAACGTTAGGGTCATGAGAAATTACCCTTGTACTTTTGACAAAAACAGGCAAGAAAAATGAATTGGTCTTTTGAGTGAAAAAGAATTATTCAGTAACATAATGGGATTGAAATAGCAAATGCACATAAGAGGTTTTTTTTACCCAAAGAACAGAAGTTCAAATACCTTTTGCATAGAAGCATACCTGCCACACAGTATTTGGAAGAATACATACAAAATCACAGGGCTTTTCAGTTAAAAACCCACTGAGATGAGTGAAACAGTTCATATCTTTTTAAAGCTCCTGTTTCAAGTTACCGGTTTACTTAAGCTGCAATTACTATACTATGTCAATTTATGTTCAGGTTCCTGTGTGCAACTGTGAAGGAAAGAGGCATTCTGGAAAACAGGGAGAATTTGATTGAATTGGCTATGACTAATGGCTAATTCAGTCCTGATATGACTGTATTTAATGCCAGGGAATAGGCAAGTAGTAGAACAACCACTAAGCCACATGGAAGCCTTGCCTCTAGTTTGAGGTGGATCCTCCTGTGGGTGTGCAGGAGCTGGTACCCCAGTTCAGCAAGTATGCAATGCGGAACAGCCGTATCACAACCCACAGTCTGAGCCTAGTTTCCATGCTGTAACAGTTTAGAGCAAGTACTGAATTTTTAACTTCCCATTAAAATTAAAAGAACACAACTAATTTCCTTGAGTCTCATTGCCTTTTCCTCTCTGTTGTAATAATTTCTTATTTGATGAAAAGGTTTTTTTCCTTATCAGTTTTTATTATTGCCATTTCTCCCTGTATTGTGAAAGAAGATAAAATTAACATAGAGTTTGGATTGAATAATAATTCTATATTACACGTTACCTCATCAAGGCAAAACCTCTTGCTCTTGTACACCATAATCATTAATAATATAATCATTGCTATGTACACCAGGCAGTCAAGTTGCTGCCAATCCACAGCTCACAATGGGAACAGACAAACTGTGGTTCTTTGTCATGAGACAGAAGCTTTGATTTTTCCATTTTGTTTACCTATTGGGGAAGACTAGGCTTCAGAAAACTATAAAGTCATTTAGAATACACAAAGGACCACTTCCTACTGATTAAAAACGAGACCTAAAAACCTTAAATGCTCCATTAAGCTTAGAAAATTGTTACTGACAGTAGGTGGAATATCAAAATACTGCATATTGCAATCCACGGATAAAAAGTTGACTAGTAAGCCTGCAGGAATATCTTGTGACTGTTTATTGTAATGATGCTCATACCTCTGATTTAATACACTGAACTTAATTTTTTTTACAAAACTCAGTTGACAGGTATTTATCAAAAGACCTGATATAACTGTCTTGAAACAAGATGGGTTTCATAACAACAGGCAACAACAGATCAATTTTCTGAATAAGAATGCTGTTTATCCTCAAACAAAGTGTAGAACAGCTCTCTCTGAACTGTGAATTAGATAGCAACATGGTACACCATTGTGGCTATTATTAAATGGAATGAACAACGTGCTTTGTCAGCTTCTTTTTTATTTATCTAATAAAAGAAAAATTCTATGTTGAACAGGTGTTTTACACTTCTTTCTTTAAAAATTCAAACCACTGTTAAAACAGAAACTAAGCTAAAATTAAACTAATGACTTGAAAGGTATCAGAATTCTCTAGGAGCTGACTTACAATTCAAAAAAAAAGACCAAACAAACAAAAAAAAACCCCCAAAAATTATTATAATAGAAAGTTGACCTTATCTCTCATTCTAAAATCCATAAAAAAGCCCCACAGCACTAAGTATGGAATATTTTATAGTGTAAACTGTATGTTTGGTGTTTTTTACCCATGTAACTACTCTTTGTATTAGCATTAAAACATCAGCTAATCATACGAAACATCGGTATGCCTGCTCTTAAATCTGTTTTTCAAAAAGCCACTATTTATCACAGTCTTCTTCACTTAAAAGAGAAAATGCTTTCTTTGAAACACTAAGGACTGTAAACTATTAATTGTCAGTGATAACTTTAAACAAAACAATAACAAAAAAATACTTCTTTATTCTAAAATAAAGACAATATTCTACAATTTTTCATGTGTTTTATTGTCTTTATTCTAGAATAAAAAGGTATTTTTTTATGACTTGGTAATCTTCCTGTTGTTTCCAAACTTTCTACCTCCAAATCTAATTCAGTGGTCCACAGAGAAGCAGAAAGACTGAATTAGGACCAATGCTGCTTGAGTGTGGAGGGCAGGGCTTCACTGACATTGCCTATATAGTCTTCATGTCTAAAGAGAAGAAATCCTGTGCACCCTGGATAAATCCAGATGCAAATCAGGTGATCCAGGGGAGAGATGGGGATTAACTTCTGCTTACAAGCCCTTTCCTTGATTATTTATTTACTGTAGAACAAAACCTAGTGATGGAAAGGAATTTGAAGGTTTTCAACTTGTGTCCATGGGAAAAGATGGGATGATTCTCTTCTGTGAGTTTTATCTTTCAGGTGTTCCTATAAACCTCAGCAACTGTAAATATCAAAATGGATTAGGTGGAATGGGGAGAACAGGATGAAGGGAAGATGGGGAGCAATTCTTTAAGCAATCCTAGTGTTTCCTTGCTTTGAGGTCATGACCGATCATTTGTTCTAACTCTGATCATGCCCATTTCAAGCATCCTAATGCGCAACACTTCTCAAAATGTTTTGTAGCATTCAGCAGCACAAAAACAGAAGCATGATCGTAAGGCATGATTTGCAAAGGAAATTACATAATATTATTAAAGTCAATCTATAGCTATAAACATTTCAGATTAATTGGCATGCACAGTCCAGCAGTATTCTTCTTGATCAGACTAGACCTCAATGAACTTGACAACTCATGAGAGACTGCTTTCTTACTCATTTTCCCTCATACCATGAAGAAGCTTTTATGTATTTAAGGCACAAAATGGTCTGTCTATATCGCATTCATACTAAAATGACAGGATGCCAAGCTAAAACAGCTTTATGGCATATTTTATATGATTTTTATGGTCTTTTAAGTAAGAATTAATTTATTCCCCTGTTTAACTGCTGTTACTCCAAAGAAACTACTGGCTTCATTTGTATTAAATGAAGAAAATTACTAAAGCTGTTGCTCACATTATTGATTGAACTTGTTCACTTTCTGGTGCCCAGGCCAAATGTTTTTATGATTATATAAGTATTCCTTGAAAAATTATAATGAATGTTAAATTGTAACTTCTGTAACTGTAATAAAGATTAGTTTTCTTTGTATGGATAGCAAATGCTTTTGATTCAGACCTCTAGTCCTCGGCTTTGTCTATATAAACTGAAATTGTGAAACTCAAAAAATGTGTGGTTTGTTTTGTTTCTTCATTGGTTTGGGGGGTTTTGTTTGGTTTTTTTTGGTTTGGTTTTGTTTTGTTTGTTTGGGGGGGTTAGTGTTGTTGGTTTGTTTGTTTAAAAAACAAATAAGCAGGTTTATTACTTAGTCTTCAACAGGTACCTAAACATGGTCACTGACAGTTGGCAGTTACCCCAGCAGTCAATATATTTCCAGTACCTATCCCCACTCTCCTTTTGACGTTCTTATGAAAGTTTTCTACTTTAAAACATTATTCAGAGTCATACATTTCCTCAGCATATTCTCTTCTGTCAGTTTGCTACAGTTTTTTGATGTTGTCATTTCCTTCACCAGTCTACTCATCTAGAGGACTTCCAATAGTCTGAATCTCATATTCATTGTTAGAATTGTCTATTAAAAAAAAAATTCCCATTTCAAGCAACAGCATGACTATAGTTGGATTTCAACTGTGAATGAAGATAAGGTAAACAAGAGCCAAGAATAATTGCTGGAGAATGCTGTCAGCTTCTCATCAGAGCTAGGTAATCTCATGTGCAATTCTGCCTTGACTATTGGAAGCATCTGTTATGTCATCACTATGCTTGTCATAACAATACAAAATCAAAACAATCATATCTAGAACTTCTGTATGTATTGGTCATTACAAATACTCAAGCTGGTTTTGATGGCAATATTAAGAATGGACCATACTCTCAGTCCAGTTACATATGAACTAGCAAAGGGCAAAATGCTTTTTGCTAACAACATCTTTAAAGTAGGCACCCATCTTTAAAACCATGCATTCATCAGATAACAGCTCCTCATTGGTGTTTTTAAAATTTCTCAGTTCATTACCCAATCCACCTGACCCTGAGAAGATTAAAAACTGATTAAACAGTAGAAAGTTTTTATGAGATTTTGTTCGGATGGAGAACTAAACCTCATCTAGAGAAGGAACAGACAATGACATTTGAGTTCTACAGCCAAGACCTGATATCCCAAAGGTTCTGACCCTTTGGCAGTAGATGGCAGAGCTGTTTCAAAGTGTGGTGGAAATAGACAACTCAACTGCAAGGTCATCTGCACAATGACATCTATCAAAAAAAATCCACTTGATCCTAAAAGGTCATAGCATTTCCCAGGTTTGGGCAGTCCGCAACACATGGCAGTGATCAGTTGAGAAGTCCAGACAGGAACATATTAGATGACTCTGAAAGTAAAATTCTTTGAGAAATGGGTTTATTTGAACCTTGAGAAAGCTAATACATTTCCACAAAGCACTTAACGTTGCAATGAACTGGAATCCACTAACAGGAAGAGTGAGTGGCTGTTTTAGGAACTTCATATACCTAAATGTGTAATGCCTGTTTTACTACTATACCAAGTTTCAGTTTCTTGCCATCCTATTGCCTGTTACAGGTAGACATCATTTGGTTTTCAATATTTTGTGGTTTTTGTTTGTTTGTTTGCTTCTCAAGAAAGAAAGAAAGGAAATAAAAGCAAACTAGAAAGTATTAATTCTGGGAAAGGGGATGGACAGTCCATTAATATTTAATGTACATACCATGTGTTATTTACTCATCAGAATCCATATCATATTAGTAACATTGCTGCTAGCAGAAAGTGGACTTCAACTAAGATTTGTGTTATAATTAAACACTGCAACTACATAGTGGCTTATCAGATATTTTTTCTCCTCTCTTATCTTGAAAATGGTAACAACCCAAACTCATTTGATTTTTCCATATTTGCAAATTTTTTAATAGAGTGAAATCCCAAGGGATTCCACAGCAGATGGATGACTGTGTTATTTTAATTACAACTACCTAAAGATTTAGAAAGCTGTAATTTTTTAGGATAATCAGTTTCTCATTTCAAGAAACATGATAAACACTGAATATCTATTCATTGTACTGAATCCACTTTCATTAAAACGGTGGCTTCTTGTCATGAAAATTAAAAACTGTTTTTCAGTTCCTCAGACTCAAATTTATTCAAGAGGATAGTGGACACACACCATTGCCAAGTCCATGTTTGTCTTAGATGTGAAGCTAGAAAGATGCACCTAGAACACAGTTTACCTTCTAACAACTCATTAGCTTTACCTAATTCATAAAAATGTCTCTACTATAACAGCAGTTTTAGGATTTAGTTTAGATAGTGCATACACATATGGGGAAGATACTGTGAAATAACGTGACATTCAATAATTAATTACTTGTTCTCCTTGAAGAAATTCCAACCCTTCATACACATGTTTTGTATACAAAACTGATCAATCATTATTCAACCAGTGCGATCTCCAATTTCAAGTAATTTGATAAAGATTCAAGTGTGTTGTATTTGTCCCTTACGTACAAATACAAGAAGCATAATACAGACTTAGTTTCTCAAAGCACATTCCCTGTCTTCATAGGAATGCCACACTATATGTTTTATGATGTAAGTGAGGAACCTGAAATGAAAGTAAATTTAGCTATACAACTGATCTTTACAATCAAGCCTTTTTACTGTTTCAGAGTGGACTACAATCACAGATTGAATTTTAGAGACAGATTTTTGTTTCACTTCTGTGTCAACAAGCATGAATTTATTGCTCTAAATTAGTTTACCTGGACAACACTCATTGCTACACCCATCTGAAAAAAGGTGCTAAGAAATTTTAGTAACTATTCTCATATAAAAACTAAAAGAAGCCCTTACTGAAACACATGCTGTTTTCCTGAGCATCACTCTTTGCTGGACTGGAGAACTCTTCATAAAAAGCATGATAATGGTATCGCTGATACTGAAAGGAAGCATTAAGGCAACACCAGCCATTTGCCTACATTTCACATCAGTTTCTTACTACCAGACTACTGTATATCCTTGAGAAGGTTTCTCATCCTCTCATTTCCAAGCTTGTCTTAATTAAAGCACATGGAACATCAAAAGCATTTGCAAACAAACACTGTTAAACAGATAACCCTTTAAATTATGGACTTCTTTGAGAGCAGAACATGTAAACTTACCCAGAATTAATTTCCAATAGTGCCTGTATAAGATTGAATGAAAAAAACATTCAGAGAATACAAAAAGGAGTGTCACCTAGACTGGACTGGTTTATCATGGAAAGAAAATCTGTCAAGCTCAAGAAAAATGAACAACTGAGACTTTTACTATGTTGCTTTGCTTCTGTACCTAATCTTTCAGATTTACTATTCTAGAAAATGAATGTATGCAATTGTTGCAGAATTTTCAAATCTGGTATTTCTTCAAAGTTGGCTTTAAGTTTTAGCTAAATAACACAGTGTTATTGCCACCTCCACCATGGTTCATGGTGAAAGCACATATCAATGAAGTAGAAGATCCAGGTTCAACATTCCTGAATGTGTTTTAAATCCTAGATTTGAACAAAAGGCTGAGCACAGTGGATTGAAACAAAGGTACTCAGCACCTAAGTGAACAGAGTACAGACTGCTGCTTCCCTTTATTAGACCCCTTCCACACTGGATGGAAGCACTCACTGTTATAATGAAGAAACAGCAGGATGCTGTCTTTGCTGGGCAAGACATTAATTTGAAGGTTGCACAGTTAGAGGTCAGTTCCTCCTCTAGTTAGTTTTTGCCTTATTCAAACCAAGCAGGTTTTTCTGATTTCCTAACAGGAAACACTAAGATAACCTGAAAAAAATTCAGGTCTGTGGGCTATACCAATCTCCAAAGCGATGCGATGAATGCAAGTCTGGGTCTTCCATATAATTGGAGAAGTCCTTATACTTTGAACTGCGACCTGAAAACAGAGCTATACAGAATGGAGCAAGAGGGGCAGTACAGGTGTCAAATAAATAATTTACATCACAAAGACAAAATGTGGGCTTTAAAGGAGCCATCAAAATCATCATATGCATTGGGAAGTGTCATAAATATATGAAAGCAAGTCTTATGAGTCCATGAAAAGACTTTTGTTGCTCATTATGCCTCGGAAGAAGTTGAAAAGTAAATGTCAAACTAATGCAGGACAACAAAAACCAAACATTTTAAGGATCTTTTAAGGAAAAAATAAAATAGTGACAGAAAGAATGTCACTTCAGCAACTCTCTTCATTAAGCAAAGAGAGATTCTCAAAATTAAGAGCACTCCATTAGCAAACATTCAGGAGGTAAAGAACACTATATAGAAGAAGGATAACCTTTAAATTACTAAAGGAATTCTATGCTTTGAAAGTTGAACCTAAGTCTGAAGTCTCCAAGGACCCTATATTTGCATCCTATGTAAAATAACAGACTGTCCCCAAAGCAGGCTTGCTTCTCCAGAGTTAGTGGCAGAATAAGTACTCTAAATGACTGAACTAAAACCTAAGAGAAAAGTCCTGGACAGACAGTACAGAATCAAAGTGCATTTTCTGGTAGATATTAACAGTGCTTCTAAATCATCTAATTTTCCAAGTGCTTCAAAAATGTATTACTTTACATTCAGAATAAATTAACTTTATTATTATTTATTATTCCTTTATTCTTGAATGGTAAGTACAGCATCTGTACAAAACTAACACTCAGATTACTCTGCCAACAATAGCAATTCTTTAATATGTATCCTTTAATATAAATTGCATACCTTTGGATTGATTATACATTATGGGGCTTTCAAAAGTTGAGATTGCTTACACCATCTTAAATGTTTACACCACCAGCTTTGCAAATCATTCTTTTATAGGTGTCAAGAAATACTGTGAATTATACTGATAGCCTCACCTGTTCTGCATCTCAATCTATTACACACACAGAAACGCGAAAGACCATCACTGATAACCTGTGCTGTTTACTCAAGTGCACAATCTTTTGCTTCAAAGTGAGGTAATTTCCCCCAGTTAAGTCATGAATTTCTAAGTTGTTGAAGAACATATTAAACAACTCCCAAAAATGCTACAGATACATTTGAAAGTAATTTACATATGAAGAGGCTGCATGGCAATAAATTATTAGGTAACTGACCTTTACAGTTTCCCATGCTGAAATAACAATCTGATCGGCTTTTAGAAAGATGTGACACAAACTTTTCAATTAATTCTGCCAGAACTGCAAAAAGTAAAAAAAAAAACATTGAAACATTAGAGGCAATGAACAAAATACGGAACTACCTTACCTAACAATATGACAATATGTGAGAAACTGAAGTTATTTGAATTCCTGTATGTTTATTCGCTTTTTTATGGGGTAACAATTCAAAGCATGCATTACATTTTTGCATTCCTCACACCATTCTTACCTTAAATTAAAATTTAATTTGCTTTACTGAGAATATATTCAGTGTAAATGGAAAGAGAATCATGTATTATCTTTATATTCTCCAAGGACTATTTCAGAATTTGTTATGTAGTTTCAATATGAAATGAAAATTAACTATAATTAAACTACAAAATCTTACCATATTTGTCTGTATATGTAGACAGGAAGGGAAAAAAAAAAAACAAAAGAAAAAAGAAAAACAACAATCCTCACAAAAAATAAACCAAACATCACCCCAAAATGATGCTAATAAAGGTATATGAAGTTTTAACACCTATGCCATCACAAGATGGATATTATTCACTTGAAATTAACAGGAGTATTTCCTTTTTATGATGACCATAATGTTCTTATTCAGTTCTTGCTGTGAAACTTTGAGTCTGCACATACTTCACAGATAAATCAGATGCCGACATTTAGTTACTATAAAGGAAATCATATCTCCCACCTCTATCCAGGTGAGAGGAGATCACTCATTGAAACAAAAATGGATTTCATGAAATAGCCAAACTAATACCAATGCCACTGTAAAGTAAACAAAGTTATATTCAGCCCTGCAAATATATGGTAGTCATAATAAATGGGAAAGCAGGGAGCAGGGTCAGAAGGAGCCTAAGTCAGAAGCCCTCCATCCTCATCAAACTGTTCTGGGATACACCTGTAAGCCAGCTCAGGTCATCTGCCCTGGCTGACTCCAAACTGCTAATGGCCTGCAGACCATGTCAGGCCTATGATTCTGTCCCAGCGAAACCAGGACATCACCTGAACAGGATGTTAGCTGGGAAGTTAGCAAGAACTCTCAATGACAAATCATTAACAAAACCTGTTCCTGATTCCTTAAGTTCTGCAAGTTTGAGTCTATTGCACCTGAGCACACTACCACCTTTGCAGATTTAAACTAAGGCTACAAGGAAGACTTTACACCTTATGCATGGAGGAAGCCCATATTAAGATAAGCCATAATGAAGAAGATAACAACAATGAACACTTTTTATATGTAAACACTATCCCAAAACAGTTGCTGCTAGCATGATAAGCAAGATTTAAAGTATAGAGATATAGCATTCTTTTCGCATGAATACAAAGCAAGGAAGTGTATTTAAAGAGTAAAAAGTGCTGCTACCCATGGTGTTTCCTGTTTTAAGGCTGCCAGTTACCATTTCCTTGGCAGCAGCTCAGTAGAATAGCACTGAAGGTTCAGCCCCCAGTCACCCCATTCCTGCACATGCGCCCACAGGTGGTTTTACTGGTTTTAGACTGTGTAATTCCACTAAACCATTTTAGCGGACGGCTGCATAAATGGTTGAAGCAGAAGTATGGGATCTAACGATCTGTGGTGGAAGAAGCAATGGAGAAAGCTAGAAAACTCCTGAACTAGCCTTGCTGAGAGGAACACTCTGCAGTGAGTTTTCCTCTCAGTAGTGCAAGTTCTTTTGTGTGTGAGAAGGAAGATAACAGAACCTCCAACTACAGTTTGATGCTTTTTATGTCAGAAAAATAATGAAGAAAAAGATCTTATAAAGACAATTAACTCTTCTTTCAACCATTTTAAGCTAACATACTGACATTAAATGATGATTTTTTTTTTTTCTTGAATGTCTAAAACATTTACAGAAATTTATTTACACTGAGTCCAGTAAAAGTCTTAAAAAGGTTGAATTTTGGTAATACCATTTTGATGTGTAAGGCAAAAGGGAAAAGAATTTTCACTACAACAGCTACACATGAATTTATAGTTAAGAGTAGACAACTCCAACAGTAACAAAACTAATTTTGCATTGCAAAGGACTACTAAATCAAATTGCCTCCAAAATACATGTATAATTTATATTCTTATGCATTTTTATGGAAAGAAGAAACTGCTACTTAAACATAATAAAGCTGTTTTTAAACATGGTTAATAAACCACATGGGGCTACCAAAAGAAATTTATTTTATAGAAGAATAAGAGTTTATTCTTTCTGTAAGAAGAAACAATTCCACTAATATTCACTAGCATGCTTCGTGGAATTTGGTCCACAAACAAAAATGAGTGTGAAATGAGAAAAAGACATCTACACCCTGAGTTGCAGATAAAAAAAAGAAATTACAACTACATAACTAGCTAGAGGTTTACTGTATGACCATTAGTATTGTGATTACTGAAACATGCCATACTACAATAACAAACAGGAACTATGTTAAAAAACCTAAAATACCACATAATTCAGAAGATTTTAAACCAAGTCATTGGTACATTGTACATTTCTTCCTTTTTACTGGAAGGCATCCACATGCTTGACCTATCAGTCGAATATTTCAGTTCAGTGCTTGAGTTAATGGGAGAAGTGACAGCTCAACTGCTAAGCGATTTTTTTCAAACTCAAGCACTGAATTGATTTCAACCATTTGGAAGTATTTATCTAAGTGCCTATCAGGGTCTTTGAAAAGCTTTTAATCAAGACTGAGAGAGGACGACACACATAAGCATTTATCAAAATAAATTTGGTTAATACAGAAATAGAGGGTTTTCACAGGACATTGTCTCTCCACAAAAGAATATCCATGTGAAATGACAAGTAGTTATTTTAATTTTTGTCTTTTAATACTCAATCATTTAGCTGCCATGCGGACACTCCCTGAAAATGTTTATATAGGTGGAAACTGGCTCAGTGATTTTTCATTTAACTGGAAAAGTAGACAAAAGAAACTTAGGCAAGTCCATTGATAGTACAGCCAGTACTGTTGTAAAAGCCCACATTCTCATGCAGAGGTTATGTTCAGAGATAGAGATCTGTGTTGTGGGCCTACTAACTCAGTGAAAATGTTGATTTTCTTAACTTGTGGTTGCTTGGCTGTATTAACATTGACATTTTTAAGAAACTGGAAATTATCTCATGCAAATTTAACCCACACATTAAAAATAAAGAGAATTTTAATTTAGGAGTGTATAATCATATACAAATAAATCAAAGGGTTTAAAAATTCCCTAAACAATTGCAGTATTCTCATAAACAGCTGAATTCCTGCAGGACATTTTTTTCTTTTCCTTGAAGAACTTAGGTACAAAAGGAAGGCAATTGAAACGGCTTCTAAACCACCTAAGAATACTGGTTAAAAAAATTCATGTGGTTAAAACTGTTTTAATAGGTAACCACCATGACAGCTTATCAAATTCTTACTTTGGTTTAAGCCAAAACAGTCAAACACTGAAAAACATCATATCTCTTTAGATCCAGTAATGTAACTAGTGTTACTCGATCATATTCTTTACCAACTCAGAGATGCTTCAAAGGAGTTTGAAAGAAAAAGAACTTTCTGAAGAGTTCACAGTAGTCCTGCTTGAGTTCTGGTGGAGGTTAAAAATTCAAGAGTGAAAACCCTGAACATCTGACTTCTTTATACGAGTAGTGTTAGAAATTTTCAATGTCAATCATATTTCATTTTAGTATACATATGAAAAACCGTTGGCAATTCCCTTCCATCTCAGATAGAAACAGATATTCAGAAGCACGCATAATTTTTTTGCTTTGGTTTAACAAATCCTAATGACTCTCTAGAATTGCTCATATTAGCTTCTGGTACTTCCACCAAAGAAAAGAAGTTATTCATACACAGCTTCAAAATCTGTGTAACTACACATCACAAAAGGAAACTTTTCTTTTTCTTTGAAGCCACTTTAAATGTGTGTTCTGGGTGTTTTTGTAAATATATGGTATTTCAACAGATAATTCCTTTTAGATGCAGAAAGACAGACTAACAATTTTCAAGAAAAAAATCATATAATCTAACAACAGATCAGTCTATAAAATATGCTGCATTCAAATAAAACTGATTTTACAAAGACTAAATTATTTGTGCTTCACAATATATAACATCAAAAAACCCCTCACTGAACTACTAGATCAGAGTCATGCAAGAGAAGTAAACATACCATTTGTGCTTGAAAAATCTAGTATCTTTTTTAATTGCTACACTTTGATTTATTTTTCTTATACTAGCAGAAGCCCATATAAAATACATTCAGTTGTTTTCCACTGGTTATGAATCTCTGTTCATCAGTATCACAAAGCTGTCAGAATACATTCATTTGTAGATGAGTACAATATAATATGCATTATAAGTGCATATATATATTATATACAAATAGATATGTATTCTGTCAAAACACACATTCTTCCAAATGGAAGATGAAAGCCCTGTCTAATTTAAAATCACCTAAAACTATAGACTGTTTCAAACAAACAGTAAGAACAAAAAGCTCTAAGAATTTATAAACATTCAGTAATTATTGACTTTAACCACATTACACAAATGACAAATTTCTTATTAACTATTTTAATATAAAATCAGTTCCTGTATTGTCCTGAATTGACTTCCTTCTGAAACTGCCCTATAACTTTTACATTGCTATAAAATTTATCATGAAATTAAAGAGTTATGTAAAACACACATGCTAGGTTGCTTTGACCCACATAATGATATTTCCTCTGTCTTCGCTGTTAGTTGTATTAATTGCTTAAATAAAGAACTTGAATGGAAAACTGTGGCATCTGTAAACAAAAAGTTAGACTATGTACTGACCATCTGATGATAATCAGAATCTTACAGAAATGAAACCCATCAGTTTCTGAAAAAAATAGCTCTTTTATTGCTACACAAGTTCATATGACACTACTAAGTGAATTCTTACATCTGATTTCTGATGATTTATGTCATATGGGTGATGGCTGTTTTTGTTTTGGCTGGTTTGTTGTTTTATCTGATCTATACCTATGCTCCTGCATGAGCACACTCTTAACTTTCATATGTACTTTCTAGTGAAGAAAAACCTGAATGAGTGGTTTCTTTGATGTTTTGTATGGCTTAATTCTGAAAACTTTGACTGAAATCGGCCATTAATATAATTTCTCAACCTGCCTTAAAGTCATTTACTGATCTCTGGGGAATGTCTGTTTTCTCTCAGGCTCTCTCTTCCATTTTCTCAGCATCTCAATAATGGACTCTTTAGAGAACTGAAACAAAGACATTTCTTTGAGTGCACTTTCTGTGTCAAATTTCACTGAAAGCAAACAACATAGAGGAATCATGGCTATAAAGAGCAAAAAATAGAACATGAGGCATAAGTCTTGTTTATTCGGGATTGAAATAGTTTTCATAATCAACACAGAATTATTGACTACTTGTATAGATAATGTAATCCACAATGAAATTTTAAAGAGTGGTTGCTTACTAGTGGCCTTCTGTTTGCTTGCTTTGTTTAAGTCATACTCACTTGTTCCACTGATGCTATCTGGTCTGGCTTTCATGACTTTACAGAACTGTTTTCTACAAAGTTCTTTCCACCCAGTTTGCTTCTCTGGACTTTTTAAGAGTGATAAGAGCTTTTCAAGGTCTTTATCTAAAGGAAATGAAAAATGAGTGTTATTTTGTAATGATAACCTTGTCTTTTTTTTTTTTCTTCTTTTTTTCCTTCTTTTAAACTTACTATGCAAGTAATAAGAATCTATTCATTCCAGAGTACAACAGCAACAAGTAGATGCATTCAGAAAGTAAAAACCATTTCAGTGAAGAACAGGAAAGACAGAAGCAGCTGAAAGCCCTGTCATTGCCTGGTATTTCTGTCAGGCATCATACCTTAGGAAGAAAAGACTAAACAAATATCCCTTCTCCTGTGACAATGAAACCCGAGAAGTCCTAAAGTGATGACATTCCACTTTAGAAAGAATAGAAATGTTCATTCTACTTACTGCTGTGTTTTGAACAATAAAGACATTACTAAGGCACATTTTATAGCTTCACTAAAGTTATTATTGAATCCCCTGTCCTGGAATTATAAGAACTGGAAAGACAATGCAAAGAAGTATTTTGGTATTTACATGTAATTTCACCACTCTGAGAATCTAAAATACAAATGACAGGCAAAGATCCTCCACCATATATCATTGGTTTAATAATAAAACAATGAGTCGGCAGCACTATTTTGTACAATGTGGAATGACACGATAACAGAATGAAGCGTGTTAGTGTCAAGACACTAACATAACAGCGTTCCATAGAAAAGTCCTGCTTCTTTCCATCAGGTTTCCATCAGATGCTTCTACTATGGACAGGCATTATGGCATATATGCGTATACCTTCAGGGTGCTAGGCGTACTTATCAAGTACATTTTGTGAAAATATATTGGGCTGCCCACATGTAGAACTCTTTATAGCTTTGCTGATACTCTCCAGCACTTCCCAACTTCAGCACAAGGGCTTAAAACTGGGACAAAAGATTACACTAAAAGTATTGTATTGGGTTTGCATGGCAAGGTTTTGGTAGCAGGGAGAGGCTACTGGGGGGCTTTTGTGAGAAGCTGCTAAAAGCTTCCCTTATGTCCAACACAGCCAATGCCAATCAGCTCCAAAACAGACCCACTGCTGGCCAAGATTCAACCCATCTATTGTGATGGTAGCGCCTGTGTGATCATGTATTTAAGAACAGGGAAGAAAAACTGCACAGTAGTAATTACAGAGGAGAAAGAGTGAGAATGTGTGAGAGAAACAACTCTGCAGACACCAAGGTCAGTGAAGGATGGAGAGGTGGTGCTCCAGGCACCAGAGCACAGATTCCCCTGCTCATGTTAAGACCATGGTGAGGCAGGCTGTGCCCCTGACGCCCATGGAGATTAACAGTGGACCATATATACACCCTGCATCCTGTGGAGGACCCCACTCTAGAGCAGGAGGATGCCCAAAGGAGGCTGTGACCCTGTGGGAAGCAAGTGCTAGAGCAGGCTGGACACATGAAGAGTGGAGCCCATGCTGGATCAAGTTTGCTGGCAGGACTTATGACCCTGTAAGGAAACCATACTGAAGCAGTTCGTGAAGAACTGTAGCCCATGGAAAGGAAAAGCCTGTGGAGGATTTAGAGAAACTCAGAATTTTAAATTGGGTTTTCAGAAGAACCTATGTGCACCCAACATGCTTCAGCCTAGGGCCGCAGGCTCTTCCTTGCTACTGTCAGAGGCTGCAACAATATAACTCGGGCATTTCCTGACTTCTGAATGCTTGACTTTTTACCTAAGAACTAATAAAAGTTTTTTGGTACAATTGTTATATACGAGGCACAAATGTATCAGATAGCACTTTTCATTATATGTTCAGCTTGCTTATAAAAAAAAGAAAAAAAAAAAAATCACAGAACAGTTTACAAAGAGACCTTTATGAAAGATTCCTTTTAAATGCAAAGAAAAAATTTCAAAGATTGCTCCTTACTGTTACTTTTACCTCGTTATTAAAAGACACATTCTCTCTTTACAATAGGGAGACATGCCTTCAAAATTAAAATTGGCATTGATGCAATGACAGAAGTACAGTAAGTATGTTCTCTTCTCTCTTGTCTGGAGCAAAATTTTTTTTGCTCTATTTTTTACTAAGTTAGAGGAAATTAAACATACTTTACCAATTTTCTATAATATCACAGGCTGAGGCAGTACATTTCACAACTAATCTGAGTCTTACAGAGGTTTGTAAACAGAACAACCATAGTGACAAGTGTGGAAAGAGCACGTGTAGTCATACATGAAAATTTTAAGCTGGCTTTCAACAACATGATGTCTGCACTAAAAGCCCTAAGAATTTTTTCTTTAAATAAAACATCTTCTGCAACCAAAATGTCTGTCTTTGAATTCACACGGAACAACGAATATTAGCAAGCTACTGTGACACATGATGACACAGCACACTGAATAATATATGCAAGGGAGTAATTTAAAAAAAATGCATACATATGCTTTGGCAAATCAAAAAGGGAATAATTTATTCCCATATGCAAGATTTGTTTAAAAATGCTAACATACTGGGAAGGACTAACTGTTCAAATTGTAGTTTTCTGACAGCAGAACAAATTTCAAGTCCAAATGCCAAGTCATTTTATAAAGCAATTTTATGTAAGACGAAACTGATCAAACACAGTTTTCTAATAGAAAATCCTGACCCTACAAAATGGAAACAATCAATTAGACTGCCTCTCCTAAGGCAACTTGTTTCCCAGAATACTTGATGCTGCTATGAAATATTTTCCGGTCAACTTCAGGGGAAAAAGAAAGGTGGTATCTGTAAAAAGGTAAATGCAGATGCACTCACTCCAGCTGTGCCCAATCCATTTGCTATGGGAGCAGGAAGTTCCCACTATTATGAAAGGATTGTAGCCTATACTAGTACTACTAATTATTCACTAAGGTGATGAAGGTTCTTCATACTTTGCCAACTCTCCTTTGTTCTGTTTCTACATTTTGGAAAAAAAAACACCATAGAAATTAATTCTGGCATGAAAAGAGACTTCTGATTAAAGATTCAACAACTGTTTGAACCAGTACACAGCTATTTAGAATACTTGCTGTTACTTTTACTTCTTTAGAGTATTTCAGTTTTCCAATGAAACAATTTTTTCCTCAAACAACATACTATTTTCAATTTATATTATTCTTTTAAGATTATCAGAATACATTCAACAGAATTACAAAATTGCATATAATTTCTTTTAAGCTGGTCTAAAGACCTTAATGATTTATAATCAGTAAATTATATCTTTGTCACTGGAATTTATGGTATGATACATAGTATTTTTTTTTAAAGCTGATTATAGTAACTTAATTATTATGATTAATAATTATTCCAAATTCATTAAGATGAAATTCCTTTGTCATCCTTAAATAACTAAATCCTCAGTTAGTATCTTTCCAAATAACATGCACTTCTGGCTAGAACAGCTTACGTGAGTATGAAAATTTAATGTGAAGAAGGATTTACTCTTACAATATTATCAGTAGGATTTCAGTTCTTTCTCTGCCCTTTCCTGCTATTTCTATAACAGGTGAAGGTTGAAGAAAATCTTAGAACTGCAAAGCAAAAGTCCTCTACAAGTTAAATAGTTTATTCTGCTTCCTAAAGGATTGTAGTAATTTATTTTGGCAGATGAGGATCAGGGAATACAAGACGAGATTTAATCAATTTACCAGAGACCAGGATGAAATTTTGATTCCTCTGAAGGAAATAAAACTAACAAAAAAACTAAACAAAAATCACAAACAAACACACACAAAAGCACGAAAACCCCCCTAACAAACAAATAAACAAAAATTTCCCCTAAAAATTTCAAGAAAGTAAGACTTCAAGACTATGGCCCACCCATCTCTCCTGCCTCCTCCTGGCTTCTTGATATGGCCCCATTCACTTCTTAACTGCTTGTCATTCCATATGGACACTCCCTCCAGCAAGTCATCACAATATAGAAAACTTTGGGGTTTTTTTTAATGACAGATGTTTAAGAAAAAAATTGTGATGCCAAATAAATTCCAGCTCACTTTCACAAGTTAGTAGGCAACTATAGCTTGTCCAACAGTATTGTCACATAACTGGAACTACCACTACCATACAGTCCTGGGCTATGAGTATCACTTGTTACTGAGGGTGGACTTTCACCTTCACTTGCTAGAGGTGTTCTAAACATGTGCCAGTGCCAAGAGGGAAAAGTCCTGCTCTTCTTTCTTTTCTATTCTGGTATGTCACTAAATGGGTTCACCAATTATCCTAGATTAATGTTTTGATTTATTTTTTCCCCCTGGAAGAAATGCCAGAACTGCTAAAGGAGTTGAAGGGCAGAAGGCGAGAGAACAGGTGAAGAAAAAAAAAAAAAAAAAGAAAAAACCCAAAAACAGCAACAGAAAGAAAAGACAAAGTAAGGAAGGAAATGAGTAAGACCTCCCTCTTGATGATAGTAAATGCACTCAACCATATCAAGAAAGCATACCATAACAATGTGATTGAAGAGACCCTTATGTCAATTTAATTAATCTGATGCAGTCATAACCTCCTCCTTGTATGTGGTTATATTTTGGCATCTCATTCCTTCCTTTGTTCCATCACTTGTTGCTTTGTGTAGCCTTGTCAAAAAAATTCATGTTTACCAGTTTATGAAGCTATGGGACTGCACTACAAACAACCTATAGTTCCTTGCATGTATGAAATCTGAACCACCACACCACAAGTTTCTGCAAGTTTAAACTGCACTCATTCCCTAAAGGATGCTGCTTTATAATCCTTCAAATAATTCTTCATCTAGCTTTTGTGTCTAAAGTGGGTAAGACCTAGGAAAATTCACAAATGTTTTAGAAAATGTCAGAAATGCCACAACCCCTTTCTCATCTAAACATGTTTTCTGTGACTAAGAAATGAAGATCTGTAAATCCATGTGTATCTTAAATTTTTAGATTTAATAACCTGAATAACCTGACTATATTTGACTACTACAATGAAAACAAATCCATATAAGGATCTATATTTTATGAAAGTCCATGTACATTTCTTATAAACCTTTTCACTTCTCTTTCATATTTTATTGAGTGGGCTTCTTAAAGAGTAGAAGACAACAGTCTGATATATGAATACTGAGCCAAAATAAGAAGGACAAGCTAAAGAAGTGTGGGTGATGAAGATATTTATGTGAAATTACAAGGGATAATAGGAAAGCTAATATAGCTGGTTCTTTGCCAAAGGTTTTTAAAAAAGTTTAGAGACACTGATAGTTTCAGGCAGATATATTAGAAAAAAAAAAAAAAATCTGTTTGATTTTTTTGTTTCAATGAATAAACCAGAACCACAGCTGCATGTTCCTATTCAAATTATTGCATAGGCCAAAGAACTCAGAGAACAGTGGCTGAGATAAAACATCAAAATACTTTAAGAACGCTATCAAAGAAGATTTTTGGTAGCAGTTCTGGACTGTATGAGTCAGGAAGAGAGTAAGATTAATGAATGATAAGGTGCATATGTATATGAAATGCTAAGCAGTAAATGCATCACTGCAGGACAATTACAGATAGTATTCAGACACACTCATCAGCAACTGTCAAAACTGCAGAGCTATGAGAAGAAAATTAAAATAGCTCTGTACAAACAGAAGAGTGAATATTACTGACTTTAAAAGTTCCAAGAAGTTTGTTTTTTAATAACTTACATTGTAGTTAATACTATAAGTAAAAAAAAAAAAAAAAAATTTAATATTTGTATCCTGAATAACAAAGGACTATATCACTCCTTGAAAACCACTTAATAGTTCTTCCTCAAATTCCCTTACTGAAATAATTACTGTACAATTAAGACAAAAGAAAAGCAACAGGGTATCTTGCTGCAACACAAACAGATGGAAATGGCATAATTAATTTTCACATGTAAATAATGATCCACATAACTCATTCAAAGCTTCATTACAAATTATCTTTGTCAGAAGTGAACCATTGATATACTGCTATGCAATAATTTTCCTACTCTAAATACTGGCTGAAATAATTAATGAATATTAATATACAACCGAGAAAGTTTATTTTTCCCTATATCCTTTCCTACAAACACATGCACCAGAGTCTAACATCTGCCAAACCAGGACAGACATTTGTAAGAGTGATGCACTACAGATCTTATTCAAATACAAGTACACATTTTTGGGTGAGTGATAGCAAAGTGTTATCATGAAATGGAGGTATTACTTCACCACTCTAATTACTAATTTTACCATCGTAAGTTATGATAGCTTCATTTTCAATCCAGTGAGGCAAAATATGCAGTTGCCACTGTTTGTGAGCACTACATCAGCACAGAATAATAGCAAGTGTTAAAAAACATTCTCTAAGATGCAGTCTTCAGGCTGTGGTGCTGGTAAACACATGTTCCAAACACTCTGCAGTTACCAAAGCTTTTTCTTACAGCTAATTAGTCCTCCTCTCTTTCCCTCCCAAACTGAACAATCAAAAAGGTGCCAGTGCTGCATGTTTATCCCTGTCCTTCAAAAAACGTTACAGAAGGAAGAAAAAAAAAACCCAACAATTTCTTGAGTTTTCCTCACAGAAAACTCAGTGTAAGTGGTCATCTTCAGTAACCACCCCTCACGTGATACTTTACCTATATTTTCCTTTATACTAGATAGAGTCTCAGGCTACATGAGATCTAAGGCTGTGGAAATGAAGCTTCCTGTTCCCTGACCTCAGCAGTACAGAATCTTCTCAGTGAGCAACAGCCACACTAGTTCCAAAATATTCAATGAGTAATTGCAGCTTGCACTCAGAAAGACAACTTCCATTAGTTGAGTGACACCCCTGGGAAACAACAGTTCTGTTATTGCATCTGTTCTTCAACTCCACATGAAGGGAAGGTCAGAAGAGAAACATGTCCAGAAACAGAAATATCAAATCTAAGTGCACATCTATAAGCCTTCCCCATCCCCCACCAACCATCTCCAATATCTGCTCTATAGATACACTTAAACAAACAAACAAACAAACAAACCCATCAAAAAACTAACAATGAAGAAAAACAACCAAAAAACCAAACCAAACCAAAAACAAACCTCCAGTTACTTTTTTTACAGTTGACAACACTATTCCATGATAGATGCAGGAACAATTTTCAAACAAGAAAGAAAAAGTAAGCATCTCTTCAGGTATCCATGTCACCAGGGTAATAGGAGAGGCGGTAAATAAGAAGTCAAAACAGAATAAAATCTACAATTCCAGCCTTTTCAGACAAAGAAACTACATATTCTTTAACAGTACTAATAATCTAGTATTCTTAATTGTTCATGTAATAGAAACACCTCAAAAAGAGGACAGGAATGATACCACACAGGTTACATAATGAAACATTACAGCATGAAATCTGAACATGGACAGCTTCAGGGAATCGCAGAAACGTGCTGGCCTTTGATCCTTGGTGACACATACAACAAAGCAGTCATGCGTTTCTACACATACGATGCACAAGTGTTTGCATGAACTCTTGCCAGGAAGAAGTCTGTGTAAAACCCTGTCCATTTCCTTACAATGAACCAGAATTAAAAATTAATAAGTATTTGTCTAAACTGCTTTTAAAACATCCAAGTATGTTGTGTAAGTAACACAACATAAAATTCTGAATATTCATGGTGTCAAAGAAGTTGTTCTTAAAACCTCCAATGATGATGTCACGACTTCCAGATATATCCTACTAGAATTTGGTTTTTTAGTTTGAAATAATTTTTTATTGCCAAGTAAGCCAGCTATTTAATTTTCTGCACAAGCACACAGAAAGCAATCAATATGTCCTCCTTATAACTACTTTTAACATACTAAAAGACTTGCATGACCTCTGTCCTTTTAGCATAAGCCTATTTCATTTCAATCTATACTCACATATCACATTTCAAAGACACAATCTGCAGCTGTGCTCTAAATCATTTAGGCTGGGAAAGACCTTTAAGATCATCAAGTTCAACCACAAATCCCTCAAATATATCTATTTTCCTCAGACTGAAGTGCCTGTTCTGAAGGCACTCCACCCAAGGACTCACCATCTTCAATTCAGAAAGATCATTCTTCTACCTCTCCTAAATGTAACTCAGAGATCTTTCTCATAACTGTATGTCTAACCTCTCCTGTGAAGGAGTACTCCTTTCACTGTCATACTGTTGTGCTGAAGAATACTGTTCAGATATTCCATTGGCTGCTCATGCTTTTGATGTTTTTCTAAGCACTGTAAATAGAAATTTATGAATTTCATTATTTTATTTTTTGATCTATTTATTCTGATAATTTCTTTTAAAATAATTTACACATCCTGAAAACTTCAGTATGGCAAATCAGATATTCACAGTTTGGTAGAAGAATCTATTTGTTTTCTTTAACGTGAACCAAATTAGAATACTTTCAATGTTTTGGTTTCCTCCCCCCCCCCCCAAGTAATAAACACAAAATATTTTGTTTGACTATGAAATTAAATGTCGTGTTCATTTTTCTGTTATGTAGTCTTCTATATCAATTGTCTTTAATATCAAAAATGCCATTTCTAATGAAAATATTTCAGTGCTTCATCAAACATATTTGCAAACCTTTGAAACTTCATTTCAGCAAGTTTTCTGTAAGTCAAAAAGTTTTATCCAAGCTTTCCTAGCTGGTTCTCATCCACAAAAGTAACAACTACAATCTCTATTTCATTATCCCACTGGTTAATGACAAGCAACAGAATTGCTCTGAACAAGACATGAGAGAGAGTCTGTGATATATATCAAAAGATGTTTCAATCCAAGACAAAATACAATTTTCAATCCAAGAGCAATACTAACTGCCTCCTTCAAGACATATTTAAAACAATTGGGCACCCACTCTACAGTGATTTGATCGTTATCACATGAAAATCGCTTTGGGAAGCCTGAAAAAGTGTTACTAAACTTAAGATACAGAAAACTCCCTTCTTTTTTAACTACATGGTCTTTCCTCTTGTCAGAGCAGAAAATCACCTTTTACTTTAACTTTTTTTTCTAGATATTTATAAACAGACTATTCTGTATTTTATAGTTAATATAGAATTTCTGTCACTTCTGAAAATATTTATCTGCTACGGTAATTCACAAATAATTTCAAGTAAGGAGATTTCAAGGATACAGTAAACATTAAGAAATACAAAGAATAATTTATTTACTATAAATCATTCATCAGATTTTTTCCATTGTCTATGCAAATTAAAACCTTAAAATGGTTTCTCTCTATGAATTAAATTGCTTTGCCTAGGTAGTTCTTCAAAGGATTCTTCAGTCTGCCCACATTCCAAATTGATGTTCAATGTGGAAACCAACTATCCTAAACGCTGTCTATTTCACACACCACCAAGCTCTGTAAACACAGAGATGTGAATCACAAAAATAGTGTATAAAAAAAATTGTAGTTTAACCATACTGTCTTGCTTCAGTTACTAGAGAGATGATATAAATGTATCTCATGAGTCACCCACCTGAGACAAGCCAAAAGGTTAATCTTGAAGTTTGCATAAGAATTAAATTACTAAATGGAGCTTCGCAGATTGACAGTTGCACAAAGCCCAACCCAACTTATTTAGCTACAGATGCAGTCAACAATCAAAAATCCTGGAAATCTTATGAAATTATAATCTGGGGCATGAGGAGGGTGGTCCATGGGGTCAAGGAGGAAGGAAAAAAAACAAGTTTAAAATTATCAGAGATGCTTGTTTAATATTTACACTGCTTGCATACTTTGTATGTACCTTGTGCAAATTCAGCTTTCCTAGGAATTTCTGCAAGATAGCACTTTGGCAAAGGCAATGATGAAAACATTGTCCAAGGATATGGATCACTGCCCTAGAAACAGGACCAGAAAGAAATTAATTTAGGAGAAGAATTAATAGCATTTGCTTGATTAACACACAGGTGAAGTTCTCAGAGTTACTGTCTATGCACCAAAATTATGCCTGATACTACAGTTTGCAATGAGATATTCCATAAGTAAAAAAAGAGTTAAAGAATAAAAAATCCAAAAAGTATTTGAGCCAGAATTTTTTCCATTATATATCGTAGAAAGTTTTGATTTTACATTTTTTTTTTTTTAACAACCACAATGGAAATTGCTGGCTTTATAAAAATTTTAAAACCCATAAAACTGTATTTCCAATTTTATACATTGATACAGTTGTCTTTGTTGTGCTGATACTAATTTGCATTTCATCATTATGAGACTGATAGCTAGTGAGAAGCAGAAAAATTAAAGGACCTGCTTAACAAACACTATTGTTAAAACATTGATTAAAGCTCTAGGTATTAGATCCTGCAGATGAAAACCCAAGCATGGAAAAAATATCAAATAAAAGGAAGATATAACAAATGGAAAACTATTAAAGAAAACACAGAAATATAAAGGTACAAAAAAAAAGACAGACTTGCATTCACTTTTATATTATGAAAAGTAACATTAAAATGAAGCATTATAAACATTTTATCATTTCATTGAACTTGATACATGTTCTAGGTACATGCTAATGCCCAGATAGTGTGAACAATGTATTTTCACAAAGTATCACTTCTTAACAATTTCAGCTCTTTATTAAGCTAAAGGCAGACTCGTATTGCTAAATAATTTTCCATGAGATGAATTATCAGCAAAAGTGTTCAATTAATGAAGGCAGGAGTTATGGAAGAGAAATTGTTAAACTAGATTCTAACCTTATCTAGTGCTCTCAAAGGCAAAATCCTTTCCTGTGGTCCTCCAATCAGATTTATCCTTACAAGAACATGGTTTCTCTCCACTGAAACAGCATCAATTATAACATCTCTAGAGGGAAAAAAAAAAAAAAAAAAACCAAAAAACACACCAAAAGCACAACTAAAACCCCCAAAATAACTCAAAAAATCAGAATGACTTTGATATACCAACTGTTTAATTCAGAAAACTTCAATGAGCAAGAATACATTGAGAGACATATTGGACTTAAAACAGAACATGAAAAACACATAGGCATAAAGAAATAAACAGAAACATGAAGAATTTGGAGATGTTTGCAAGCATTTTCCTAATTCATACTTCCCTACCCATGGCTGATTGGAAACATCTGAGCAATTACTGGGCACAAAAGAGCAGAAAACTTTGCAAGACTTGTTATGCCCAAACGCTTAGTAATTAGGGCAGAAACAGTTAATGGACCATAAAAATTTGCTTCTTATTCCGCTTATCAGCAAATTTCTGCCG
This sequence comes from Todiramphus chloris collaris, assembly GCA_025345505.1. Classification (NCBI taxonomy): domain Eukaryota; kingdom Metazoa; phylum Chordata; class Aves; order Coraciiformes; family Alcedinidae; genus Todiramphus; species Todiramphus chloris. Next base: position 54,162,246 of record JANVCC010000018.1, read on the forward strand.
TCACAAATAAACAGAGTTATGAATAACTTAACACACAGCCAAATTGCTGTCTGAAATCACTCTGTAGCCCAAGATACAAAATTTTTAAAAGGAATAAAAATCAGTTTTTATTCACCAAGTTTCTAATAACTTTTCCCCTAGTAAGGAAATAGTAGGCTTCATCCTCAAATAGTAAATATCTATCAACAAGATATGCTGAGTTTCTGCCTGTACTGTTTGATTTAAACTCTTATTGGTCCTATATAGCGAACAGTAAGAAGAAAGTTCTTAAACTTTAGCATGCTGATAGAAATTATAAAATGCCTGTAACTGACTGTTCACTTCTGTCACAAAAAAAACAATTTTTCTTTTGAAAGGATTCACTGTGCAATTTTATTTAGACATCAGCAGTGGGAAGACATGGAAGTTGGAAAGTCAACTATAAATATATTTTTAAAAAATCCAAACAACTGAAGTACTGATGATGACTAGTTCATAAACATTAAAACAATATGTAAAAAAAGGTACTTAAGTATGTAGCATACTTAAGTATACTTAAGATGTACTTAAAACATGTACTTAAGATATACTTTAAACATGTACTTAAGATAAAATAGTAATATAAAATAGAAGGCATATTTACAACCAGAAATATTGCACTTTTTTTTTTTTTTCTGAGCAGTAAGATTAATACCAAAAATATAAAAGAGAAAAATATTCACTTTTTTATTTCTTACTTTCTTGAGGCGGACGTGGGAGAAAGAACAAGATTGTTATATCTTGTCATAATTTAAGACTGATGACAAACCTGCATGTAAGTATATTTAGGTACATTAGAAGCCAACTAAAGTGAGAGCATTTTTATGTTTAAAACCACTATGGGTATACATGTACTTGTTCTGAGAAAAGTTTGATAGTTAATATTCACATCAGTCACTTCTCACCCTGGTCCTTCAGAAGTTTCTGTGACATTTTCCTCCTGAGCCGTTAGTAAAACTTGCGACACTTTATACTGAGTCTCCAAGAGTAAAAGGGTATTGAGCTCACAACATAGCACATTTAACAACCTGCAGAAGGACACATGGAAATGATAGCACATCAGTTAGGAATCCAGTAATGCAGAGTAAGACAAAGGCGAACGTGTTTTGAGATTTCAAAATGGAAAAAAACCCACCAAAATAAAAAAAACAACAAAAAAAACCCCAAGCCAACAAAAACCCCTGAACAAAACAAAACCCCACAAACCCAAAAGTGTCTGAAAAATACGCAGACAGAACGGGGTCAAGAACACTTTTATATCCTTTTTAGCCACCTAAGTGGCACAGCTTTGAGCAAACAGGGAATGTTTCCCAACAGATTTTTCATATGCACTGGATAACCAATATTCACTGATCAGCTCAGTCCGCTTTTGAGTTTCTATCACAGAATAACAAAACTGACACTGACTTAATATGACATTCCACGTGAAATGTGAAGGAATTTCACAATAATAGGCTGGTAAGGCAACTCAGAATCAGGATGTCCAAAGGCAGGAAAAAGAGGGAGGTAAAAATATCTCCTTCCTTTAGAAAACAGGCTTTTAAGCACTTCTGTATAATCAGATTTCACATAATTGAAAAGCAATAAAAGATTTAACATATAACAAAAACAACAAATCTGCTGTGGATTTTTTGGTTATTTGAGAGAAACACAAAACAGTTATAAATTAAATTAATAATCGCAAAAGCACATGACAGCACATTACATACAATTTTCTTTTATAATTTCAGGGCAAATTCACAGTGAAAGCACTTCAATATATTTTATGTAAATCAGACATAGGACAATCCAAGATTTTATTAATTTTTTTTTTTAACTAATCTATTCACTCTAACACAGCAACAGAATAATTTCATTGAAGACTTCCTGTTCATGGAAAATAACATGACTAAATATTCTTGTTTCTTTTTTAGTTTCTGTTTTATGATGCTCATAAAATGCAACATAAATGAAGTCTGATCAGGATTATATTTTGCATTCACATAAGACTTGATGTGAACTCAAAAATACATATTGCACAAAATTTGTAGTCTGTTAGACATTGCTGATTTTTTTCTTCCATATAATTCCCAAAATGCTTCTACTGACAATAGTAAAAATTTGCAAGAAATTCTCTGGATAATTTAACACCTGAAAATTCACACGATTGTGGCCAAGAATGAAACACTCAAGACAATAATATGTCTTTTTTTTTTTTTTTTTTCCTCATGTTGCTTTTTTTTAATATAACTTGATCTGTTCCATTTCAGTCCTCTAAAGTTTATTTATGTTACATTAACTATTCCCTGTCATGGATTTGTTCTCAGTAATTTTCTAAATCACAGAAGACATGACAGTTCAGTTATAATTTTTTTATTATTATATAGAAGAAAAATCCATAAAAAGACCACTGAAACTATTATGAAGATGGACCACTTCGTCTGTTACGTATGCTGACTGAAAATGGCAAAGAACTTGTTTCCAGCAGTTAAAAATGTCTTGGGAGAAGACTGATAGCTGAGAAAACTTAGAACATCTCCTTCAGTACACACAGTAGAGAAAAAAATAAAACAAAACATAAAAAAATAAAATTAGATAGAAGGGATAGGGGTAGGATATACAAGCTACTGTGAGCAGCTGAAGCATTCAAATGAAATTTTTATCTACACGGAAAAATCCATTTAAAAATTCCGTCACTGAAGTCCAGGTATTTGGTTAAAGGCAATACTCCATCGATTAACCTTCCAAAGTCATAATTGTATAGACTAAAGTTTGAAAATTAAAAAAAAAAAAAAGAGTGTATATTTGTGACATGCTTTAATATGGCTGTGTTTTTCGTTTTTAATTGCATTTGGAACATAAGAATTGGATCAGACCACCCAGCTCAATACCCTATCTATAAGTGCATGCTTATGAAAAAGTACAAGATCCTTGACAGATACAATACAATAAAATCAAAACATAGCATTTTGAGATATATTTTAAAACTTTGCTTATTATCAGAAGATAGAATTCACAACCTACATGTTGCTGAAAAGTGGAAGATGTGCTTTGATGCAAGGTCTTGTACCTGGGAAGGAATAACTCCATGTGACAGTACAGCCTGGAGACTGACCAGGTAGAAAGCAGTTTAGCAGACAAGGACCTGGGAGTTCTGGTGGACAACAGGTTGAACATGAGACAGCAACATGCTCTTGAAGGCCAACAGAATCCTGCGCTGTATAAGGAAGAGTGCTGCCAGAAGGTCATGCAAGGGAGATAACTCTTCCCCTCTATCAGTAGTGGTCATACCTGGAGTACTGGGTGGTTCTGGACTACCCAGTAGAAGTATGACATGGAGTAGGTCCAGCAAAAGGCCATGGAGATGATTAAAGGTTTGGGACATTTGACACAGAGAAAGAGGCTGAGAGAGCTGGGACTGCTCAGACTGGAGAAGAGAAGGCTCAAGGGAGATCTTGTCAATGCTTATAAATAGCTGACAGGAGGGTTTGAAGAGAGAGCCAGACTCTTCTCAGTGATATCCAGTGAAAAGGGCAAGAGGCAAGAGGCATGACTTGAAACACAGGAAATTCCATTTTAACATATTGTGACTGTGGTGAAACAGTGGAACAAGTTGCCCAGATGCATTGCAACATCATCAGCTGTGAGGATATTCTAAACCAGACTGGACACAGCCCTGAGTGATGCTCTCCAGTGGAACCCACTTTGAGCAGAGCAAGTGGGACTACACAATCTTCAGTCTCACTCTCAATCCTGATTATTTAAGATATACCATATTCCTAGGAACAAACTGCAATACAGATAAAATAACAGGTTATCTGAAGGCAGTCTTTTACACAACAGTCATTTTAAGGAAATTCAGAAAAATCAAAATACATCATAGTTGTGAAAAGTAATGTTAGTAATAAGGAATTTTGTTTCTTAATTCTGCATGTGATCCCTGTCTTTCTTGGAGGGTCCTCCTGGGAGTCTCTCCCTTCAGCTATAATCTCACAACTAACAATTCACTGCAGAAATCTTTCGTCTGAATGAAAACACGCTAACTAGTACTTACATACCTATGTATACTGACTTATCTCCCTGGTTTTGGTAGGAGGAAATATAATGACTTCTTTAATTACAGCAGAAAAGAAGGTCCTTCCTGAGATATAAACCAGCTAGTAAAAAAATCCTAGCTGCTAAAAATAATAAAAAAAAAAAGCGCTATTTAATTTTTATATTGCCTAATATTTTTCACCTGGAAATAATACAATTTCTCAGTTCTTAAACAAAACCTATTATGAGGATAGCTTATTACCATGTTTCTCAATATTTTTTCTATGAGTTCCTTTTAAGAACACAAAATAATACATGACATTCTTTGTACTCCCATTTTCTCAGCTGTCTTTTTTTTCTCTCATCTTCAAATCTCATCTTTCTCAAACACCACCTTTATTATAGTAAACCCAACTCTAGTTTTTTTACAGCTCCCACAGACTTCCTTACTTTCATAACATATGTTAGTTCCAAAGACAATCTGATGCTCTGTCCTCACTCCAGGGAACATCCCTCTGGTCAATTCATTCCAAATCTCTTGCAAACCCCTAGCCTACTTGCTGGTAAGCGGGAAAAAAAGAAAGCCCTGTTGCTGAGCAGTGCTTGCACAGTGTCAGCCAAAGCACAGGCTGTGCTCTCAATACTGTTTTAGTCACAAATCTAAAACACAGCACCATGTGGGCTGCTAAGAAGAAAATTAACTCCATCCCAGTCTGTACATACTTCCAGCAATGAAGATAAAATTTCATGCTATCAGCAGAATTGCATCCAGCATATGGAAAAAAGAAACCAGCACATGCACAGTAAACTATACTGCTATCTCATTAATGTATGTATTCAGGCAGTGTGTAAAGGTTAACCAAAACTGCAATGTTTGTGTCTACACTGTCTATAACATATTCCAGTGATGTGACTCCAAAATGGAGGACAAACCTGGTCTTTAATAAACAGTTTTATTTTGACTTGCAGTTATTGCCTTCTATAACTACAGGTATGGGTGATTTAGGCCAGTGCAAAATATACAGCATGCTATTTGCAGAGAGCTCAGCTACAGGACAAGGCAAGGTCTCACTTTCTCTCCCAGGAATCAATATTGAAAACATAAGGGGGAAAAAACGAGGACTGGAACCTCTCTGCGGTAGCAGGACCTCCTTCTTGCTAGATTAATATATGTAACAACACAGAAACCCAAAGCAAAATTTTCATTAAGTAATTCCAGTGTTACCATCATGAGGGACAGCCTCAAAACATCTAACGTGAGAGCCTACATTACCAATTTGATTATTATTCTTTATTATGCTTGAAGTAATGGCCTGAGCTCCAGTGAGAACACTGATCCAAACAGCAAATGGCAATACCTATAAAGTGTGCCAGACCAGTAGACAAAGGCAAATGACTAGGGGGATGAAAAAGGAGAAAAAAAAAAAGAAAAAGAAGAAAAAAAAAGAAACTAAATAACCAAAACAAAACAAACAAACAAAAAAACCCAGCCAATAGCTACCTACTCAGTGTTTGAATGCAAGGGGCACTTAGAAGCTTCAGCCACGTGAAAATCCACATGCTGCCTTTGCAGACTGAACAAATGGCATTAGTAATAAGCAGAGAGAATGTGCCTCTGCATGTGGTCCTTCTAAAGAATCAAGGCTTTTAATTGTCCCACTGAAGGCAATGCTTACAGTGGGTTTGAAAAATATGAGATCTTCTGGATAAAGTATTTATCAATACCCCGAGTTATAACTCTGATGCCTAGGGCACCGGAAGCTTCTACCTCAGGAAAGTCATGTTTCTCCCAGTAAGAAAACTCAGGGACTGATGTATTCTTTAACATGTTTTCCGCATGAAAAGATTTTCAGAAGTGCACCTCCTGCACTTTAGCTACCAATGTACTTACAAACCACATCTAATGTGATTGCTAATGGTAAAAGAGTTTCCCTAGCTAAACAAAAATGCTTTTCATGAGCATTACTGTCCAGCCTAGAGCACTCAGAAGTGAAGCAAATTTTAAATTGCAGGAAGTGAAGTGGTTTAATTTCCCTCGGTGAAAGGAAGAAAAAAGCCATCAACTTGTAAGTGACATAATCCTATCACAGAATCTGCTCTTCCTATTCTATTAATTATAAATTATTTTAAATTAATAAACCTAACAAACTTCTATTAACGCATAAAGTAACGAAAAACCTGAATTAACTGTATAACTACATGATGTGTAAACATGCTAGCATAATTCTGTTGCAAATCCCCATCGCTACTAAGGTAGAATCTGCCCTCTTTTATCTTTGGATAATTAAATAGGGGTCAAATATTTACAGGACACATACACTCTGCCCTGTTCACTACTGCAGAAGTCTTTTCCCTCACACACATCCAGCATGCACAGTTGGAAGGAAGAGGTTTATTTCCGATGAACTGTGTATCACTTACTAAATATAAAACACACAAAAGAAAATGGTCATTAATTAGTTATTAACTCAACCAGTTCTTATTTATTTGAGAAAGGTTTGTTAGAAAAATAATGGGAGACCACACAGTCCTTCATGCTTGTATCGCAAGAATTCAAATCTGGTATATTTGTAGAAATAAATATTGTCTGGCTAAATTCCTCCCCTTCTGTCACCATACTCCTCTCTCTTCTACGGAGGAGGAACTCTTATGAACGTGTCTTTCTTATACAAAGACATAAGGATGCTTAATGCCACAGAGTGTGGCATGAGAAGGATTTCTTCAGTAAATCCAGACAATAGCTTTATAAATAGTTGGAAGAGTAGATGTACCAGCCATTCATTCAAATATTAATTATCAAAAAGATTCATCAATTTCATATTCATGTCAATACAATATAAGCCATTTCTTTCCTAGATCTTTCTCTTATTAGTTTTGTAAGCCAACAGAAATAAATAAAATGCATTTTATAATATTCTGCACCCATCCAGCAAACGAGAAAGAGAGCATTGTAAGAAAAAAACCACACTCATCATGATATTTAATATGACAAAAAAGTGACTTAATGTCAAAATATTTATTATACAAATCTGAAAATAACAAGCCAATATTATTTTTCTTTCTGTAGCTCTACAATCCTGAGGCTGACACTGATGAACATGTGACTTAGACTAGTATTTACAATTTTCTATAATTCTACAGAAACATAAATGCATTTAGAAAATCCAGAGAGTACTATAATAAATACTTTTTCAGCCTTACCTTACACAGGCCTAAAATAAATCTATTTTTCATTGTAGTTCAAATTATGATTCTACAAAATAGGTTATCTTCAGATATCATAGAATGGCTTAGGCTGGAAGGGACTTTAGAGATCATCTAATCCAACCTCCCCATCATGGGCAGGGACACCTCTCAACTAGACTAGCTTGCTCAAGGCCTCAACAGACCTGGCCATGATACACCTCCAGGGAGGGGACATCCATAACCTATCTGGGCAATCTATTCCAGAGTCTCACCAACTTCATACTGAAGAACTTTTTCCTAAGATCCAATCTAGACCTATTTTCTCTCAGTTTAAAACCATTTCCCCTCATCCTATCACTGGACACTGTCCCACTGCCCAGTCTGCTTATTCCCATTAATGCTGTTTCTCCTGTTTTTTATGCAAGCCAACACTGACATTCTGAATGTATTTTGGAGTATTGATACTTTTTAGGGATGGGGCATTAGTTATCAAAGGTAAAAATTTGGTACTTTGCCACACTTTAATCCAGCTAACAACACAGTGTCACTAATATTCACAGAAAACTCAGTTACTGAATAGAGAGAACAGCAATATCTGAATGCCTGAATAATGCTTCAGGCAGAGGCTTTGAAAATATGTATTATGCATATACTTTCTTGGCAGCCTGCATAAAGTCACAACTCATGGATGTATTCACTGTACTGAAATACTAGGTAAGTTGCCTCAATACCATGTAACTCATGAGTCTGAAAGAAAAAGTATGTTACCACTGTTTACTGAATTCTTTTGTTAACATAAGTTACTGAGATATTAAGCTGATCATTAAATTAAGAAAATTTTGTGTTTATTATGCTAAAAAAATGATTACTTTAATTACTGCTGTGAATTTCCTCTCTCTAGGATTTGGGCTCTGATGGCACAAGTTCAGAATCTTCTAAAACAGAAATACTATTGAGAATTTTTGCATTATTTCCTGTGCATGCAGATTTTCAGCCTTTGTAAAGGATTGTCTGAGACAGCCTTCAATGTTCTTTTATCAACCAATATTGGCTGATTGAGAGAGTTCCTGATTCTAGATAAATACAAATCTGCTCTGAAGTTGGAAGTTTAAATGACAGTTTGAAAATTATGAATACAAATTACAAACTGTCTATATACTTTCACTTCTCTATTCTTATCTCCAACTTCTTTCCTGAAGTTTCCATTTAATAATTATTAATAATACTATCTTTTTTTCCTTTTTTAATTAGTTTAAGAGGACCTTCAAGTGACCAAATCTCTTTCTACAATGATGCAATAGCTGCAACTGTAGGAACACCAGATCAATGTCTGTGAAATTACTGAAGAACAATGCTAGTCTAAGATACTGACAAATAAAGAATTACAAAAAAGTAGATTCGCAGTAGGCTGTCTATGTCTTACTGTAGAGCCGAGTACTTTACTTTGATCGCACAGGACTTAGCATGAGTGCTCTCTAGGAAGCATTCTTGATAGATTGAGAGATATTGGCTATGAAAAACTTGTACCTAGATTCCCTATGTTTCCCCTTTGATTTCTATTGCATGCACATAGCTTTTCAGACCAGGCAAGCCTGAAAAGGAAAGTTGACAGCAGAGCCTGTACAGGTCTGTCCTTCAGAATAATAATTCAGAATTTATACTTACTCAAACTGAAAGCAATCATCCACCAGAAAATGCAATATTAACATTAAAAACATCAATAGTTACATCTGTGCATTTTGGATTAAACAGATGGTGGAAATAACTACATATTTTAAGCTTTATACATAGCTACACAGGTAATAATCAAAATAATCTTAAATCACTGAAGCACAGTATACACATGAAGAAAAATGTAGCTCTAAATTGCAGAAGTTGCTTAACATTCAAATAAGCAAATTTGTAACTGATTTGAACAATAAAAGTGGGTTACAGGACTTCAGAGTATAACCTTTAAGTTAAACAGATTTGAAGTTCAGGCACTCAGCTCTCCGTGAGGCACATGTACAAATAACCAAGTATATGGCTGTGCAGATCTGTGAACTGTTAAAAGAATGTGGGTTTGGCTGCACTATTGGTATTAAGTCTGGCAGAAAGAATTATTTCTAGACAAATGTTTCACCAAAATCATTTAGTCACAAAACTGTTTGCTTTTTCAATGTTGCAGTTATCATAAACTTTTAAATAGTTTATTTCTACACAGTAGCAAAGAGAAATGTAAATCTTTTGCTTTCTGTAAATTTTCAGATCTGTTAAGTATCTGGTATTATTTGATCTAACCGCTGCTGAATTTGGTATTCTTGATGAAATTTAGTCAAGGAGCAAACCAACTACACAGGGCAGGGTTCAATTTACAGAACACAGATGTCTGGGGTCAGCAGCGCCCACAGAAAAGCTCATGGAACTTTGTTTCAAAAGGTATTTAAAATGAACTGTATACCCCTCATATTCAGATAATACAGCCTACGGTGTTTTGAAAGTCTTAATACTATAAACAATACAGCAAGCATGACAAATTCCAGAATGATCCAGACTTTGGTATTGTTTCAATAGAGAATTCTGAATAACTATGGATGAATAAAAATTCTCTGTGTGCAGGCAGTTGAATTAGTCATAATAAAAGGCTTATATGTGCCAATTCTCTATTCTCTGCAAAAACCCCACATTTGTAGAGCAAGCCCAACATGCTCATGAAAAGCCATTTAATCAATAACAAAACACAAGTCTTACATTAACTGGGGCATACACGGGCCCATATTAAGTTCCCTAGCATTGTACTTTCCTTTCTTTTACACGAAAGGCAAAGAAATGCATGAGGAAGGAAACAGGGCTTTTGAACAATAAAAACAAAAAAGACCAAACCTGTTAAAAATTAAGTTAAATACAAGGTCCTAGGTATCACTGAGATTCCAAATGTCCCTGCAGAAGCCTCTACTGAAAATTGTATTTAAATGTGTTTTAAATCTTTCCTTTATGTAATTACTACTTATTACAGTATCTACCACTTTTATGAGCAGGTTTCCACAGTGAAGATATTACTTAATCTTTTTTTTTTTTTTTAAATCTGGCAGTCTGACTGGACTTTTGCTTGGGTTTTGACTTTTTTTAGTGTCCAGCAGAAAATGTCATTACCACAGTGCACTCTAAAGCTCATCTTATCTGTGTAACAATATAGCTTCTTTTACATGATTACAGGTGAGCTTGTTACATTGCTCATTTGTGTACGTATGGATAGTTTATTTCTTAACAGGCCTTGTTATATAGACCTTGTTAAAAATAATGTAAGCATTCAACACAACTTCAACACATGATACATGTATTTTTGTACCATTCTCTGACAGCATGGGCATCAACCCTTTATGCAATCACATTGAAGAATTCATTTTTGCCTATAGCTTACAAGAATTCCTAATATCATTGTAGGAGAAATCTTTTCTTTTACCTTAGAAAAGTAGCACACAATCTAAAAGTAAACTATAAAACAGTTTATCATTAAAACATTTTATCATTAAAAAAATCAGTGAAAGCTCTGTCAAGCTTTATATGGAGTCAGTATAATCCTACACGAAGAATAGTATCTTATTTTTCAAATCTCATCTTAGGACTTCAGATTCCTATTCATTTCTAGTAATTTGCTCCAAACCAGTATTTATAACTTCTGGGTTATATGACAAAATTATATATCTCCCAACTCCAAATTCTGCCACTGTTCATCTCCTCCATGCTCATCCTTATCAGCAAATTATACTGTATCTTATGGTTATTCATACATAGTATGAAATAATTTTACTGTGATAACAAAGTACAAATACAGCTGCAGAAAGCTACCATTGCAGTACTTAATCAGTTGGGCTGTATCTTGCCCAGGTAAGGTTATCCAAGTTTTCCATACTATGATGTACAATCCATCAGCTTTGTAATTTCAATTGCACAAAATGTATTAATAACAAAAATGTGAATTCAAGGATTTATATATTCAACTTTGGAAAACGGAAAAAAATGCAGAAATTAATTTCTATGTTAAAATGTTATAAACCACTTAATATTACAAAACACAAGCATGACAGTGTGAGCATATATTAAGTGTTCTTTCAGGTTCTAGGAAATATTTGGCATCAAATGATACTATCCCCAAAATAAATTTCGGTGAATTTTGTGATAATTAAACCAATACTTTAACAAAGAATTTTAAGTATAGAGAAAGTACAAAAAACAAACTCTGATATAAACATGGCAAAATATACATTGTTTATTTTAGTACTTTGGTATGATTTTTATTTCACTACAAAGCATGTACCACATGTTATTTTTAATCAACTAGGCAAAATAACAACATGCAATTTCTATTACTGCTTATCATATTACAGTATATCCATTTACAGGTAATAAGATTAGATTCATTGCTATTCTCATTTTGTAGGCCATTTTTCATTTAATCGTCTTATATTAAAAAAAATGGGGGAAATTTCACTTTCATGCATAATAAAAACCAAACAATGTTATCAGAAGCAACACATCCAAGCATGTTATATCCTATTTAGTTAATGTGACTGTAGAATAAAAAACAAGGATCTTACCTAAGACCAAAGATATGGGATTGTTCATAACTGAATAAGGAATGAATTTTAGCTTCTGAATTCAAAATTATAAGCCTGTCAATGATATCCTGCCAAAAGAAGACAAATATAAAAACCTGATGTATGCTTTTATATTGTATGCACATAATAGTTCTATAGGGATGTTTACTGCAAGATAAAAACTATTAAAACACACATTAAAATTGTCTCTTTAAGAAGCAGTGCTTTTCACCATAAAAGCCAATAGGAAAAAGAAACCATACAGAAGGTTAAGGGGGGAAAAAAACCCCTCAGTTAAGAAAAATAAACTACTAAACATAGAAAAGATCCTAGCGTATCAAGTATCTTAGTTCTTATTTAGCATTAAACCACAGCAAAAAAATTGGGGTTTGTGTGTTTGCAGTGTGTATACATTTATTTTAATGAAAACAGCAGATCATTTAGTATAATACCCTCTCTAATACTGCTTAGTGCTACATGCTTCAAAACACAGCCATTTCTTCTCAGTGTTACAAGGCTGGGCTTGGATGTTGAGGCTTACACCTTGCACAGCAGCTCATGTAATAGACAATGACCTGTACCTACATCCCAATTCTTCCACAAATCCAGTCTAATTTATCTTCCCCTATGGTTCACTGCATATCCAAACTGCTTCTGAAGAAATAATTTCATTAAATGACTAAGAAATGCGTAAAATCATTAATTGATGTTATCTTTGCAGAGATAGACTGCTGAGCTATGGTCAGAAGAAACAAAGTCCTTATGGGATTTATTTAATCTGGATTAAATCCAAACTTTACTTCTTCAATATAGAGAAAGAAAAAGTTTCAGAGATAGCAGAGGAAGTTATTATTCAACTGGTTAGATCAATGAATCATTTCAGTATCATAGGAGAGAAAAATTAGGATCCATACTTTCATGAAATCACCCAAAGCTCCGGATTTCAACAAAGAAAAAAGTAAATACTACAACTGTCCCAACAGTAGAGAAAGAAAAAAAAAAAAAAAAAATCTGGAACTTGTCAAAGTGAACTCTCTTCATAAAATGCATTCTTATTTAAAACACAGTTAAAATATATTTTCCCTATTAGATTCTCTTCAGCAGCTGTGAAGACAGCTGTGAAGAATGCACTTTTTCCACACAGCATGTTCACAATAAAATTCGCAATACAACAATTCAACTCGGACTTCAAAGCTATTCATAAAATGAGCAATGTGAGCAATTTAGGATCACAGAATGGTTTAGGTTGGAAAAAACCTTCAAGATCATTGAATCTACATTGAACCTTCTGCAAAGTCCACCACTAAACTACATCCCTAAGCACTCCATTGGCATATTTTTTAAATACCTACAAGGATGGTGACTCAACCGCTTCCCTGGGCAGCCTCTTCCAATGCTTAACTACCCTTTTAGTGAATACATTTTTCCTAATATCCAACCTAAACCTCCCCTGGCACAACTTGAGACCATTTCCTCTTGTCCTATTGCTTGTTACATGGGAGAAGAGACCAACATTTCTTTGGAGTTTAAGGCTTTTTAGGTATTTTGACGTACACAGAGTTAGATGCTAAAGCATATTTCTCTGGCAATAACCTCCTTCTATTATTTATATATCAAAGCTTGGAGCCTGCAAAAGAGCAGAAAGAATAGACACAGAGAGAAGACTACTGAGAGAGCAGATCAAGCTCTGATTTGGGGTATTATGAAGGAAGATAAAGAACAAGGCCTAACACAATGTCCAATCTGAAATATGTGCAGCTAGATCTGAATTTCTCAACTAGTGAGCGTAGCTTAAATCTACAGGTAGGACATAATCTACTTTGAATACCTAAAATACACCACCTAAATATAAGATTGTCTGTAATCACTGAAAAGAAATAAAACCAAAATAAACCCAAAGTCATTGGCCTTCACATGTCTTTTAAAGCTACAGATCTGGAAGGTGCTTTCCAAACTAGATTCCTTTATATATGTGTACTCTAGAACCTCTTGAAGGAAGAGTGGAGGCAGGCAGAAGGACCATGATTCATTTGCTCTAAAATATTTTCATATGCCAAACAGAGTAAAAAAAAATAATCTGGCATGTATTAAGAAATATTTTCCTAAAGGCACAAAATAAAAACCTGACTAGTAAATAGTTAAATGTATTAAAAGACCAACTGATAATCTATTCAATTAATGATGCAACTTGTCAGCCAAAAATACAAAGGAGGAAAAAATGTTTAAATGCTGTGTGTTTAAGAAATAAAGGGCTTACAAAGATGATTAAGTTCTGAGCATTATATCAAATATAGTTCAGTATAAATACTACAAGGCAGATTCTGTGGCTATATGACATGATTCAGAAATGCAGAAAAATGAAGCACACGAAGCAATTAGGTCTTCTAACCAAATCTTCTAGTGGCACCGAAATTGCTTTTATTTTGCTTTCTAACCATAGTTACATCTAGACAAATCTTTTATCTTTAGCTTTCTGCGATCACTGCCTAAAAACATGGCTCTAACAAACCTGTACTTATGCTTCACCCCAGAAGTTATCTGAATACTTAGTCATTTTACGTTAAATTAAAAATAGATAAACTGACTATTTCTGTTCTGTTAACTACATAATCTTAGGCTTACAAAACCCACTGTTGTGCAGTAAAGTGAGACAAACTCCAGCTAAAACATCTGTAACTGTTCAGGGAACTTTGAACAAATGTATCAGTATTGCTATTTCTGGAAACCTAGATAATTCCATCAAAAGGTTTAGGTGCCTCAAAAGTCAAAACAACACAAGCTTTCAAAAGTCACAACAATTATTACTTTAAGATTTATCCCAATCTGAAAGCTCTTAAAATATGTGTCACCTTCAACACACATATATCTCCCAGTGCCTCAGAAAACTTGATGACTGAACAGTACTAGCCATCAATGGACACACCAACATTGAGTGGATTGGAAAGATGAAATTTATCATCTCATTTCGTCCTGAAATCATTGAAACTGTATTACAAAAACAAGCTACAAAAATCCCCTCCAAACATAACATACACTATTATGATAGACCCTGTCTAAACAACTTAAACTACCACCAATTCAGAGCTTGTGCTAAACAAACACTACCACAACAGCAATTCAAAGTTCTAGCTCATTAGAAAAAAAACCTGATCTTAACTGCCATTCAAGGTTAAATTTGCCTGTGCTTTCTAGATGAGAAAAAAAAAAAAAAAATAGCAGATTGCAGCTGGATGAACTAATACTAAATAATTCTAAATGCCAAAACGGTGATACTGTTTTTCTTAGGACTGAAATATGTCTTAATAAGTAACTTTCCAGTTACTGATTTTTCTCTGTGTGAATCATCTGTGCTATTAAAAAAACCTAAGGTTGGGGTTTGTTTGTTTGTTTTGTTTGTTAATTTTTTTTTTTTTTTTTTAAGTCACAAATAGTATGATAAAGCATTATACAAAGTACAGGTATAGTTATTTTCCAGTATGTAATTACAAGCACATACAAAGGCGTTTATGTATTCCATTTTTTTTCCCATGGAAAACACAACTATAACACAAGCAAAAAGATAATATTGAAATCAAGCATTAAATTTTATATTATCTTTTGGATTTTGAAATGAAAATTTAGGTTAACCTGAAGTGATATGTGCCTATACTGCCCTCATGCTGTATATGATACAAAATGCATAAAATTTCAAAAATCTTTCAGTAGGAAGAAGAATAATTATTCTACGATTACAGTCACATTTTCTCAGGAAAAATGTCTTCACAGAAGCATTTATTTTACTTTCAGAATAAAAGCTATACTTACAATAATGTCTGTAGGTACATCGCGGAATGAATACATTGGTTTATTTGGTATATCTTGTTTACTCAGGAGCTCAAAAACTGCAGGGTAAGTGAGCAAGTTTATCAGGGAGAGAAAAGACTAGACAAAGAAAAAAAGGAAGGAGAAAAGGGAATATTAATAAGTTAAGCAAAAATATTGATAATTATTTGCCATTTACTTTAAGCTTGCTCTTATCCTTCTTTGTCGTCTGAACTTGACATAAATAGAGCTGCACAAAATAAGACTGTAAACCCTGGCAGGTTATCTATATAATCTAAAAGGGCAGTAGTACCTGTGAAATATGTATTATCTATCAAATTGTACAAGAAATTTTGAAAACTATATTTTCATTATCACATAATTCTAAAATCTAGAGACACAGAATACTCTAAAACACATCACCCTCCCTGATCTTACTATGGTAATCAGAGATGTGTACTAATGGCCAGTATTTTAATACTTACATGATTTTTCAAGCTTGATATTTATTTTATATAGATTTTAATTGATCCTTGCCACTGTGACTTGCCATGCGAGACAAAAACCCTTTCAGTCAGCATTTGATAGCATATTATACTAATTTTGACCCACATGCCAAGAAACAGGTATAGTGGCAATAAAAATTTACATCCTATCTGAAATACAGCATTGTTTTTCCCATCCTAATACAGAAGATTAAGTCATTTCTCACCTTCTGACAGCTTTGGTCAATAGGGTCAACTGGAGTAGATTTGGGTTGGGTTATCCTCAAATCATCTTTTCCACATTCCAAAAGAGCCCATAGATCAGTTACAAGTGCCTTTATATAGCCTAAAACAAATTTTTGTTCTAATTATGAGAATGGCAATAATATCAGAAAAACAATTTTCTGATTAAAAACATTTTACACTACAATTCTAACTCAGACTCTCAAAATAATCAATATTATGTACTAAAATTTCACAAGACAGACTGACTGAGGGTTACTCTTCCTGCTAATTTCAATCCTTTAGGCAAACTACATTTCTACAGCAGTCTGCTTATACGCAATTTAAAATCTACAGCAACAATTTGCAAAGACTATTATACTAGAGCAGGATGATATTTAGGTATCTTCCATGTAAATGAGCTGTTGACCTTCTTTAAAGAGTTAACTGCTAGAGATGAAGGTTTAGCTTGTATTGTCTCTGTGGTTTTAAAAACACATATTTACAGTAACTCATTAAAAAATGAAAAAAACCCAAAATTAAAAGTTAAGGACCAAAAAAATATGTTTTTAAGAGAAGCCCCACTAGCTAAATTTAAAATGTTATTTAAATAGAAGAGGAAGGATAGCCATCTAAGTCTGAACTCTCCAAATTTAATTTATAGGCTTAATACAAACTTTACATACATTTCACAACATCTTCTCATGGTTTAAAAATCAATGCTGATTTTTTCTGGTCTATGGTTTGTCTTTGAAGCCAAGGTCCATAAGAAGCAACTTGGCTGAGAACCTTAAACAGGACAGATGGATTGCTCTTCAAGTATATCTGCTCCTTGCTTTCTGAAATGTCCCAGAGGCATAAATAATAAGCAACTAACAATCAGTTTCCTCGACTGGCAGAATTTGCCTGTCTTTCTGACAGTCTTTCAGTCAAGTCACTTTAATTACACACCAGCCACTTCTAGACACAGAATATTTGCAACATTTGTACCTCATGGAATTTATTAGCAACTTAAGACAGTAGCTTTATATATTGCTAAGATGCTAGTTTTAACACAATGACTATCTAGAATGATGGGTGGTATGGCAGCAGTTATATGAGAATGAATCTGAAGGGACTTTGTGGTATGGGTTGACATATGAGAAGAACTGTCAATTCACACAATCTCAATCAATTCCATCTCACTATTGCATAAGAGCACCAATGACATTCAGGCCTTTCCAGTTGCTCACTCTTTGAGCCATCAGAAACCATGGAAAAGTACAGAAAAAAAAATACAGAAAATCATCAGTTATTAATTCAAATCGGTAAATCAATAAGAAGCACTTGAATATTGTTAACAGGATATGTCTTCATGTACATACAGGAAATTTCTGGAAATCCAAACCAATGAAGTAAAGATTTTGCATAATTTAAGAAAAAAGCAAACCAAAACAAAAAACTATGCATCAAGATAAGTGAATGACTTAAAAGTTGGAAATAATAAATTGCCATCAAGAAGAAATCAATAGACACTTAAGAAGCCTCTGCTAATACTGTGAAATTATTCCACTCAGTTGATCTTTTCTAACATCTTTCTCACTGCCTTCTTCTAACATGCAAGACTACAGCATTTAACTAATCATAATAACATCATTCTTCAACTTACCTGAACTCTGCAGAGCTACTGCACCTGTTGGTGTTGTTGCCATTTGTGCAACAATCACTCTATTACCACAATCTTCATATTCATTAGTCTGTTAGCAATAAATATAAAAGCACAGTGTTAGTTATTCAGAGGGCATGAAACTCCCAAGTGATCTCTTAAATATTGATCTTTCCTACATTTGTTTATAGAATTTAATCCAGTGTATGGTTAGACTTGAACAGGTCATAGATAATATCCTCTCCAGACTTACCAGGGTCAGATTCCAAAGCAAACATCAAGTATCTCATCAAAACTTACATGCAAAGTACTATGCTTGAGACATGCAACATCAGCAAAAAATAAAAACTTTAGTATTAGAATGGTTTTTGCACACATTCAGTATCACGTCTAACTTTATGTTTTTTTCTCTTAAAATATGTATTATCCAAATTTTTGTTACATTTCAAGTATTGTCTAGCATATCTTGATTTCAACACCACCCGCCAACATGCTCTAGAAAAATGTGCACTTAGATGAAAAACAAAAAAAATTCCTATCATTTCAAATTTTAAAAGTCAGAAAACTAGACATATGCCTGACACTCTGAAGATGAACAAAGTACAACAAACTTAAATCAGTGTGGTACCAATATAAAAAATTATAAACTACATTTCTAAGTAATTTTTGCAAAAATAGATAATATGGTTTCTGGATTTATTTCCTTAATATTTGCTTTCTTCTTTATTTTATTATATTATTAAAAGAAAGAAAAACTGTACACTATTAAAGCTTACCTGGAGTTTTTTCGATAAACTGGTGAACATAAAGTTCACACAGTCATTCATTGCACCTGTACTGTGAAGCAGAAATAATCCTTTGGGTGTGGCAGAAAAATTTAGCAAGGCATCTAACAAAGTCTCTTCCCATAAAAAACTGCAGGAGTAGTAAAACCATAATTAAAATTCTATATAAAAAATCATGGGAAAAAAGAAAAAAGTACAATTTCTAACTTTGAAAAACAATCACACTTCATTTCCTGGACTCTGTTTGCTCTGTATCTTTACATTAATAAAAAAAAAAATCAAAAGGAAAAAAAAAACAAAAAAACAAAAAAACAGTAGGGAGAGTTAGAATATGTATTAGACTGTATTTTATATAAACATTCAAACTTGCATAGACAAAACTAAGGTTCAGTAGGAAGACAGAACAGAAAGATGATGTAATGAGGAACCCAAAAGATATATGCCATACTTAAATGTACTTATGACTTGCTATCCGGCTCTAAACTTGAAGTCTTAAGGTACTAATGTGGCAGTTACAAATTGGCAAAGAAGGCACAGAATTTCTCTCCAATGTAAAAACACTATGAGGAACTAATAAAAACTCACATTTGATGAATTAAAGACTCCTGCTAGAAATGAGTACAGAACTATGAAAGTAAAGTGCTATATATACACAACAGCTTCATGTACTAACAGCGGTAAAATGGAAAATATTTTCTACAGACCTGGCAAGAAGAAAAGCAATTGCAAGAGTAAAGTATAATGATACCCTCTGCCCTACAAAATATTCTATGCCCTGAAAAGTGAAGCAATTATGTCACCTTTGACTAGGTACCAGTCCTGCAGGTATCACTAGACTCCTTTGATTCTGCTTCTCTAAAAGCATTTGCTTACTGGATTCTCATCTCTAGTTCTTATTTCTCATTTTTGACTCCTATTCACCAGCAAGCAGCATTTCCGGGTAGCAGTCAACCACTACCTCAAACTTTAATCACTTCTCCTGCAGAATCCCTGCCAAACCAAGTTTAGAAGCAAAAATTTCACCAGGAAAATGTATCAGCATGTCTTGTTCCATAGTTAAATGAAAAATCTAGATGCTAGGAGGAAACTGTAGCTTATGTCAATGGTAGTGATTAGTAACAGCATCCTCAGTCAGTGCTCTGCATCCCTAGATTTCTGGTATAGATGGTATAGATAGCATGCAGCAGAACAACATTTCAAACTAACACCAAATCAAAGCCATAAGATAGACTCTGACAGCTACTTTGGTTTATGCTTTCCAATACACATTTCCTAAAGACAATTTTGTAGTCAGAGAGAGTCGATTTTTCATAGATTAGACACAACTCTATAAGCCAAGAAAGTCCTGAAAGGTCAAGAACAATTCTGTAACTCTGTTGCGACCCATGCTAGGATGATTTCACTCCCCCTACCTACCACTATGCTTTTGGCAAAAAGACATGGGGTTCTAAGATATCTCAGTTGTGGATAAAGTAGCAGTGTGTGCTCATACTTGTGCACGTGCATAAAGTAAGCATCAACTTACATGTTTTTTGACTCCAGACTTAACGGTGAAGCCAAGTCCACATCAGTTACAGGAGTGGGTACTCTTTCTAAAAGCAAACTTGTCTGTGAAATAAAAAATAAACAAACAGCTCCTGTTGATTTACACCATTTTTAAACTCCAGATCCTGCTCATTTTCTTGTAATGTATTAAGAAAAATAAGTAACAGTGATCAGGCTGTAGTCTAGCTTTTGGCACAGGATACAGTATTCCACTACATTTTTAATTCCAGAAAAGCTTATGTTTTATTTCTTCAATGATTTAAATGGTTTTAAATCTAGTACATTTGTAAAACTTTTAGTAGAATTCTTAAAATCAAAGCCCTTTCTTTTTACTTTTTCACTGGAGACTCCCAAAGCAAAAATCAGCATTTAAAAAAAAAAAAAAAAATTTCACAAAGCACCTCTTTACTTCACTTCTGCCACTGATAATGAAAATAATAGCCTCTGGTGTCAACTATTCAATAACAAATTTATTAAGTAATTCTGCCAATTTTTATTTTATTTATTTATACATTACATACATTTATCTTTATTGGGATGGATATAACTAAAAGTTACAGACATATATATATACATATAAAAATATTTTTATCTTTTATGGACTTTCTAAATTAAATGATATTTGAAAATAATCTGTGTGAAAAACACTATATATTTAAAAGTAATGATTTAAGACTTTTTTTTTTCCCTAGGGGAAAAAAAAAAGCAAATTGCACCATTCAAATTAAAGTGAACAGTCATTAATTTATTCTTACAAAGGTGTCTAATAAACCCATAGACGATTCCTCTCTTTAATTAGTCAGTTGTCCTGGATGTGTTGTGCTAAGTTCCCCTTTTATTATCAGATGTACAAGTTCTGTTTCAGAATTTCATCAGTCTGACAAGAAAAAAAAATGTTTGCGCATCTTAAAACTCCAGGAGACATCTAAAATAGGAGGAAACAAATCACTAATCTATGCATTAAAAATTGTCACTACTGCTTGAAGAATCCACCATCTATGTTACATAATAAATGATAGAACATATTTTAAAAATTTAAAAATTACATAAAATAATTTAAAAAGTAATAAAGATGGCAGAGTTGGAAATGTCACTTCCCTGTACTAACTCATTGATTTCTGATGTCCTGAATAGGTAGATTCCACTTCTACCTCAACTTGACCTCTAAAGTGATGTAAAAAAATGGTAATTTGTCAGTTAATTTTTTTTTTTTTTTAATTTTACATATTCAGCCTACTTATCTTGTGTGTCAAAACAATGCCTAAATTATGTTCTGTACCATAATATGGGATTGTAATGTGCACAGAGGTCTTTTGTGCATATGTAACTGTTGTGGTGCTTTAGAGCAAAAACCTGGAAATGAACATCAAAAGCATGCAACAGTCTGCCTGTGATAAACATTAGAGTAACATGTTAGTTCAAGAAAGACTGACTAGGTACACAATAGGAAACCACAAAAAGACAGGCTGATTGTTGAGTTATGTAAATTACAGCATGATTCAAATTAAACTCCTTAATTCTATAAAAGCCTAAAGTTCTCAATGCAAGGAAGAAAGTAAGTTTCAAAAACAACATTTTTTGTTGAACTTACTGATAAATAATTGTGATTGTAAGTAATAATATATTTTATTTTCAATCAAAATGTATGCTTTTAGGATAATATTCACATATAAAAGCAGTAAGAAATACCCACAAGCCGGTGATTTCAGTCTCTCTTCTACTAATTTTCTTTCTCATGTTTTTGCCTCAGTTTACATTGTTACGGTATTTTTTAAATTTTTGATCATAATAACAGCATATGGCATCTGATAGGAAGAATGACTTGTTCCATTCTCTGTCTGTATTCAACCTCTGTCCTGCTTCCTCAACCCCACAAAAAAATGTTTAGCCTTTAGACAATTTTTTTTCTTCCACCTTCATCTGATCCTTCTCTAAGAAAATATTTTACAGTCACTGGAGGGAAAAAAAAAAAGAGATGGTTCTGTTTTTCAGTAATAGGTGAAACAGCACAGCTCGATTACGGTTTTCCACTGGCACTTCTAATACCTGTAGTTCTATAGTTTAAATAATTCTTTCAAATTAGCTGGAAGCTAGAATTGAAGCATATGGCTATCAGAACAATGAAAATAGAAAAATTTAGTGAGTAAAGCAGAGATGCATATACCTTGTTCAGTAAATTTATAACAGAAAGCAGAATACAAAGAACTGTTGGACCCAATCTTTTTCATGCAGAAGAAGTATTAGACTAGTAGTCAAACTGATGTTGAAGTAAAGAGTCTATACTTCATAAGATATCCAAATACACAGGTAAGTAAGACAAGAACTCCTGTCTGGCACTGCTCATTATGGTCACTTGAAAATATTTCAGTGGCATCCAACAATTTAAGTAAAATATTTGTAATCTCTTTTTTTTTCTCCTTATCTCTCACCAAAATTAACTTGTGTAACCTAAAAAACTCAGGAATTTTTCCTTTCAAAATATCACACACCAAGAGCAAAGACAAGTTCTGTGGTGGACACTGGCTATCATGACATCAAGCAACCTCTAGCATCAAATACAATGAATGATAGTTCTATCAATGCATTTTGAGAGTTCCTGTTTAATCTTAAGGCATAGAAGTCTCAAACTAAGTTTCTGCTACATTTGTATACAGAAGGAAAATTTGAAAAGTAGAGCTTAATGTTTAGAACAATTCCAAACTTTATCTCACTACTTAAATATAAGCAACCTGAAGTAAAGAACAACTATTGCATAACTAGAGCCTCTAACGGTAAGATTTTTTTGCCAATCTTCCCAGTACAAAACAAGATTTACCTTTTTCCAGGCCTCTCCAATAGATTCATGCAAGCCATAAGGAATTATCATCTGCAGGCCTTCACAAGTTCTGTACATCTGACGACATACACAAATGAAAGCTCCTTTAACAACTGGCAAAAGCTCGGATCCAGATAAAAGAGAAATGTCTCCATGAAGAAGTTTCTTTGTAAACTGAACAATTACATGAACGGCTGCAGGACTAGAAACAAAATAACACCTTTAAAATGTTTTGCAGTCATCAATTAGCCTTGAAACAAATCCTCTAACTACATTTATTTACTAGTGGAAAAGAAACTACAGAAAGAAACTATGACCCACTATGGAGAGGCCAACTATATTATAACCTGTAAAACCAGTCAGAAGAAAAGAAATGTATAGCAAGTGATTTTATTTTGTGTACAGGTCTACATAAAGCAAGAATGCATCCACTGTCTTCCATCCAGCCCATGTGGCCATGACTCTGTATTTTATGAGTCCAGTTGAGAAGAGTAACAAGACAAACATTTTAGCTTCTGCTTAATCAGCATTAAAAATAGCACTGATAGTCAAAATTTGTCCTTTTGTCTTCCTTTTTCCTATCCGAGACCTCCTTCTGAAGTCTTCTAGGTTTGCAATGTAAAGGACAACTGTTTCTACAAAATACTGGATTTTACTTCCAACCCCCTTAAAAACATGCAACTTCAGACGTTCATCCACTTAGAAGACATATATTCCAAACATTTTCCTGATCTGCAGCTTAGGTATTTTTAAAGGTTAGTCTCAATTTTACTGCCATTTCAAGTTTTAGCATCAGCTAAATATACTGCTCATAGGATCATACAACTACTAAGCTACGTACAGTGTTACAAACGTCAGCTTCTGATAGAAGATCTGTCTCTACTAGATATACTGAAAAGTCAATGCTACATTAAACCTATTCTTTTAATAAATTAGGTTAATTTTTATTATTTTTTCTAAAAGCAAATAAAAAAAAAGGGAAGAGAGGCCTTTGGTCTGAACAGTAGCACTATGAATATAATGGAACTGCATTAAGAGAAAGGAAAGCTCTCACACAAATAAGAAAAAAACCAATCTCCCTTAATAAAAGTATTTCTTTAAATTGCCATTTCACCTTGTTATAGGCATAAATGTCTCCCTAATACATTTTCTAAAACACTTACTACTTTCGCTGATAATAAGATATTTTACTCCAAACATAAACAAAAACATATCATGCTATAGATAAATGAGAAAAAGAGAAAATGAGTCTCAAAAGACTAATGTAATTCATTAAAGTACTCACAAATCCCATTCATTAATGTACTCTTACCTATCTTCTTTGGCAGTTTTTTCATTTTCTCCGTAAAGAAGAACAGAAAGACCATCTTCTACAGCAGCAATCTTTGCCAAAATATCAGCTACATCAATTAAAGTGGTTTCAAGACAATTTATGTAGACCTATTTGAAAGGAAAAAGAAAAAAGAAAAAAAAAAAAGTTTTAAATTCAATGCTTTTATGAAAGCTGTTATCCAAGTCTGGCATATGTAAGCAGAACCTGAAGGTCACCTTCCCAATCATTGCTTAATGGCTTAAAAAAAACCCAAAGAAGTGAACAGCCTATGTTCAAATGTCATAATATCACATGGAAATCTTCATCATTAATGGCAATAATTTTCACTTCTAATGATTATGGCAGAAGCCAAATGACTGTTTCACCCAACAGTCCAGAACCCCTCCGCAGTGATGAGGGAGGTCCAAGGTTAAACCAGAAAGCCAAGTCAGTGAGTCAGGGTCAGCTCCAGACACAGTAACCAGGGTCACACACAGCCCAGTGATCACAATGCAACTGGATTTATAGTGACAAGGCAGGTCTGACAGTCAATCACATCTGTGGGTCAAAGTTTGAATCAGCAGGACAGCAGGCTTCAATGCTGCTACAAGATAGCACAGGCAGGGAATGAGGACAAGGACCTCACCTTAAAAAACACTCCTAGAAATGCAGAGTGGAAGGTCGACTGTGTCCACACTGATGATTACTTGGAAAGTCATCGCTGGAGGGATCTCTGCTAACACTTCCTGCCAGAGCTTTACACCATTACCTATGCTGGTCCTGAGCCCAGGCTGCCAAACTGAGAAGAGGGGCTGCAGGGGAAGATCTGCTAAGGGCCTGATAGTTGCCAGTAGCCATAGTTCTGCAGGACTTAAGGCAGTGTCCTGATGGTGCTCAACAATACTCTGTTCCTGTCCATATGCCTCAATAATACAGTCACGAGGTAGCCATGAGCGTACCTTCTCACCAAAGGACTAAGAAACACTTCAAATTCCTAGGACAGATGCATATACTTACAAAGAAGGAGGACAATTTTCCTTCTCTCCCCCATCCACATCCAGGACTACAGAGTGGAATCATCAGTGTGATGAATTTTAGGCAACAATGAACTACAGGGGATTACTGTTGTCAGTAACACTTGTTAAATATCTAGTATGTCAGAATGGGGAATAAAAGCACCACTCTCCTGGAGATGAGGTCCACTGCTTAAATTTTTTTTCATCCTCCATCACGGACAGCTGGACTCACAAGAGAAATTATTTGTAACATGATATGCAATATAGATTCTACTTCTTATCTTACAGGTAACTCTATATTTTATGTAATACAGAGGAAAAATAGTCTTCCTACTTTAAATTTTTAAGGTATTTACTATTGATGCCAGTGGTCAAAGTGACACAAGAGAAAAACACAACTCTGATTTTGTTAGTTAAAATTGTCAGTGATAGAGCATTAAAAATCTTCCAGACCTTTTAGTTTTATGTTACTATGTATCATTGCTCAGGATTCTAAGAAAGGAACATAATGTGCTGTCACTATTCCTCCAAGAGTGTTGTTATTTTGCTTTCTCTGTGCAATGCCAAAATAAAAACCAAAACCATGATACTTGTTTATTTAAAATGTCAATGCAATGTTCTGCACCAGCTATGCTTCAGCAACTCAGAGGCTACAGAGCCCAAAAGGTCAATACTGCTGTCCAAATACTGATCCTCCTGCTAACTCCTGCTCATTAACACTTGAGCTTCCCCTTCCCTCTCTATACAACAGATACCATACTACTCTGCATAAAAGGCAAGACTTGCACTTATCAGATCAAATTCAGAGCTCAAATGTAAAATTACAGCATTGTGTTTGCTCATTATGCCCATGTTACAACCAAGGAGCTCCGTATGCAGCTCCAGTGCTACACACTCCCCAGACCCAGCTGATGAAAGATGCATGCATGGCCACAGCCTTCCTTTTGAGACACTCGTGGTCCAGTCTTAAGAGTCCAGCATCAGAATGTATATAAGAAGTCCCAATGGTTTGGCTCTGAAGTAAAACCAGTTCAAATACTTGTAAAAGAGAAAAAGGGCCACTCTGACTCGGTCTACCTTTTCTAGCTATTGGTTTGTCATATGCAATACCAAAAATTTCTACCTCTGTTAGAACAAATATGACATATTCCACATTTACAACACCTAACCAACCTACTACAGCTACTGTGCATTAAATATTCTTGAACATAATCTTTTTTTTTTCAAATAGACAAGTTACTAAGTCACAGGAGGGCTTACAAGTTGTTAAAAGTTCAGCTACCTGTGAGAGAAAGTCAAGTATGGCAGAAATAATAAATAAAGAAATAAATAAAAGGAAGAACTGTTAAACGCTGAGATAACATCTTTTGTAACTACTAAAGTTTAATAGAGTCATTGTATAGGCTTTAGAACACCACATGACCATAGAGATACCCTGGGGAATTACAGAGGCCTCCATCACAGCAAATCAATGAATTGTTGCCTAAGTGCTGTTTTTAAATTTGACAATCAGTGTTCAAAGCATATGCAGGCTGAATCATTTTTTGTACTTGAAAAAATCTGCACTACACTTTTGTAATGTACTGTAAAAACAAGACAACCTGAAGTTGTTATAATTAATGCTTCTGTATGTACTCAGTACAGATACCCACAGAGGAGATAAGCTGTTGACATGATCAAGTTTTTGCAGGACTATGATTTTAAGCTTTCCAGAAATACATACTTCAAAATATTTACTTAGAAACTGATTGTTTAAACTTTTTAAATAGTGTTGGAATATTTTTGTATAGGAAAAAATATTTTCAGGAATTAATATGAAGAGTCTTTTCTGAAAAATAAACAAACTGTACTAAAAAATAACCAAAAGGATACTGACAAAATTCAACTTTAAGAAGCTAAATGAGTTTTTTAAGTTAGGAAACCAGATTGGCTTTGCAAGCATGAGTCTTTGGAAGTAAATTCAAAACTTCTCAGACATTAATTTCTCTCAAAGTCTTTTGATGTAAGACAGCTCAGGCCCCTCCATTGGCATTTCACACCCACAGCCTCTCTCTCCTGAGACTTAGGTTATTTTAGTCAAAACAAAACCAATAGGATAGGCTGAAACTGTAACCAGACATTTAAGTTCCTAGAGCTAGATAATGTTTACCAAGGTTTTTACAATTCTTACAGAAATGATTAAAGAAACAAAAGACAAACCAACCAAAACCACTCTTCCTTTTATTAATTCAGAAAACAGTAACTTATAATGAAGAACTACATATTTTACCTATACTAAATTACTGAGAACACTTAACTTCAAGTGCCAGCTGAATTTAAAACGGAATAAAGGTAGGTTGTCTTTTAAATATCCAAGGAATATCCAAAAGACCCACAAATCCATCAGAAGACTACAAAAATCTAAAAACAAGTATGTGATGTGATTTTCCCAAGGGAAAAGTCTCACTACAGCACAATCTTTGCTACTATTCACAGAATTTCAAGAAAACGAAGTTTGTCAGCCTATTCATATTGACAGCCTAGGCTATTTAAGGCATACTGTAACAGCTAATGTAGAAAACACTGCAGAAGTTACCATGCGACTAAATAAATCTTCTACATAGAGAATGCAGAAAAAAATATAATATGAAATAGATTTTAAAATTATTTGGAAGATTACTACAAACCTCTGTGCCACTCAGTAAACTTTGAACAGGATGAAGCAGGGCATCTATTACTGCATCCGTATATAAACACTCAGCAGCACATCCTGTTTGATCACAAAAAACTTGCAGAATCTCCATAACGAGACTTGCTGCAGAATAGTTGTCTGGCGAACACAAGAAGTGTTTATTTATTCATTGTATTTTAACTTACACAAACATACATACATGCTTCTGAATCACAATTTTGTTAAGCATTTAATTAACACAGTTAGAGGGAAGAAGAAAAAGTAAGGGAGGAAGGGATGGAGGAGAAAATCTGCACAACTAACAGATCCAAATTAAAAATTGCAAAAGAAGTTACCACATGCCTCATTAAAATGATATGTAACAGCATGTATTCAAAACAAACATTTACCTGTATGTGCTGTCAAAGCCGTCTTTGGGTAACTTGGAGAGTAATAAATAAGTTGAGTAAATAATACCATCAGATCCGTTATGGATACACTATCTATTAAAATTAAAAAACAAAAAGGAAAGTACTCTGAAAATAAAGTGCAACTTTAATTTTAAAAATAAAATGGATTTTGTAAATATACATAAACAATGCTTTGCTTTATTGAGGAAATCAACATATGTACCACTGATAAGGCAAAAGACACACATGGCCCTGGGACTCTACCAGGATATTTTGTGATGAACTTATAAGGCTTGATCTTGCTTCCAATTTAGCCAATTGCAAATTTTACCCTATCTTCCATTGAAACAAATGGCAGACAAAGTTTGAGAATATTGAATATAAACTGCTGTAGGAAAAAGCATTACTTTGCTATTAGATTAAGTGAAACAACTGGAAAAAGAGACAAACTGTTAGACAACTTTTCCTCAGGTCTGAAACAAAAACAAGGTTGGGAACTATTGCTCCAAGTTTAATGTAATCACTTTAACAGATCAGAAAATTTGTAAGGAAAGAGTTGCTATCTATAAAGCTGAGAAGGACACTATAAAGACAGATGGTGAGATTGTCACTTTTGTAGTGGAGAGAAAAAAGCAACCATCACTAATGGATCACTGCTTGAACAGTGTTACGCAGATAATCCATAAGTGACAAACACACTCTATCAGTAGATATTTCTTTCTCACAGCTGCTCTACGTCAGATTTATTAAGTCCTGATCCTCAAACCAGAGGGACAAAATACCTTCAAAACACAAGTCCCAGTATCAGTATCCAGCAATGTTTTGAATTCTAAAATTAATAGATAGTATTACATTATTTTTAGGGATTATAGAGACATTAACATAATGGAACACTAGAGTTCTTCTCACACACTTGCATTTCCAACCCTGAACAATGTAACACTACATGTAGATTTCTCTGGATGCCCAAGGGCTTTTCCATCTCCTATTTTCTGTCCTCATTAACACCTCTGTTCCACAGGTACTGACCTTTTCTTCTACCATTGTTTTACTTTAATTGTATTAATAGGTTAAGATCAGAGAAATTGTTTTCAATTTGCAATTAGCTTGAAATACTAATTTTGTTTTACACCTTAAAAACAGTTTTGGTCCCTGGACATGTCTCTTTTCCAACCAATTATATCAATTGATCTGATAAAAGATATTACTCATACCTAGAAGTGAATCACACACACAATGATACAACTCTCTTTCAACGTGAAATTAATATATTAAACTAAGGACAAAAGCAATCTATTCAACCACATCCATCAAAGATTTAAAAACTGTGTTGATGCTCAGAATTACCTACACCACCTGTTAAGAAAAGTTTCCAGGCACAGAATTGCCAAATGCAGTACTGTCCTATAATGTCCACAGTATTGCAGTGGAAACATGTATCAAGTATGGATTAAATATTACTCAACAGGTTCCATTTTTCTGAGACATCACCTTACCTTTTTTATTTTTCAGATGTACTGGAAAGAGATTTTGTCCTTGCTTATATATCAACAACCTTCCTAAAAGGCACAGTGAATGAACAAAATAGGCGTACTGCAATTCTAGTCCAGTGTAAAAAAAGTTCTGCTTATCACCTGTAATAATAAAATTGAAAAGTTAGAACTTGACTCACTTTACAGTACCTAGCTACTACTTACAACATACATGGATCAGTTTGTATATACAGGCAGACAGCTTAAGTAACTAACCACTGCTATGAGTGTTCTCTCAAAAGACAGACATAATATATTTTAGGAAGAACAGACAGAGACCTAGAGAATGTGAACGTATGCACATATAATGCAAGACATACAAAATACTCACTACAATGTTGCTGAGAGAAGTCATTTATTCTGGAATTTTTATTAACTGCTGCCTTGAAAATTTCAAAATAATCAAGACATTGCTGGACAGCTGCATTAATCTGTGGAAAAAAAGCACAAAATAATAAAATAACTAGTATAAGACAATAAATTCATCCTCTCTTGTAGCCAACTACTGTCCTTTAACAGAGGAATCTAAACCTGCAATTACCTCATGTTTAGTGCTTTAGATGGGTTACTCAACACGAAGCAAAATTATACAAGGTTATTAAAATATATTACCATTATTACTACATTATCACACTACTAGATCTATAAGCATTAAGACAATCTTTGAAAATGAGTACAGAGAACATGTAAGTATTTTGAGAAGTTTATGGCAATCTATGATTGCCATATTGCCATTAGTATGAAAGGTTTTCATTTTCCACATTTGAAAAACTTAAGTCTTGAATACACTTACTAAACAGTCAGTTTGGTTGTTGGGCACTGTCAGTACTATTACTGCTCTTTGCAAAGTGTGTCATTATCACAACATTGCCACCCAATCAATGAGTATAAAAAGTTTTAAAGTTATCAGTATGGATTAAGAAAGGAATCATAAATACAGCATATGGACAAAGAAGTACATTTAGATTTATTACAGTTTGGAGCTGCTAAGTTTTATTTACACGTTTAAGTAAAATATACAGATGCACATAATGAAAAGGAAATATTTAATCAGATGCTTAATCTATGCTTATAAATCAGATAAACCCAACTACCCTGCTTGAGGACTTCCTATTAAAATGTTTTATTCTGTGCATACAGATAAACATGGCAAAGACCTGTTACAGTTGTCTGTATACTTGTTTCCTATCAAAAGGTTTTATCAGTTACATATATTTTACATTATATTTCATTTGTATCACAAAATTTTACAAAACATAGCCCAAGTCCAGTCTACATGAATGGTTCTCGTATCTATACTGGTCTTACTGAAAACAATGGAACTTCCATCCCAGTGAAGAGATCTGCCCATATAGAATATGTACTAGGTTTAACACATGTA
Organism: Todiramphus chloris collaris; assembly: GCA_025345505.1. Classification (NCBI taxonomy): domain Eukaryota; kingdom Metazoa; phylum Chordata; class Aves; order Coraciiformes; family Alcedinidae; genus Todiramphus; species Todiramphus chloris. The sequence continues at coordinate 54,193,640 of JANVCC010000018.1, forward strand.
CCTCCCAGTTTGATTTATCTTGCTGACATTTTGAATCTTTAATGCTTCATGTCACAACTTAAAGAACACAATGGGTTTTTTTAGTCTCCTTCTATCAAAAATCCAAATTCAGCATAATTTTTATGATTTTTTTAATGTGCCATTTCTATGTTTATATTTATTAGAAATAACTCTAAATATAAATGCAACATAAGGAATTAATAAATAATAATCCTAATTAAACATCCACATTTCCCTTAACTCAGAGCTGGCCACACACCCTTCTTTGCATTTAATGATGATTCATTTAAGCAAAGAGAATTTCTTTTCATGAAAATGTAATCCAAAAGGCTCATCTAGCTGAACAACATGGAACAGCTCTGAAAAAAGGGAAAAAAAACATTCATACAACAATGTGCAAAGCAAGAACAAGTTCCAAGTAAATATGCCTTGGGAAATACTTACCAAAGATTTATATTTCTTTTCCAAAAGCCTAAATACCACTGCTCTGCTGTAATATGCATGCTAAAATGACACAGAAGACTTTATGTCAACATCAAACATATGTTTCTTTTTTTAATTAAAACTTATAAATTATCTCTGATCCTGTTTATTAGGGATCCTGTGCACAGTACATATTCAATGTATTGAACTCCAGATTGTGCAAACCAGTTATTATACTCAGCTGAGTCTTTTGCTTGCAGTACATAGAAGACGACAAAAAAAATGACATCATTAGGAAAATCTGTAGCAGAACATGCAGCAAAACAGAAAACCAGTAACTACGCTGAAATGTTAGACTACATGTTTTGACATTGCCATGTAAATCCTAAGTTTATACATGGTAGGCTGCAAAAAGCTCTAATATTCACTGCAGTTTAGCAAGTTGCATGCAGCATATCATATATATAACTGTACTTTCATGCTCATTGTTTTTTCCAGAAAAATACTTGCATCTTTTAATGGCTGTCAGTCAAAGATAAAGGGACTGAAATCACAAAGCGCAGCAAGTTCTCAAAAATTTCATGAAAAGTAGTAGCTGTATAGAAATGGAGGGACAGAGTAGTGTTACAGGACAAAGGATATAAACTGCCTAAAAACACACCCCACATTTCCTTAATTACAATACTCATTGCAGGTTTTTATCAGGACACAATAGGTCTGTGGCAAAAACAGACATAAGTCAAACTTTTCAAAATACAGTCAGACACGAAAAAGGTACAGGTTGTTGGGTTGAGGGTTTTTTTGCTTACCGTCCACTTTTTAAACCATACTGCTTTGATATCTAGCAAAGCCAAGAAGTAGACTGGACTCAGAAAATCTGAAGACGCAGGATGATTAGGCTTGTGTTTTACTGACAAAAGTGACAAGGTACTCTCCACTACTTCTTCCATGTACCTTATGACACATACAGGAAAAAATGAATAGAAAACAAAAGTCATTTACATCTTTCCACCAGTAAAATTCAGGAACAAATTTCCTGTAAAACCTCTCTCTTCAGGTAAGGAATAAACAACAACAACATTACCTTGAACTTGATCTTGTAAGGGTATTAATTCCTTGTGCTATCATGAATAAAACTAATAATAACATAAATATGTATTCTCCTAATTATGTTTTCTGAGTGCTAAATATTACACCTGTTACTTTGTAAAACACCCAAATTATTTTTGTTACACAAGCACTTAGAACACTTCAAAAGCTAAGTAAGCAGCTTAATAAGACTCATGATGACTGTTAAGCAACTTCACTATTCCATACTTCCCACCTTCTATTTTTATTTCCCCCCTTATCACTAACCAGTCATCTGTGCATCCTATAATAAACACTTTGATAAAATTAAATGCATCTAATTCTGTGTAGAAAATCATTACATTAAGAAACAGTGTCAGGCTTTTAATGGTGACATACTTTTCTGGATGACGAATCCAGGAAGACGGAGCTTCCTTTTGGTACTCATTTAAAAGGCGGACCTGAAAACATAATTAATAAAATTTAAAAATCAAAACAAAACAAAAACAACAAAACATGATGTTTCAGTAGCGACAAAAAAGGTATGGCTAGTTAAATTATACCTTTTTAAGTAAACGACTTATATCTGTGTTTGATACATCCAGACCAGCTGAAATACAGAGAGAGTATTCTCCAGAAAGAAAGTACAGCTCCAGGTGTCTTGCTAAAAAAGAAGAAACAAAAAACCAACTTAGCTCCATGACAATAGTGACAAAACAGACTGTATTCTACAGCTTCATTATAAAAGTTAACTATTTTCAGGAAGTGTACAAGTTATGAAGTCTTAAATGTAACTGACTTCACATACCTAAACTTGTATAGACTTCTCTTGTCATATTAAACGGAGAAGAAGAAAAGGTTTTTGCATAGAACCTAAGGACTTTCTCCTAAGAGAGAAAAAGCAAGCAATGTATTTAATAGTCATGTAACTGTGTATTATTATTGCACAATAATCCATATGAAGTGGCATTATTCTTAATATATTGCTGAGATATACCTACAGATGTTAAGCATACTTTATAAAAATATACAGTTTGGGACCATTGAAATCTTCAGTCCAAAGGAAATTTTACTCAAATATTTTAATTGGCAGTACCAATGCAAAGCCTCACTGAGATACAAAGAAAAAGACCAGGAAATATTACTGTACTTTTATATTATCATTAATGTTTTTACATTATTAAACACACCGTGACTTTCAACTAGCATTGTTTTAAAAGAAACTGTAGGCTTTCTAAGCTAAAACAGAAATACATGAGAGCAAGTAGGGCAACTTTCCTATTTATTTGGTAATCACTCAAAAATTCAAAGAAAAAGAAAAAAAAAAAGAGGCTTAATTGGCATGACAAATAATCTAAAAGCAGTTTAAGCAGCTGTAATGCTTTTCATCAGCAGTGCCTATGTAATATTATTATGCATCATTTTCTCATCATCATGGAGCACATACCTCACTCAAATAGGAAATATTGACATGACATGTTTTACAGAATAATTTAGTCTTTTGGTTTTTTTTTTTTTACATGTCTGTTTGATAAAGGACTTTCAAACCTCTTCATTCCCATCAGAAGTTACACAAATGAGTACTCCAGCCTCTAAAATTCCTATTGAAAACCTGTTGCAAACCTTTAAATCAAGACCTACTAGAGTCATACAGTTCTTCTAAAGTAATTGACCAACAAATACTGAAATGTCTTGGGACCCTGACAGACTACTCGTAATAAATATTTAACATCTTATTCCTTTGGTACTCTAATATGGCTACACATCTGGTAACTAGATACAGAACATGAGCTTACACTGAATGTTGCATCAGGATCTGACAGAGATACTGTTAAAAGCTTACGCAGATTTGGCCAACTCTCAGAGTTCAGTATATCAGAGGGAGGGGCAAAGCACAGCGTCTGCAACGCTTCTTGGCGAACCTGAAGGGGTCAAAAAGATAAACACTGCAAATCCATTCACAGCAACCTCTCAAATACGTAATTTACAATATAATTTGCAGGAAGGACCTGGCTGAAGAACAAATAAAGAATTCCAGAATACTTACCTTCTGTTACATTTTTTATGGTAATCTAGACAAAACACAACATCACTGAGGAAAAAAGAAAAGAAACAAAAAAAAAACCCATATATTTGAAGAACCAACAAAACTACTTTATGCAGGTTTTCAATAATGGGTTCAAGGATTGTTTTCCTTCCTGCTTCTCATTAAGTATTTTGTTATGAGGGAATATAGGAAATGATCACCAAATAATACAAATGTGCCTCGCAGCATTCTAAAATGTCAGTGAAGGAAAGTGGAAACAGAGTTATTAGACACCATGTTTTACTGCTGAATTTCCATCAGCATTATAATAATATAAATAATTTAAAGTAACTTTTTGTTGTTGTTCTATTCATACATGACTGGAATCTCTAGTAATTTATTTCATATTAGTGAAACAAACTGTAGGAAATTTGAACAATATTTACTTGCATCAGACCTTCTACCTGGTTTTCTAATAAAACTCTTATGAGTTATACCACTTCCCACCTACCATGCCTTTTTCAACTACCAGACAATCCCAAACAAATCTTACTAGGAAGGACATCAGTCTCTCAAAATGATGTTTTTCTAAGCTTCAAAAATATCAGCATCTGGTGCCAATTGGTGGTTAGAGACACAAATTAGTATTGCCACTGACAGAAAGCAAACCTAACTTGGATTGTATATATTCCACCTGGCAGCAGCTTGTTGGTAAATCAGCAGGCATCTTTCTTTTCTGATAGTGCTAACACAACAGTCAAGTTACCAAGGAAGGTAATGGGCACGTATACAGGAAAATAAGTTTCAGTAACTTTGGAAAAGGTTTTTCTATGAGAAGAACCTAAAAATGCACATCAATAGCACATAAATTCCTAAAAAAAGTAAAAATACATTTTTGTTGCAACACTAGCTATTGAATTAGATGGTTATGAACAATGAAACACTGCACTGCAGAGGAGTTGCTGCACTGAAATCAAGATACATGAACCAACACAGACAAGATTCCACTTAGGTACATATGAACTCTTATGCACATATAGTCTGTTTTCCAATATGCCACAAACAGTCATTTGTATTAACATTTTATTTCTTCATTTCGACTTACTTCCTTAGGCTGAGCAGGGTCAAGCCTTTCTACGAGCAGTTGCAATTGCTCTTGACTCATAAACATATAACTCTGCAATACATATTGTAAAATTATAATTAGTATATTTTATTAAGCTGAAGAGCAGAAGATTAAAATTATCAGTCTTTCTGATATCTAATTTACTTTTAACAATTAGGACTTTAACATTTATACTACTTTAACACTGATGTCAACATTCTAAATGTTTTCTGCCATTTGCCCAAAGTTAAATTTACAGCAACAAAATTACTGTTACATATTTTGCTTTGCTTTACTTAGAAGTTTCCTGTATCTTCATAAAATCCCTTATAATAACTCATTCATTCAGTAATATAGCACAGGGCATTAGTCTGGAAATGAAATTCGTATTATTTGACTCCTAAAGTAAAATCACAAAAGGTTAGATGATGTATTGCTCTTACCATTACTTTCTTTGTCTGCACAGTACTTGCGTAGGTACTTTAGACCACATGGGCATCATATTAATCTCATCTAACGTACACTGTCTAAAGGTTAGATAGCTAGTATAAGCTTAGTACTTCAAAGTCAAAGAAAGGTAAGTAATTCATTTTAGGATATATCAAAGATAGGAAGGATGAATCTTTTTCTAGGGCTGTTCTCAATCTCTGCTGACAGAAGCTTAACAATTTTGCAGTATCATGCTTATTTCATGAGAGAGAAAAAGACATTGTACTTGGTTGAATGAGGAGTCACTGTCAGAATAGTTGTCTGTGTAAGAGCCACTCTGATCTTCTTTCTTTGTTTTACTATCCAGGTCCTTATTATGCATCCGATCTTCTTCAAACTTGTTAATCAAAGATTCTACCACAACCATCATGACATTCTTCAAGGCATGCATCATTTCTCTGTATCTTCAAAGTAAAGATGACTTTAATATTAAAGAGCATAAAAATCACTAATTAAAAAAAAAAAAAAGCAAACAACAAACACTATATTGTGAGTAACTGAATATGCCATAATGCTACTTAGGCCTGAAATCACCGAATTTACAGAAATGGATGAAAAACAAATGCAAATCCAAAAGGAGCAAAACATGTATGTACCATAAATGTTTCAGATAACTATATTCCAAAATGTAATAAAATTCCTTTTTTGCCCTTCTAAAAGCATTCGGTGAAATATTACTGACATAATCCTGTTCTGAGAGGTTCTTAAGAAAGAACAATGTAAATCCACCAAAAGGGAGAATCTGTCCCTGAGAAAAAAGGCCAGTTCTCATCCTTGTTACTGTTGGGTTCTTCAAGTCCATCGTCTGATTTTCTTTCTGCTCTAAGCCTTGAGCAGAACCAACAGAAGAGAATACAATCATCCCAATTCAAGATCATGAGTACCAGTCATGCACACAAAACAATTTTCTTTCAACAAAACCAAGGTTTTTTCTAAGCTACATAAATTGAATAATAATATGCACCAGGAAGCAGTTCTAAGTAAGAACTGCTTCAGAAAAACATCCTATTGTAGAATATTAATATTTTATTTCAAATTATTTTATACTTTCAGACTACTATTACTTATTTTACAGTCAACATAGATATTAATTACCATATTCTGCTTTCATAACCTCTGAAATTAAAAATGTAAGATACAGACACGTTTAGCTCATTGGAGCTTCTTCTACCAACTTTAATGAGCTCAAGAAGCCCAAGGTCCTGATCCTCAAAACAAAAAGACACAAACTGCATAATCTGAAAACCAGTCATCCTAACATCTATTTTCTAAGTGAAAATAAAAGACAAGTGTAGTTTATTAATAACTACTTTCTAACATAAATGACTGCACTATAAAATATGGAATATATCACTCAGGAGTTAAATTCCTTAATACATTTTTCTCTATGAATACCTTTAGGCACACTACCTATCACCAAAAATGAGTAATTGCAATGAACAAAACTGGAACCTTGAATGATCCTGAAATGATATCAAGACCATCATGGAGAGACCAAATAATGCTCAGAGCTCCGAATGCTTGCAGACATGTGACAAGAAAAGCATCCTTTTATAAAAACATGGTTCATAAAACGTATTTCTGTGTACTTCTAGGTAAGAAACCTTCTGAAAACAAACAAAACCTAGAACAGAAACATACATTATCTTTGAATTCCTTTCTTACTGAGGACAGAGAGTAAACAACAGACATCAGAGGAAAATCCTAGATCCACTAAAAATTCAGATTATGCAATAAATATTAGGGAAAACAATTGTTCAGCTGAAGTAGTATATAAAATCATTTTAGGGACTAAAATACATGAGAAAAAATTGACATTTTTGTTTTCTTCCTCTGTAACACAAAAATGAACCACTGATGCTAAAACAGCATGGAGACTGGATGGTTGTTACTCATTTTTCAACACTCACCATTTCAGGTGCTCACTTTAATTGCATTATTCTCACATTGTAATGGTTCAATCTCTGTAAAGCCCTAATCATGGCTCTCTATGACAATTAAAAATAGAGAGACAAGGACCTGATTCACTATGATAACAGAAGTATACTATCTGTTTTAATTAAAGAAACAATACTTAGTTGACTCTGCACTTTTATGTAGGGAAATTATAAACTTTTAGACTGGATAAACCCCATCTTTTGTTTTGGCCAACTTCAGTACCACAACTGAATTTAATTTGCAAGTAGTGAGATAGTATGAGGTGGTGATTCTTCTAAAACCTTACCCCTGCCCAAATCCAGTCCTACATACCTCAAAAACTTCAAAGATTTGCTACCAATGCAGTAGTTCATAACCTTAATTCTGGAGTGAGACAAAGCATGACAAATTACAACATAGAGTAAGAATATCTGATTTGCCTAGCATTTATTTGTGAAAGCAAAGAATCAATTTTGTTACCCACTGGTTCAGAATTTACTTTTTGAAAACAAGTTCTGGCAAGAAGAAAGGAAGGCAAAGACCAGAAAGAAACAAAAATGTGTATATACATGTATATACTCACTCTTTTGATTCACGGGTCTTCTTAGTAACATGTTGGACAAGCGTGTCATAGCCAGATACTTCACCCTGATTTTGAGCAAAAGTACATTTTTCTGTTTCTTCTTCAATCACAGATCCCACTGTACTATTTATATATTGTCGAAGGTATTTCACAAACTCATAGCTGCAACAAATACATAAAATTAAAATGTAACAGATTTCCTTGAGCTCACCATCAAACATTTTCAACATTATATTAACATTTGCTATCTTCTCTTCCAGCAAACATGTTACATTAAGGTAGGGATTTATGACATGCAGAGAAATAAACTCCAACAAACAGTGTAAAAAAACACAATCAAGTTTGATTTTCTTTGATATGGTCATTTTCAGCATATTCCAGGAAGAAACAATACCAAGGAATTTCTAATTACCAAGAAACTCCAAATTTAAAACTCCAAAGGAAACACTCTGTGGAGCATCCTGAACGTAGCACTGGTATATCCATCCAGTATTATTATTTATGCAGTATGCATGCAAAATGAGAACAGAAAACACAATTTATTTTATTCTACCACATGAGCATGTCTAAGGCTTAAGAAAGTCTGTGTGTCATGACAACATGCAGATCTCACTCAAACTGACAAACTAGTTGTCTGTGATTACATGTACATGTTAAACATAAAGTAATTGGCAGTTTGTGCTCTTATTATTAGACACTTACCGAAACTTGTTTAAACAAAAGAATTATCTTAGGGGATTTCAAACAAAAGACTTTCACTGGTTCCTCAGACTCTGTATTAGCTATAGAAATTGTTAAGAAGTAGTGCTCAGAATATATAAACTCTTTTTTTTGTCTCACTATTAGTTATTAGTCTTCTGATTTGTATAAAGGACAAGGTGAACAGAAACACACAAAAGTTAATTATACATAAAAAGTACATGCATCATTATATTTTCATTATATCAGAAGCAGATGTGCAACTACTTTTTGTTAATTTGGATAAATACAGAGAAAAAAACACATAACAAGTCAGTTAACCATGTAGGTACAGAGTCCAAAGCCATAAAACACAAATGCAGATAAAAACAACTGTTGCAATAGGCAGCACCTTTTGCCTTCCTTGGCTGTTTGAAAAATAAAATTAAAAAAATTAAAAAATTAAAAAAAAAACCACAAAAACAAAACAAACAAAAAAAAAAGTCTACATTTAAGATACCAAAAAAAGGGGGAAAAAAAAGAAAAAAACAAGCACAGAAAATTGTGTCTTGTATCATGGTACGTACTACCTCACTGCATTGCCTACCTCAAGTTCCATAAGGTATAACAGTCTTAACTCTTAACAGCCTTTTTTGTTTTTTTCTTTTAACACTTACTGCCATTCCATACTTGATGGAAGTAACACAAATGCATCTTGAGAAAGATGCAAACATGCTTATTTGCAATTCCATTTGTCTTCAAGGCTGCCTTTTTACTTCTGCAATAATGAAATTGTACACGCCTCTCCAATGAAGGAAAGCTTATACAGTGTATACATTCTTGCATTGACTGTTTCACTCTGAAAAGCACAGCAATCACATAATTTTTTATGCTGCTAAAGTTCACATCTGCTTGATGTCCTAGCCTTAATCTTCTACATCATTCTTCCACCTTAAGATTTTTTTTCTTCACATGCAGAATCAAGTCAGACTTATCTGGTTAGACTTACAAAGGAAGAATCAGGAAAAAAAAAAGTGTTAAAAAAAAAAACCTTAGGACTCGACTTTAAGGAGAACAGAACCAAAAACATGCTTCTTATGTAGTTCAAACTCCTGATTTCTACTACTACACGTAAATTTTGAACTTGATTCAATTTTTCTTTTTATTAGCTTTCTGATCATCCCGTGTTTCAGTCTTGTCTACTTCAAAGTGAGAACAAAGGATAAAGCAAGGCCTCAAAATCTATTAAAGTTACTGAGGCAAAATAACCATGAGGCAGAAACAGTACTGATCAAAATGATGAACTGAACTAGCACACTGTACAGCCTAAAAGCACACACTACTGATAAAGCAGCTTGCAGTCTGAATAGATGAAGTAATGGTCAAGGAGAAAGCTTCTTAATGGTCTTCACTAATAAATCACCATATGATCTCTCTGACCATCCAGGAAAACCAACCTATACTGCCATGGGTCATAAACAAGGTCAGAATACCTCCAGAAATATTCCAGCACCAGAGAGTAATGTTTGCATTCTGCATGTAAAGCATTGTTTGATTTTCCATTAAATTTCAGTTAAAACTTTTTTTAATTAAAAGAAACTATTTTTAGGATCACCATTTTTATAATATACCAGAAAGAGTAATGGATGCCATGGCTTCACTGTTCTAAAGGGGAAAGCTGTGTCTGAATTGTTTCCACCACTTGCAGACTTTACTCCCTCATTCTGGGTATTCTTGTAATTCCTCAGAAGTATTGACAGAAATAATTTCATAGGTTTTTGGTTGTTTGGGTTTTTTACTGTATATATCTTTCTTTAAATAACAATGTTTTTCTTTCAAAATTACAAGTAATTTTCATCTTTGTAAGGTTTATAACCCATTTTTTTACTCTCATGCTTGTCACTCAGTAACCTTGCGCTCAAAATTCACAAGACTGACAACAAATGTGTTATCTGACATGATTTATAATACAAATTAAAACTGAGCTAAAATTAATTTTAAAGCATTTAGCATCTTCAGAAGATATAAAAGTTAGAAAATTTAAGTGATATTTTAGATAAATCCTAGTTCTATTTCTCTTGTTTACTTTTACCTAACTTCTACCACTGACAAAGCAATGCTAACAGCGAAACAAATTTAAGAGAATGTAGATAGTACCATTTCTGAAATAAAACTGGCAGGGAACCAGCTTTCTCAGAAGTCAAGTCACAGAACTCTGATTCTTATTAAAATGTCTTCAAGGTCACTTCAACTTGATATTATCTTGACTTGCCATAAATGCATACTAGAATCGCACATGTAGTTTGTTTTTTTAAAAAAAAACAAGTTAGAATACCATTGAAAAGAAAAAGGAGTGTGGACTCCAGAAATCTAGATTGCATGTAACTGAGGTCACACTGTCAAGTCTGATTTAATAGAAGTGCAATGGGGATACATTTCTGCTTTAGTTCCAACACAAAGAACAACCTGATAAGATATACAAGGGTTCAGTAATATGAGCCAGACAGAAAAATCAAACATGGAAGCCAAGCAGCCTTCTGTAATTTACCTTCTTTTGAAAAAACAAAATTATGTTGTCTAGCAAGCGTCAAAAACACTTCCGGACAGACTTCAGTGAGGATTTCTACTGGCTTCTGTATACGTATGCATTTAATATATTACATGTACACATGCATCAAAGTTGTCTAAGTTGTTTTCTAAGTTCCTCTCTCACAAATAGCTCATCAATTATTAACGCAGTAAAATATATATTATCAAGAATGAAAAATAACAAAAGAAAAAAAATCCTAAAAATGTCAAAATTAATTTTATTCTCCAAGTTAACACCTTTTGACAGTTAACCAGTGACAGAAATATCTGTATATATAAATACACACACATTCACTGAGCAGTATAAATTGCAAACAGTTCTCAGGAATAATACAGTTCAAAACATTTCCCCTCCTTCAAAATATTAAAAATAAGAAAATTATTTTTACTTGTGAAAATTCTCATCTGTTTCCTCCAAATGCAAAAGAATCTCTTCCGCACATTCTGCTGATGGGGCTCCAGTGATTTTTTCCTTCACACTCTGCAGCAACTGTCTAAGCATAGACTGTAACAGAGCTTCATCTTCACTTGTAAAGTGAGACATCTGTACAAAGCAAATATAAGAATAACAAGCTCTCAGAGCTTTTGGGTTTTCCCTCCCCTGAAGATGCTAGGAAAAGCAGAAATCCCTTAAATTGCCATCTTTTTTCTGTTATCAACAACATGAGATTTTTATATCAAAAGACAGGATCACAGACAGGAAATATTTCATAGAGCTTAGCGTCAGACAAATTGGAAGCAAAATAGCAAATCAGTTTTAATAAACCTTCTGTAATCTTAGTATAATATTCCTAAACAAGATATTGCATTAAGAAAAGTCTGAATATTCCTGTTTCTAGTTGCTTGAGGATTTGCCCATCAAATAGGCACAAGACTACACAGTAATTTAAAAAAAAAGAGGCTTGACAAATGTAATGACTGTGTCTTGATGAGAAATCTCTACAAGTCTCTTAGCTGCTTCTCATGTGCTTTTACTATCCAGTTCTGATTGTTGATCCCTCTGCTCAGAGCCCTTGCCATGCCCATGAGAGACTGTACTGGCAGCTTTTGTAAGGGCCAGGTGGAATTATCAGAACTGGTTAATTTCCCTGCGGTAATCAGCTGCAGTGACTTGACAGAGTCCTGTCAATTTAACCCTACAGCTACTGGGAAAAAACTGGGAGAACAGCAGCAGTGAGAAACTGGAAACATCTGTCAAGGCCAGACAACAGCATCTTACCAGTTTAATTTTCAAGGGTTTGGGGGGGGGAAGCTCCATTTCTATCTTGATTAATTAACCCAAATTCATGGCTTAAACTTCTTTATAAGCCAAGGAATACTTCCAATCCCCAATGGCAGTAAAAACTTATATATTTCCAGTCTACATGAGGGAGAATGATTTAGAGACCTCTGGCCATTTTTTTTTTAATTAAAAAAAGTCAATCAAATATTCTCCATGCACCTGTGAATAAACAATATGTGCATGTGGAAAAGACAATATAATAAATCACTTCTTCAGACTTAAACAAAAGTCAAAGCCATATAGCACCAGCTGGGGAAGTTTTTTATGAAAGGTAATGGGTTCCTTGAGCTGCAGTTCTCTGTGGTGAGCAGCACAGTTGCTGAACATTGTACTTGTACCAAACATATTCAATATGAACTCAAATCATCTTACCAGAAATATCAATAAAATAATAAAAAAAAAAAGCAAAACAACAAAAAAAAACCCAAAACAACCAACCAACCAAAAAAACCCAAACCAAAACACAAATCCCTTGTAATAACCTTAACTCCCCAATCTGCCATCCTCTTTCTTATAAGTTCGTATGAAGATATTTAATCAAAATCAGTGCATTTTAAGGTCTATAGAAACCACTCGCATAAGTCATCCATTTAGACCTTAACATATCCATATCCCCTAAAAAAACCCTTTCACTTACTATTTTGGTATAACTAGGCATTTTTAAAAGTGTAAGTATCTGGATACTGGTTGGCAATCAGTACAAAGTCCCACTCAAATTATTCATAAATTATGAGAATATTGCAGTTTCACCTCCAGATAGCTTCAAAAAGTCTTACTTGACTTACACAATCACTAACAGAGATACTTAAAATCAATTTGTGAAGGTTTGTAGTTTGCTGCGTTTGGTTTATTGGTGGCTGAGTTTTTTTCCCAGCAGGTATATCCTGCATTCAGTTGTCGGGCAAAATTTAAATGATCATTTTCTCTCTAAGAAACCTTACCCCAAGCCGTGCTTGTGCAGTCTGTTGAAGTTCAAACTCATTTTTGCGGCAGCATCCCACAGCCGCAAACCCTGCCCCTAAACCCACGGGATGGTTCAGAAGCAGTCTGGTTTAGGTGGCATTTACCCTCACACAAGCCTTTGCTTCAGCAAAACGACAACCAAAAAAAACCCCAAAAAGCGATTAATTTTAGCAACAAACCGACAACGGCAGTTAACAGAAATACGAGAAGTGTGAGAACTACACCCTCTCGATTTTTATTGTCAGCCGTTCAACTGCGTAGCAGATTTTGGCAGTAACCTGACGATTAATGGCAACTCATGTACGAAGGCAGCTTGTCTTTTTCACAGCGCCAGGAGAAGCTAAACATGGGCAGGTCCTTCTCTTACACTATTAACAGCACAGAGGAGGCTTTGCCAGGGTATTTCGGACGCCCTCACCCAGGTACCGGCTTAGCGCCGCGGCTGCCGCAGCCGCCCTGCCCCGGTCTCCCCCCAAGAAGGTCTCCGAGGCGGCTTCTCCCCTGCCCGACCCTGGGACCACGCACTCCCAGTTCCGATCGGCCCCGGGATCCGTGATCCCGGCTGGGCCCCGCTAGGCCCCGCGGGTCGTGGAGAGGAGCATCGTCCTGCGCGGCCCTCGCCGACTCTCCGCCCCAACCCGTCTCTCAGACCCCAGGCCGGCGGGAATCACCTTGAGGCGGCGGCTGCCCTCCCCGTCCCGACGGCCGCGCGTCTGCCGGGGCGGCGGCCCTTAGCAACCGGCGGCGCCCGCTGACGAGTCTCGCAGGGCCCTTAGCAACCTCGCGAGAGGCCGGCAGGAGGCGGGAGGGACAGGCTGCCTCAGCCCGCCGCCTGCTCCACCCTGCCCACGCCGGGAAGCCGTGGTCGATGTGCGGTGTCTGCCCCGAGGCCGGAGGCGCGTTGGCTCCGGACCCAGGCCTTCCCTCCCCCGCCAGCGCCCTCCGTCGCCTCAGGCTTCCCCAGCTGCGGAGGCAGGAAGGGCAGCGGGCCGGCAGCCCCAGAGCTCCTCTGGCAAAGGCTTCAAGCACGAAACGGCCTCCTTTGCCGTACAGGGGGCGTTTGGCTCCCGCGGTTCTGCTTTATAACGCGTACTGGCTGTTTCTGCGTTCTCGGCCAAATTACGCAAAAGAGAGGTGCGAGAAATAGCACCGACTTGGGAAAAGATTGATTTGCACTTTCCGCTCCTCTTCAGAGCTGTGATGAGCCACCCCGCACCCAGGCGTCGGCAAGGGAAACCCTGTGCCTTGTGTGACTGCCAGGCATTTATCAACTGGTTTTTTTTCCTGATTTCCCCAGGAAAACTCAGTAATTCAGCTGCAGGTAATTGGGGTTCTTCTGTCTCCAGGCTGGTGTGTCTGAGCTCAGGGTGGGCCCCGGCCTTCTGTGCGCTGTAGAGGTTATACAGAAATCAAATAAATACACACGTCCTCTTACTCCAAATTTACATCATCGGGGAGCAGATTGTTTCAATTAATAAAAATAGGAATGGCAACGTATTTTTCAGTGCTCTTTTAACTCTCCATCTCCTCCTGGGATGCAGGTAATACCACAAATAGAGCAAATAGGATTTCTTTTTTTTCTTTTTTTCCTATTCAACAAATAAATGCATGATACAAAACACCAAAAGCATTTTGATTTGAAATCATTTTCCATTAGCTTAGCTATAACAAGCCAGAAATGAGGTATAATAAACACCCAAAACGATGTTTGGCAGTGTTTGCATGTAAGTTAACACACTGTACATTTGCATCCTTTACTCCTTTTTTTTTTCTAGTGGTTTGATAATGTCACTAATGCTAATATTTCATTATGGCATGGTTCTGTAAATGGATCTGTAGCCCCTTCAGTTAACAGGGATCTACTGAAGCATCAGGATCAACTCTGTCACAGTAGAACTACCATGTTGGGACCAGGCATGTAAAACGAACTATTTCTATTGAAAAGTAATTCAGGAATTGAAATACAAACCTGTCTTACTTCTAGGTGTTAAGAAACAAGATTTTGATCAGTAGCAATGGAGACTCTGTGGTACCTTTAATGCTGTTCTCTTCAGCTCTTTCAAGTGGCCAGTGCCCTCAAATATCCTAAAAAAAAAAAAAAAAAAAAAAAATCCCTGGAGAATTGTCTGCTGACTTCTGTTTGCAAAGGATCTCTGATAAACTCACCAGAGACCTGTTAGCTTGGCAGTGCGCTCCATGGCTTCCATGTGCAGTGTTTGGAATGGTCTACAAGTGGCAGCATCTTATTCTTCATCCATGCCAGGCTCTTCTTTCACAGGCAACTGTCCCCATACCAACTGAGAAGTGCTGTGCTGTTGTACAACACTCGTAATTACTCTATCACTTCACAAGCACTGATTCAAGTGACAGCACCTCAGTTTCGTGGCTGATATGGAATAAAGAAACTCAATATACATAACATTCAGTATTCATAGTCCTTATTGAAACTCCTTATCCATTTTAGCATGCCTTCGCTATCTTATAGAACACCTTATGAGACAAATTGCAGATACAGTGGCATCACAAAAAGATGTTCTTATAGTACCTGCAGTGTTTCTGAAATCATTCCACCTTCCATGTTTCATACAGCTTCTTTTGCCACATGTCTTGCAGCAATTGGAATCTGGAGCCCTTTCTCGTGAACCAAGCCAGCAGATCTCAGGTGCCATCTGGCATGATCATTAGGGTGCAGCCAGGCAGATTCCTTCATACACCAGAGTGAGCAACACCATTTTAAAATGCATTATGTTTACATGGATGGATATCAGTCGAATGAGAGAGGTTCCAATCACTGTGAAATTGCATAAGTGGACTTCACACTGGTGATATTCCACTGTATCTTAGACCAAGGCATCCTTCTCATTGGCATAAATATTCTAGATGTTCTCTCTCAGTTCTACAAACAGGAAACCCCCTGGCTCCTAACCCTACCTCAGGAAGACATGAGATTTCAATTTCAATTCAACAATTCAATTCAACAATTTCAGATTTCAGTGTTAATAGATCACAGTGCTGACTTCCATAATGTTAGAAGCTTAGAAGAAACACTAAATGCACCAGTGCTTAGCGTGTGTAACATGTACAGTAAGCAAAGTTTCAAACTGTGAAACGTTACAGGGATGCAATTCATTTAAGTATTACAGAGAAGTTTAATTTTCATACCTGATGATTACTAAGAAGATTCTCTCCCCATACCTTGAACATGTCCCAGAATTTGAATTACAAGTTTATTCCAAATATTTATAAATTTAAAAGGTTCCTGCAGTGTCACCAACATGGCAGTTCAGCAAGGAGGAAACTGTGTACAACAAAGTTTTATTGGGCCACTCCTGCTTAATATCTTTATCAATGACCTTGATAAGGAGATTGAGAGCACCCTCAGTAAGATTGCACCAATTTAAGTGGGAGTGTTGATCTGCTTGAGGGTAGGAAGGCTCTTTGGAGGGACATGGACAGACTGGATTAATGGGCCAAGGCCAGTCATGTGGGCTTCAAGAAGGCTAAGTGCAGAGTCCTGCACTTGGGCCACAACAACCCCAGGCAACGCTACAGGCTCGGGGAGGAGTTGCTGTAGAACTGCTTGGCAGCATGGGACCTGGAGGGGTTGGTTGCAGCTGGCTGAACATGAGTCACCAGCGTACACATTTGGTCAAGAAGGCCAATGGCATCCTGGCTTGGATCAGGAATAGCGTGGCCAGCAGGGCTAGGGAAGTGATTGTTCCACTGTACTCAGCACTTGGTGGGGTCGCAGCTTGAGGACTGTGTTCAGTTTTGGGCACTGCAGTTTAAGAAAGACATCAAGGTGCATGAGTGGGTCCACTGGAGGGCAACGAAGCTGGGAAGGGTCTTGAGAATAAGTCCTGTAAGGAGCGGCTGAGGGAGCTGCTGGTGTTTAGTCTGAAGAAAAGGAGGCTGAGGGGAGGGAGACCTTATTGCTCTCTACAACTGCCTGAAAGGAGGTTGTAGAGAGGTGGGAGTTGGTCTCTTCTCACAAGTCACAACTTATAGGACAAGAGGAAATGGCATCAAGTTGCACCAGGGGAGGTTTAGTCTGGACATTAGGAAAAACTTCTATAGCAAAAGGATTACCAAAAACTGGAATAGGCTACCCAGGGAACTGGTTGAATCACCATTCCTAGAGGTATTTAAAAGCTGTCTAGATATGGTGCTCAAGGATATGGTGTAGTAGTGGCCCTGGTAGAGTTAGATAATGGTTGGACTTGATGATCTTAAAGGTCTTTGCCAACCAGAGTGATTCTGTGAAAGAAATCTTCTCTACAGCTAATGGTAGGAGTGGGAACAGCTGGTCTTAGTGCTAATGTCATTACACCAGGGACATAATTTCTTTCCTTTCCTCTCTTTCTGTTCTGTTCTGCTGTGCCCTCTTCTCCTTCCCTTCATTGTAACTGTCCACAAGGCCACACTTTTCTGCATGACACACAAGCCTGGAGAGATTTTGATTTTATGTAGTTGATGCACAGCCATTAGTGTCTCCAAGTGTCTCACTTTCAGCAACTCAGTATGTAGGACCTTTGTTTTACAAACTCTTGGTTTGTGATTGGTTTTCAGTATCTGATAGAATAACTGACCATAACCAGTTATGTACTGAAATCCCCCTTTATACTTTTCCTTGGCTGATACTCCTTTCAAAGGAGTATATACCAAAGAACTAAAGGGTAGGGCAAACTGCACTTGATAAAAACCTCCAGTTTTCTTTAATCCATTACAGAGCTAAATCAAGACCACTAGGAGCCAGGATGTCCCCACTTTAGCATTTTTAAACTAGGTCTAAGATAGATGTCAGAAAAGGAGAAGGAAGTATGAAGTCTGGCTCTGGAGATAACAGAAGAAGCCTACTTCACCTTTCTGAATGCTCTGACATCCCTTAAGCTGCTCATGAGCCCCCAAATAAAAGATGAAGACACTTCATCAACCCTTTTATGACCACTGCAGCTTTAATTGCTCTCTCACATCACTATTCGTGGGAGTTTCCCAAATTGGGAGGAACAATGAGCATGTTTTGAAACTTCATTAGATCATAATCTAATCATAAATATCAAAAAGGAAACTGCTTAAAATATTACTGCTGATGGGAAAGTCTTTTTAAGTAATATCCAAAGGAAATTTTCTATTTTGGAGGCCATCTGTCTTTTCCTCCATGTGCACTCTGGGGAAATACTGACCTATTACTAGATGTTTCCGTTAAAACAAACAATAAGGCATCGGTGGGTAAATGGGCATGAGGGTCGCAGGCTGGATCATTTCATATTGTCGTCTGCACTTGAAAGGCTTGTGTTCAAGCATGTCCATAAAGAATTTACATCAGCTCTGTTAAAAAAAAAAAATAAAATAAAGTATATGAATTCAGTCTAAAGTTACATCAGATGTGTTTTTACATTATTACTGAGAGCTAAGCCAATATAGGATGTGTGTAAGCTCTTACAGGAATCAAAAAATAAAATTGGGTCAGTTTACTTATTTGTTAATTAAACTTCAGTTATGCTGACATTCCATAAAAACTGAAGATCTACATTGCTATTCCTGACACCTTTTGTCTGAGAAAAAGAAGTGAGAAACAGGCAGGAAATCAATAGGAAATCTCACATAACATTATAAAGCACGGACTCGGAACCATCCTGCCCAGTAACAATCAGGAATGTTATTGATTAAAAATTTAACTTAGTGAATATATAGACACTGATTTTTCTGTCTGTATTTTATGATGCAGTTTTCAATATATACTCTGCGTGTGGTTGTAAAAGTAACTACTGGAACTGAGGTTTAGTGTGAGCAATAAAATCTACACTGCAATGCTAAATAACTGCCTCAATGAATCAAAGGCAAAATAAGCTTCAATGACAATATAAATATCCAAATGCCAACAAAATTATTTTCTGATCCACAGATCTTTCTTGGTGAAACTTCAAGGAGGCTAAGGACATAGGTGTCATTGGCTCTGGTTGACCTTAGGCAAATATCTTAACATTGGGCTTACATCTTTATTGGAAATTGAAGATAATAAAATTATCTTTATATGCCATTATGAAAATTAATGTCACAGCAGTACAGTATAATAACGAAGTGTCATCATAAATCTCTGATTTATTTTCCATTTCTTGTCTAATTAATATTTTAGTCTTTTTTTATCATGTGTTTCCTGAAGGTGGCAGCAATATTCAAGAGTTGCATGGATGTGTGACTTCTGAACCTATTGACCTGTAATATGGCATTTTTTTCAATGTAAATGTGTTTGTATTTATGGCTATTTATAATATGTTAAGATCATGGACATACGATGTACAATATCACCAGAGCATATGAAGAAAATATGTTGACCTGGGGTGGTGAGGTTGCTTATTCTTTTGTCTGGTAAAAATTCAGAAGCTAAAGCAATATTCCTAATTTTTAATTAATATTTTAGTGTTGCTTGCAGTTGAAGTTATCCATTCATTTGCTTCAGCAAAGTCCGGATCTTGTACATTTTCTGAAGTGAACTGTTAGTTCATTTGTGGGCACTGCATTAGCACTTCAAAATTACAAATACTATCTGTGATCACTGAAGGAATATTACAGCCTGTCCGTGGGGTTCCTTCTAGTTCCATTCATCCATTTAATCTGAATCATTTATAATCACAGCTAGATTCACTCAGGCCAACTCTGTCTCACATCAGCATTGCAGGGTTTTAATTCAGAAAGCATCTTAAACACTTCTTTTGCCTGCAAGTCTTCTGTCAGCTCCAGGTGTGCTCTCACAATGGATTCAGGACACAAGCCCAAGTTTTGGTACAACTGTCCCAGAAAGACATTTTTGAGGAAGGGAATAGCATAGCTCCCGATGGCCATGCTGCCAAAGGAGGCACAGAATGAGTCAGAGGCTTCCCTGTGAGTCTTCACTGGTTCAAATAGACTTGACAAATCCTCTCATACTTTCAGAGCTGAATGTCTCATCCAGAGGGAAAAGTAAGGAAGAAAGTTCATTTGTTTAAAATGTAATCTCACCACCTAAATGTGCATGGAACACAAAAGCTACAATTGTAAATTATGCTAACAGAGTTGTTATACTGTGCTTCCTAAGGAGTTTGCTCAGTAAACCTGATGGCCTTTTTTATAGTTGTATGTGAATATCCCTGTGCCTTAGAATTGTCTGTCTTCTTGTCCTCTCCAATTACTGTGCTACCTTCTGCTACCACTTGATATCCTGAAGTTTAATATTTTTATAATTGCTTTATTTCATGCTCATCTTTTGTACAGCATCACTAAAGAAACTTCCTTCAGATTTCCTCCCAGGATTAACATTAATTCCTGGACCCATTATGCTGACATTTCAGAATTCATTCATCAGCTCTTCTGAGGTGCTGATGTGGTATTCTGTTGCTGACTGCTATTCCTTCTTGGTTTTCTATCTGTTTTAGATTTCCCTAAAATGTTTCATTGCTATCACTTCCCTTATTATGCCATCTATACTATAAAGTCTGCAGAAGCGGTTTTCTGTTGAGCCACAACAGCTTCGCTATCCTGTTTCCCATCTGTCTTCTGAAAATTGTATCTGTCAGGCTAAACTACAACTCTCCTTACCCAATGGTTTATCCTGCAATAGTTCTGAATCCGATTATCAAACAATACAGTTTCCTTCCTGCACCATCACACCAAGTGTTTTCTGTAATCTTTATATTTTCAGGGAGTCAAATACTTGAGACATTTGCTATGTAAGCTGTTGTTTTATATTCTTTTGTTAAAATAAGTTATAGTCCTGGTTTTAAGTATTTCTTCTAGAAGTACAGATTAATCTAGCCAGCTGTGACACACAGAAAACTTAGTTCTCACTTTTGGAATGCTGTAAAATGCTTGAAAAGTAAGCAAATCACGCTCTTTACTGCTCATTTGAAGCTATGCTCTTTTGTAAGACTTGCTGAGGAGGACAGAATTTGGCGTGTACTTTGCCATGCTTTATTCCTCTGTGTACTTTCAGCAACATGAGCTGTGTGCTTTGTTTTTCAAATATTTTGTGTCCTAGCAAACTGTGACCTCCTCAAACATCAAAGTGATGTTTTAAAGAAATAGTAAAAGCATTGCTTGGTAACAACGTTGTTTATTTAAATTCCAGAAAGCACTTTTTTTACTTTTTCTTTTATTTCACTTAGATAATGTCTAGGATCCTAACATAATTTTACATCTGAGAAAAGTTCTTGGAGCTTCTCGGAACAAATACCATGACTGAAAAAAAGGAAGATAGATGAAGAAAAACACCAGTCCTGAATGTCGTCATACCAAAAAAATGGTCTGTTAATGAAAACCAATTTTAAGATTGTTGTGTAACATAATGTTGTGCAATGGAATCTTGCTGGTAGCACAGGGGCATCCCTTAAGTTAATGAATCTAATTTTTTTGGAGAAGTAAAAAAAACAGAAGTGTTCTAGTTTTGAATTACTGATGTCTATATGCCACCCTCATCTGTGGTGTAATTCCAGTGAATTTTATTGTTAAGGATGAATTTGATTCAGTAATTCTGCAAATACATTTACATGAATAATAATCTCTAAGTAACAAACAGAATACTTAATATTTTCATAGACATTCGTTTTAGTTCTCACACGGCGTGAGTAAAATTCCAATAGAGACATGGTTTCATGGTTTTATCAAACTCATTGCACCAAGGAGTAAGACAAATACTTCTGTATTCTGATACACCTCTGCAGTAACTGTTACAAAATTTCTAATGCATATCTTACCCCAGACTAAATCACAGTCTCCAAAAGATATTGGAAAGTAAATAAAATATTAGCTATATATTACTTTATTTTAGTATTTTGAGGGAGAAAAAAAAAAAAGTACTTTTCATGAAAGCCATATGGCTTGCAGTAAAATGAAGAAATCTATCTACAGAGCAGGCATAATTATTGGGGCTCTCTGACAGTGCTTCAGGATGCAAAAGTGTAAAGCTCATGCAATTGGACAGACCTTGCAACCTACTGATGAGGACTTTGAATGTTACTGCCAGTTTGACATGAAATGTCCTGATTTTTTTTAATCTATCTGTAAACTCTGAAGAAATTTGAACAGACTGCAAAAATATATATTCCCCCTCTTCTTCAGTTCAGAAAACTAATCTCTTCAATTCTTTTTTAAGGGAATGACCTCCTCCATCCAGGCAATTGTACTTAGGCATACCTGTTGAGGGGAACTACCAGAAAAACATACTCTGCATCCCTGTTCTCCTGAATCAGAAGTTTATTTAAATCCGTAAGGTAGGACTCAGGTCCCTTGTTTTAGGAGGTATTTTATCCATGTTTGTGAATGGTCTTGTTTACTACGCTGGATCTGCAGCATACAAGTCGGTGCTGCTGAGGTGGGGAACGAGCTGTGAATCAAGGGTGGGAGAAGTCTGCTTATGATGGGGGTCAGGACTTCATAACGCAGCTTTCCAGTCAAAGAAAATGTGAGCACATCCTGTTTTGCTAAAGCTGAGTGTAATCTTCTCTCCTTTCACATAATGAATATCTCATCTCTAAAATGGGTTTTGTGAACTTGTAGTGACTTGACTGAAGACTGATTATACTGGTTGGAATCTCTGGAGTGCTCCTGCAGCAATGCGAAGTATGTTAATAATGTGATAATTACTATTTTAAAGTCTATTTCCCTTTCGGCACACTCTTTCTGCTTAACTAAGGTTCCTGGGATTGCACTGGAGAATAATGTGGTAACTGATGGAAAGAATCCTTGTGAATGTAGACTCTGAGGTGGGGTATGTTGGTTAACTGGATTTATGCTGATGGAGCTATCTTAAATAACACCAGTGGAGGATTCAACCCCAGCTTTAAGGAGAATATACTCACAGCTGAGTATTTCTTGGCAAAGTTATCAGAAAACTTTAAAAATACATTCCTGCTTAGTTTTCAGAATAATTTTGCTAGCTACTCTGATGCTTTATAGTGTTTATAGCACTAAATAATTGTAATGCCATTGTGTTTCACGGTCTTTATTTTACTGCTTATGTACCATATGGTATTGATGTGTATTATATTGCATATAACTCAATACAATAAACATAGCATTACGAAACAGAGTTGCTGCTTTTTTTTTATTACAGGTAGGTTACCTCCTGTGATGCAAATAATATAAAAATATAGAGAAATTATTATTCCCTTTCTTCCTACTTTTTATTCAAGAAATAACCCATGGTACATTAGGTGCAATTTTCATTAAATTTTATACAAACATAGATCTTGGTATAAAACAATAAATAAGCTCTGCTAGAATTTTATGGGGTTTACAGCTGATTTTTAAAATCAGCTTATGTTCATAATGGTTTGCCTCAGAGGTTACCTGAAGATCGGTCCTGAGGGTTATTGCACATTCTCAGTTGTTTCTGAAGGCAAAGGACGCCAAGAATCTCACTTCGCAGAACTGAACCATGTATTCTTTCTCTTATTTATCATGTGTAGAATTTTTTGCATTTTAACCAGAAGACTCCAGTAACTATTCATCAGAGACTGAAAGCTAAGCTTACTGAGATGAGCTGCTCTCTGCAGATGACTATAATTACTCACAGAAACATACTGCCTGGCTCTCATTTTGTGGACTTGATTGTAGAATGGGACCTGATATTCAAAAAGGACCACTGAAATAGCATTTTTTAGCAGTGTGTGGGAAGCTTCAGTGGCCCAAGGTCCTCAACTCATTCTTACTCATTTTTTTTTGCCTTCCCCAACATACTGAAAAAGGTAGATGCAGGTAGAAAATATAAAATGAGGGACTGTCTGTCTTGGTATCAAAACTCCATATTGTCTTGTGGCTAAGTGCATGTCAAGATTGCTTGGATAGGCAAAGCTCCTGGTGTCTTTTCAGAGCTCTGTCTGAGGAGAGAGTAGCAAGGGTAGATCTGCATATTAGGCATCCTCCAGCCTGAGGGATCTTAAATCTTCCTCTCAGAGCAAAGTTCCTATCAACAGTCTGTAACTTGAGTGCTGCAGAGAGGGGAAGGAAGTTTCCCAAAGCAACACTAAATTCTTCCTGTAGCTGAAAAGTGCATACAGGGATGGAACTTGACTGTAGCATTGTATTTAGGTACTGATATGGGAGTGTTGGTACTTTTCCTTTTATTACTCTTAAGTCCTTTAACTGTTTAATATAAAATGCATGATCAGTCCTGACAGTGGAGACAGTCCCATCATCTCACTCACTTTTTATCAGACAGGTGTTACAGCAAATTATAATCTACATAGGGTAAAGGAGTGAGAGCCAATCTAGATCAAATGTACAAAGAACTGCTTATATATGCTATATTTTTAAAGTTTTATACAAAAGAGAAGCAGCATGCAGGAAAATTTCATCCAGAGTTTCACACTGTCTGTCAAAGATGAGTTGTGTTAGCAGAAGTTAGCAGGATGTATCATCTCCCAACACTACATATTGCTTGTGTCAGAGCACCAAAGCCTTGGTTCATAATGTATCACGCAAATTAATTTCTCATTAATAGCTTTTCCAGTGTGGATAACAATGGCTTTGTCCTAACACAGTTACTATTTTATATCAATGCAAGGCCAATGGAGCTACTTCATCTGAATCTTCCTTCTCTTCAGTTTTATGCTTGTGTAACTCAACTATCAGAAAGAAACCACATCTATCTATAGCATTAATGACCTAGCCATGCTTGGTTCTACCAAAACATGTGGTGCAGGTCGCATGGAAGGAGGCTGAGGCTCCGGCTGAGGCTCCCTGCAGTCATTACTATACAGCCTGTTGTAACTGTGACCCCCTGGAATTTTAAACAGAGACACTGCAGTGGCTCATTGGGAACAAGTGAAGCTGTTCAAGTGCTGATTATTCCAGCAGAGCCTGAGAAAATTAATTAATAATTAGGTGTGAAATTAATGTACACCTTCTGTTTTCTCTAGTACTTTTCCCATGTTGCTAATTTGCTTCTGCACCACCAAGGGACAAAGTAGATTTAAAGAACATGTGTGGGAATGAGCTAAAAGTGTCCCCAGGTAAACCTTGTTATATTTGCTAGCTTTTTTATACTGTAAAGGGCTTTTCCTTAACTCTTTAAAATGTGTGACTCCTTAAATCCTAAATATTTTTAAGTCTGTTTAATAAAGACTTAATTTGTTGATAAGAAAAAGAAAACAATGTTTTGTCTTTATTCTATAATATACTATACAAATATTTAGTATATTATTTAATTATGTCTTGTGTGTTTGCATTTCAAATGCATTGTTTGAGGGTGTTTATATAAAGATTTACTAACTGGAAATGGTGTATAATATAGTAATGTGGTGTTGGAGGGATTTTAAATGTTTCTGTATGTTAAGCAGAAGGTTTTACTCAGAGGGAGTACATAAATGAAGTTGAGTGGACCTGATGGCCTCCATATGAGCATTTAATTATAGACTGCGTGCAAATGCAGCATGAATGTTACAGACATTTCAGTGAAATGATAGCTTTGACTGTCACCTGCAATGCAGGGTTTGGGAAGATCTCTTGGAAATCTGAGGCGACATGAGATTTTGAATTTGGTGCTACTCAGGTATCTCATTTCCATTCCAGTCAAGAGTATCATTTTGGTCAGCTAGGAACATAAAAAGGTGAAATGACTTTTGACACACTCTAGCAGTCTTTGAAGTAGCTCATTTATAAAGTAGATAGTGTCCCAAACTGTTTTTATTGCATATGTTAAGCAAATAATCTGAAAAAAATTGAGCTAACCCAAGGCCCATCTTGTTCAGATTAGCCTGCTTGCCAGCATGTTAGCAGAGGGACTTGTGGTCCCCAAGCCAGTTTATTTTAGTGATGTACCAAAAGGTAGCACTTTCCTTTCTTTGGATGCTATTTACCATCAAATGATCTAGGAATAATCTGCAAGGTAAACAGTTAGGCTACTTGTAAACTGCAGCAGGAATATATGCCAACATTTAGGTTTACAAAGAGTAGTATTTACATATAAAACCAAAGAACAGTTTACGTAAAGATTTTTAAAAGGCTGATTCATCAAAAATCAGTTACGAAAATACATTAGGATTAAATAGAATCTAAATGTTATGACTGGACTTAAGAGGCTTGATTATACTTTTAAATGTCTGGCACTGTTTTTCCACAGTCCTAATAAACTGAGTTTCTATTTCTTCCAAAATTTGTTTCTGATGTTTATCACATTTGAATAAATATTTGTACTTGGACTGGTTGGCAGAGGGAGGGAGGCAAAACCTTTCCACTGAAGTCACTGCTGGTGAAAGTCCTGAGCAGCACCTGCCAGGTGGAACACGGCATGTACCTGGCTGAAGGACTGTCCCCTCAGCAGTAGTTATAGAATTGGCCTGTGACTGCTGAGGCTCACTACCTCCCATGAAGACAAACTTGAAGGCTCTCTATGTGCAGCCTTTGGTTAAAACACTGTTAGTGCAAGCTTATTATTATTATTATGGATGTCACCATCCCTTTCTGAGGCCACCCATTCTGCTTCATCCATGCAGGTGGAATCTCCTGAGTAAAACAGGATCATTTATTCCATTGCCATGTTTAATTGTCTTTTCTGGTTATGGAACCTTAACATTAACCAGAAAGTTTTTTCTGAGCAAACCACTTCCCTTCAGTGTTAACTTACCAATATATGCAGTTATACCTATGGCTGTGTAGAATTATAACATTTATACATTATAACATTTATAATTATAACATTTCCCGATTTCATCAAATTAACAAAGTTGTCTTTCATTAATAACTCTGGTTACTTACTGCTTTTTATTTTCTGTTTGATTTATTCACTTGGTTTAGCAACAGAAACTGTCCCTCTGTTTAGTTTTGTCTCTCTCCTATTTGTAGGTTGATAAATAGATGCATCTGAGAAAAAAGAAATTTTAGTTAAACCTCTGTATCCCACTGAAGAGGAAGAATAAATTCTACTGAACTAACTAGAAATGCTTATAGTCTGCAGTTGCCTTGTGCCTTCAATAGTACAATATGTTGGAGGGCCTGTGGCATGTCATATGCAATTTTTTCAGTGGTAGAGTCAGTTGCAGGCTTGTATCTCCACCTCTGTGAGGCACAAGCCTGATGACAGGGAATAACATTAAAATCCCGAAAACTGAATAGGACAGAATGTGTGATGTGTTCTAAATTTTCATTTCCACCACTTGAAGTCAGGGGTGTGTGTGTTGGGGGCAAACAAAGCAGCTGGTCAGAGGTGGGATGTGTGCCACTACGTGTGTGTTATCCAAGATAGCAACAGTGAGAGGAAGGAGACTGTCCTTTTGACTACCCACTGGACCCACATCACTTGTCACCACACATGTTCCTTCATGTTCTAATTCTGATTGTATCACATTCAGGATTACATCTCTCTTTGAGATTACTGCTTTCAATGCTTAGATTAGAAAAAGAACCAAATGTCATTATCTACTGAAAAAAATCAAACACAGGAACCTATCTTTCTTCCCCCTCATTTATTATGCCATATAGATTTCCCAATGTTTCCAGTGTCTATGTAGTTCAGAGAAGCTGTGGGTTCCTAACACCCTTGAAATTTACAGTGTTATGGTGTATGTTACTACAGAAACACAATGCAAGACACTGCATTTTTGTCTGCGATTTGAATTTTTTTTTCCTTGTAATTGGCCTACTTCCCTCCTCTTGCCACAAAAGCAAACCTTTCATTTGTCTTTGCTTTTTGCTCAGTTTTGCTTGAATTTGTATTGAAAATAGGGAAGTGGGAGAGATTCTTAAGGTACTTGGAGGACCTTAAATCCCTGAAGCTCTTATCAGAGCTCTGTGGAAGTGCTGCCAGCTGTGTTCTTCATTCCTCTCTGCTGTGCCAGGTCTTCTTCCCTCTTCCCTGACCCAGCTTCCTATGATCCCTCTTTTTTTCCCTATCAGTTTAGAGCAGAGCTCCAGCATACATAACTGCCTTAGACATGCCCCAAAGTTTCTATTCATCTTTACAAGGCCTGCCTGACCTCCTCCCTTGCTGTTTGTTTGGGGTTTTTTTATGCTTGTTAGGCCTAGAAAGGTCAGGACCTTTTCCTTTGAGCTTTCATGAACTTCGTGTGCTAGCCAGAAGTTCATTTCACTATAAGAAAATGTCACAGTCTATTTAAATCAGTGGAAAGACTCACAGTCAGTTCAGAGAGGGTTTGATAATGGCCATTAGACCCCAGGATGGGTTGTGTTGGTCAGAATTTCTTTCTGTAGCAACCCTATACAGCAAGTTAAGAGGGATGCCATGGCTTACCCTAATTTCCCAGAATACTTGCTTGCTGTTACAGTCAGTGGTAACTAGAGCAACAGGGAGGACCTCTTTCTTGACTTGTGTCTTAAGCTATTTGAAATGTGATTACCTTTTCAGTGACAGCAATATTAAGAAGTTTCACTTCCTTTTCACAAAAAGAAAAAAACAAATAAAAACCCCACCCACAACTATACTTTTTTTTCAGAAAGTCAGTTGCAAACTTATTCATACAATCCATCTGCACTTTTACAATGATGCCTCATGTACCAAATATTCCCAGGGTATGCATCTTCCTTTATTTTTCCAGAAAACCAGAGAACACTCGTTCTCTTTTTGTACTGATATTTAGACAATTTTTTCCAGCACTACTTTATCCCTAGCATATTTAACATTTTTTAAAAGATATCTGTGGTTACATTAACCCTTAGTCAACCCTTTGCTAAGCTTGATGTATTTAGCACTTTTAATTGTAGCTTGTAACTATTCCCAGCCTTCTGTTACTCTTCACTGAACGTCTTCTTCATTTGCTAATGTTTTTATGCTTATTGAAATGATTTTTAAAACTCTCAGCCTATTAGCCAAGTCGTCCCATTCAGATCGCAACATTTGACTGGTAAATTGGTGCAACAAGGTGGGCACCTTGCATTAATGTTTTTAATGAACTATTGAAGAAATCTGCAAATCTTGGAGCTCCTAAGTTTCTTCCTGTCATATATCTTCTAACTATGCACAGCCAGGTATTCATGAGCTCTTGGCTTAATTTCACAACAAGATCTTTCCTCTGTACATGTTTTTTTGACAATTAGTTCTGACCTAAAGATGCAATTTTGCAATTCTTCTAGCCTTTAAGACTAAATCAGAATATCCTCTGGGGTCTTTTATTTCTTCCTAATAACTAGAATCTTGTATGGTTTTAAATCCTTGTGCGTCATGTGCTGGATCTGTGATTTAAAGTAATGTCAAATGAAGATAGTACAAAATCTATGCAAGCTGATCCTCAAATTATGTTTTGGTGGTTGTTGTTTATAATCCTTTCCTCTCATTTTATGATTTCTCAACTGTGGAATTTTTCATCTTCTTTTCTTCTTCTGTATCTCTGACAACTTATACATCCAAAGTAATTTAGTTTAGATAAAAAATCATCATGACCCTTCATCAAAGAGAAAAGTGGTGGCTGCAACAATGATAATTTTGCTATTTTAGACAGAGAGAAGTCACATAGTCAAAGAATGGTAATGTGCAGCAGATAAGCCATGTGTTCAGCAGTGACTATGAATTGGAGCTGGGACAGAAGACACAATCATTCATGTCAAAATCAAATCCTGAAATAATTTATCAAATCTGATTTAGAGTCCAAGAGAACTGTAAAGAGGATGAGACAAAGGAGATAATAAAGCATTTTGGAGAGATCTCTGATGTTATCTCATTTGAGCAAGCAAATGGTGATTGTCCCATCTGCTTCAGAATTTCAGGCTTGGATAGGATTCTTGCACGACTTACATTAAAAACCAAAATCAAACCAATACGGAAAACACAACCAACCAACCAACGAAAAAAAAAAAAGTTCAACACACCCATACCTGTCTTTCAAGACCTGATAATGTTATCTATCACTTTGTCCAAGTTGTGCCTCTTTTGAGGTTTTGCCTATTTCATTTCAAAAGTTGTTGAGCAAGTACACCTTTGGAGATCACACCATTGAATTTGATTCAGTAAGATTATTCTAAGCATTGATTTTAACATATTGGCTCATCTATCAAGTTCCTATTGTAATTTAAGCCAAATAAAGGCACCTCTTTAATGAATGCAATGGTGAATATTGCTGAAGCACACCTTCATTTGTGTTGGCTAATGGCAAGGTGGCAGATAGCCTTCAGAAATATATCTAAGAGTTACTCTCCTCTTGCCATATTGAAACTCAACAAAATGTTCCCAGCTACAAAGTATTAGGATACTGCCTGCTCTTATGACTAGAAGGAAACTTAGGGAAGTAGGGATGATACATGTCAGCTTTTTAACAATTTCCATGATTAACATTGTCACAACTTTTTATATAAGGCATTTCTTTTTTTTTCATATTATTTGCAGAAGGCTTTTAAGGAGAAGGTGAGCTACTGCTGAGATGCAAATGCTGGATACTGCCATTTTCCTTCTTTCACACATGCACCACAAGAAAAAAACTACGATAGCAAGCTGAAATATTCACAATCCATGAAGCTCTGTGGCTGGGTGGATTCAGAAGCCAAAGCAGAAAGCAGTTTAGATTTCTAATGAAATCTTTCTGATGCTATTTCTACAGTGTGATGCTAACACACTGTTAAAACAGCTGAATGAGACCTATCTCCAGATCTCCTGCAGGAACTCCCCAAATCCAAGTAACTCCCTGCAGTATGATATAGAGAGGGAAAAGAACAAAATCTGAGTTCTTGTTAACTGTCTCCCACACCCATGTATGGGCAGACCACATAATTACAATACCCATTTCATTGTAGGAAACTATATGAGTATGGAGAAAGGAAGAAGATAAAGTTATGGCAAAATTAGTTTGGGCAATGATGCATAACCGATAAGTGCCTCAAAACTTAGCAGGTAGGTATATCTGTTACATATCCTTCCCTCTCACTACTGCTAGGAGCCTCAGTCATTCACCAGAGCTGGATTGTCCCAGGTGCTGTTTAAACACAGAACAGAAAGACAGGCCCTGTCACAGTTTACAATCACAGCATAAAAATAATAGGAGCAAGCAAGAAGCCTTACACTAAAAAAAAAAAAAAAAAGTATTTCCTGAGTTAAAATTTGGAAATGTCAAGTGAACTATTTCTGCAAAACCAGCTTTCAGACATCTCAGTAGGTATTTATGTATGCTAGGATTGGGCATATACCACAAACAGAGGTTTTATACAGAAAGCAATGTTAAACGTAGTATTTCCTAACTTTCTTGTGTTTAACATTTCAAACAACAAGTCAGGTTTCTTTAATATAGACAGAAGAACACAAATAAATGTATATGATACCATTCTAATAATAAATGAAACAAAGTATGTTCTTTTGATAATGAATTCAAATGAATGAATTATGATCACCACTTGTCTTCTGGAAAAAAAAAAAAAAAAGCTTCCCTCAACTGTATTCACAGATTTCAGCAGCTTCAGTGGAATTTTATATCCCAAGACTTAAATTCCACTGTCAAGAAATGGACAAAATACCTCATGAAAGAAGTGGAATTTAATGAATTGGATTCCTGAAGATACTAACTTAAAATGAAGCTGACTGATTAACCAAATGTTGTATTCATTCTGAAGACTGCAAATCCATCTAGTAGCACAGAAGGAAATGCAATACGATTTACGTGGAAGTTGGAGCAATTTCTACCAATAGAGCAGTCTTCAGAACACTGGTCCCTGGGAAAAGCATGGAGCAAGTCCTCTTTAAAGACATTCCTGGGCACACGAGGGAGAAGGAAGTAACTGGCAATAGCCATCATGGATTTTCTAGGGAATAATTACACCAGACAACTTGATTGACTTCTATGTTAAACTGACTAGTTTTGTGGACCAGAAAGAACAGTGTTATCAAGGCTTCCAACAGTGTCTCCTACACTATTCTTGGAACTAAGTTGGGACATTAAAGTGTGGATAGGTGGACAGCTAGTTGATTGAAAAGTAAAGGTTGGGCTCAAAGGACAGTCATTAATGGATCATGTTAACCTGGAGGTTGGTGACAGTGGAATACCACAAGTGTCTGCCTCCTTTAACATCATCAGAACAGTGTGGTCTGACCTCAGCACTGAGCCTGCTGTAGTGGGGCTGGACCAAGAGCCTCCTGAGCATTTGTATGATGTAGCCTTTGTACAGCTGCCATTGTCTGCATTCTGTAAATGATACGTTTAGAAATGATGCTAGGCTTTTGCTTTTGAAAACATGTTCTTATCATGTAAGTAACTTTTAAACTACTTACAGGAGACACTAGGCATCACTGAGATCTGTTAAGGCCAAAAAATAAGTTACTTGCACCTGTAAATTTAATCTAGTATGTACTTTAGACAGTTTTTAGAAATGAGGTTTGATTTATTTTTTTTTTTAAGAAAAAAGAAAATAAAATCAAAGTGAAGTAGAAATAGATCTATTTACTAATAAAAAAACCTGCTAAGTGGCAACTCTACTTACTAAAAATTGCATTTTCCAGAATGAATGCTGAGTCAGAAAAAGTCAGTGTGAAGCCAGCTGAACACAAAAAGCCATAATCAGCACTCAAATGCATTCACACAGCTATCATTGACTGGGAACAGGATTGGCTCAGAGCATAGAAATGAATAAGCCTTTTCCAAGTGGGGAAAAACTGAGCCAAATTTCAGAAACCACATCAGAGGAAAATTTCCCCACTGTGCCTCTGGTTGTGGTCTGGTGGTCTGCTGAAGTGAGGGAGAAGAGAAAAGCATGAAATCAGCCAGACAGCTGTGTCTACAGTCACAGAGCAGCAAGAGGATTGCAGCATAGTGACAAGGTGCCTCACTGACTGTAACTCTTTCTTAAAAAGCTGTAACTGCACTGAAAAAAAAAAAATTTTTTTTTTTACAGTCATTTAAAGAATGATGGAAGGGTGTGTTTTGTAAAAGTGATACTCTGCTTGTTGAATCATAGATGTACTCCTCCTGAACAGGCATTTTGCTTCACTGTGCTGTTTTTCCCTTTCTGCAAGTGTGACAATAGATAACTCATGTTATGGAAAGAGTCATTCTGTAGACCTGTTTTCACAATGTTACTGAAGGATGCTTTAAATGGCTCTGTTAACAGTAAGAAAAATTAAATAAATTTCTCTGAAAATATGACTTACTGTGGGGAATTAACAGCTACATAATATATTTTGAAGATAATGGTGGTGGTATTATTGTCCTGATATGAACTGAATCAGGCTGTAGAGAGTAGGGAAGTGGGGGTTGGGAATCAACAGAGGCTAAATTTGCCTAGACCTTCAGGACAAAACAGTAAATCTAAAGCAGTTATTTAGGTAATGAACGTTTGATTCAGATTTTTGTGCAACAGTGGAGAAGAATCCTGTGATAAATTCTTATTCTTAAAAATTACTAAAGATTACTAGACAAGACAGAGTTAATTTCATTTGTATTCCTACCATTTTTTCTAGGCTGCAAAATCTTTTTTCTGTTATTTTCAGTGGGACCAGATAGTAATAAAAGCTTCCTCTCTTGGTGCTCCTGAACAGACCTGCAGATAGCACTTAGCAAGTCTAATGGCCCTGAGGAGATGATGCTGCAGTGATAGCCGAGCTGCATTTCAGTACAATCGACAGCTCTGAGCACAGTGGCTTTCTTTCCTTGTTTTTTTTCTTTTTTTTTTTTTTTCTATGGGGAAAAAAACTATGGAGTCAGCAATGTAAGTCTATCTTAAGCTGATAAATTTTATTATTTACCCAAAGGATAAAGCAACTTATTTCCAGAAATGAAGCCATTCACAGTCTAAATCCTGACTATGTTCTCTAGATGCAAGGTGCCTGCAATGCAAAGCTGGTCCCAGGAACCCAGGACAGGATGTCTGCCTCCCCAGCAGGGCTGGAGGTGTTCTTCTCCCTTGGTAATGATGAGCTCTGCTCTGTCCCATAGTACAACTTCCATTGCTATGAATGTAACAAATGTGCACAGTACAGCAAACACCACGCAGTCATCTATACTGATGCCAGTGCCCGTGGCCACTGATCTGGGCACAAACAGTAGTCATTAGACCCATGCTGACCATGCATGTTCTGAGTAGGAGATTACCAGTGAGAGCAATGGCAGCTGCTCTATCTAGTGGAATAATGATGTGATGGTGACAGAAATACTTTGGAAGAAATAGCTGTTTCCATTGCTTTAGGTTTTTCCTTCAGCAAAGCACCATACCACCCCATATTCCTAGTCACACACTATGGAAGTGTACTGCAAACATTTTAATTTTCTATTATTTATATCAGATATAATGCTTACAACATTAATGTATAATAGTATAACTTTCCCTGCCATGAAACATTTGTCTTGTGCCTGACTGTTATGAAGAATAGAAAACCATGGTGTACTGAAGAAAACAAATGGGTGACTGTATAGGATGCTGTGAGCTGTATGAATCTCTACCAGCTCAGAGGGACTGAGCATACAAGCTGGCCATAAAGCTCCCACTTTTCCCACCAAGGAGGACAGTGCTTGGACAGTGCTTAGCCAGTGCTGCATACTGCTGCGTGTCAAACACTGGTTGTACATCTTGCAACGTGTGCTGTCTGTGTAGTCAATTTATTACAAGTCACAGCAGACTCTTGCTATCTGCTAAGAATGCTTTTCTGTCCCATAGTACAACTTCCATTGCTATGAATGTAACAAAAAAGTGGGAAGCATGAAAAATTGACGAGACTGTGTTTTTGTGTCACGGTTTAGGGTCAGGGCAGCCCCTTAGACCTATAATAGATGCTCTCTGTTACACCCTTCCCCGCCCCCAAAGGGAAGGAGAAAAGGAATAAGGGAGAGAGACTTATCAATTAGAAAAGGACACTAGAACAGCTTTAATGAAGATAAAATTAATAATAATACTAAAAATTTAATATATATAAATAAAACCAAAATCAGTATCGAACCCAGCCCCCCTGATGGTAATTACATCACCGTCGCCACTGATGCTGTGGATCAGGCACCAGGGGAGTCCCAGACTGGGCCCCACAGCAGACAGGAGCTGTGTTCAGCAGCTGGATTCAGGAACACACAGACCGGGATCACAGGCAGAACAGACAGAGGCCTCCTTGGATGCTCCAAGAAAGGAATCAAACAAAGACACAAGCCAAGCCAAGCAAAGCTGGCAAAGCAGTCGAAGAGGGGAGAAGAGCCCAAAGAACCTTTGGATCCCTCAGCTCTATGCTGAATATGATGTATATGGGCTGGACTACCTTATTGGTCAGTTTAGTGTCACCTGTTCTGTCTGCTTCTCCCTCCAGATGCAGCCTTTCACTTTCTGAATCCCCCAATGTGGTAGATGAGATCCAGCAGTGGCCTTGGTCTGCACACCAATCCTTGATAGTAACTCTAAATGTGGGGTGTTATCACTGCCAGAAGCAGACACTGTCTGTGAGAACAGGCTGCTAACCTCAGAAAATGCCGTTAGTTAGAAGAAGTGAGCTGGAAAGCAAAATTACTGAACAGAATTAGTTCTGTTCTCACTCAAACCAGGACAGTTTGCTTTTAAAAAACACTAGCACATTGTAGATATGTTATGTATAATAAAATAAATTGTGAGAAAATACTTTGCTAATTAAAAATGCTATCCAGATACTGTAGTTACAGGTTGGTCTTCTCCAACGCAGCTTCTTGATGGTCTTTTCTACATTTGTTCATTTCTGCAAGATGCTTCTAGCTAAGATTTCCTCTTAATTCTGAAGTTTTGGTGTTGTTTAGTGCAATTGTTAGCATTTGGGAACAGCCAGTCGTCACTGCACCCTGAGAAGGGCAGGAAGAACAAAAAAAAAATTAATTATGGCTATGCAGTGATTTCTCAATACATTTTAATGGCAAGACTGGATACAAAGATAGAACTATCTATGGCTTGAGTGACAGGACAGTGCTGGTTGCATTGAGGACAGAGGAAAGGTGGGGAGGCTGGGCTTGTGCTTGAATGGTGAGGTCATTTCTGCCATGTGGATTTTGCAGTAGTTGCTGGAGGAAACCAGGGGCTTGAAATAAAACACCACCTGAAACTGGTTATTTAAAGTGATAACGGTGTCTTCTTTAATGCAACAAGCCACACTATGGTTTTTCTGCTCATTTTGATCACCTTATAAGTGAATTAACTAACTTCAGTGAGGACATGTATGGGAGAAAGTTCCACTAGCAGGAGAAAAGGGGATGGTCCTTCAGAGCTCCGAGTGCTCCTTCAGAGTGACACATTGTGAGGACAAAATGCTAAGACCAGCATCTGACAAAATGATACTTGATTTTGAGGTGCTTAAGTATTTTTCAGGTAACCTTGGTGGGGCCTGCTTTTTAGGAGATGCTACATATCCATGCCCTGCAGCTCCCTGCATGTCTCCTTTGCATACATCCCCGCCACCCACTGCTGAAAAGCTCAGGCTCCTACTTGCATCAATTCTAGGTGATGCAAGAAGCCTCCCAAAACTAACTATTTAGAACAGCCATTGCATCATCACGAGAAAAAATATGCTTTGTGAATAAGAAGTTCAACTTCTGTTTGTACACCCTTCCTCTCCAACTAATGGCATCTGTTCCGTGAGTGCGCCAGTATATCCTGTGGTGCTTGTCCATAACAGCAGGAAATTGAAAGTTGAAATTTCTATTTAAGGAAGCTGAATAAAGACTTTGCATTCTTCCAGTTTAACTATTTTTGAAAATAAAGCCACAGTTTAGGCATGCCAGAAAGCAGAGTAAAACCTGCATCCTCTTGCAGACTCAGAACAGATGCTTTTGGCTGGAGTAGGAGAGCAGAAAAAGCAAAGGACCCTTATGAAAGACCAGGAGATTAAAGAGATTAAAAGGTTTGGGGGAGCTACAAAAAAAGAGGTAAGTTGAAGACAGGGCCACAATGAAGTTAAAGTTGGCATTATAAATAAATAATGGCATAATTTTCCTAGTAGTACAAAGCTGTGAGCCGGCTGATGGAGTAAACTTGTTGCTTAGTGCCATCTGCACTTGCTGATGGAAACCGTTGTTCTGGATGTAGAGCCAGGAATATTCTTGAATGTGTTAATGCTATAAACTGTTCATAGATTAGTGTATGCTGTCACAGAAAAACTTGAATTAGAGAAGGAAATGACCTGTCATACCAACTTTGCAAGAGTCCTTAATGGCCTTTTGCTGATGTACTGCATGCAAGTAAGTGACTGACCCAGCAGTGATCTGAGACATTGCAAAATCTTATCAGCAAGCATAGATCCTGTTTGTGCCTGCAGGCAGCATACTCAATTTACAGCGAAAGCTGAAAGCCCTTTGAAAGTTGGCCCTTAAGGTCACATCCTCTTTTCTCATATATTTCAAGGATTTTTCCCCTACAAGATACTCCAGGAGGCTTTTCTAGTGCATACTTGTCTTGCTTTGTTTTGGTTTTGATGTGGCAGAAACAACCACCCTTGGAAGAGTTCAGATAATCAGATTTACATCTCGTTTAGCCAGTCTCACTGATACTATCTTGAAAATAGCTCCCAATATAGTTTTATATTCCAATTCATTATCATAGTATCTGATCATCTTTCATGCTAAACAATCACAACAAAAACGTTCCTAAAGGAACTTAAAGAGTCCCTGGCATTTTCTTTTCTTTGGCATTTTTCTTTTTCAGTGTAGGTCTTTGCTTGAGTTGTGTGATTTTTAACTTCAGAGATTCTAATAATCTGGTTTTCTAATTTTTTTCTTCAGATTCCTGCAATTCGGGTTGGGGGCAGGGACAATTAATGCTTCTCAGTAGCAATCAGTCTGGTTCTTGGAGACTCTCTTCTGTTTAAAGTTTTGATGTGTTTTCTAAAGAAGGTCAGATTATAATCCCTTGTAATTTTTTTTTCTTTATTTTTTTTAACCATAACTGGATTCCTTCTGTGAGGAATGCTTTGACCTCATAGTCTCTCAGGCTTTTACCTGTGCTTTTCATCTTGGCACTGCTATAAAAAGCTGTCTCCATAGTGGATATTTTACCCTTTAAATGTTTGCATACACTTAGCCACCTTTCTTCAAAAGTGTCACACTGCCAGTATCAAGCTTTCTCAGTTTAATATTTTGACATGACTTTATCAACCTTCCAGGTTCTTTATTTTACCTGTTTTAACTCTGTAAACTCACTGATTTACATCCTTCTTGTATTACTATTAAGTATCCTGATAGGTAAATCTGAAGGCATTTAGAAATGTAAATCTCAAACTTGATAAATACAGAACACTTAATTTGTTTAAAGCATTTACATTAATGAAAACTGCTCAGTGGAAGTGGAATATAAATCAACTAGTTTATAAAATACTGAAATCAGTTCTTTTAGATTGTTCTAGGGGTCCAAGAAACAAGGCAAAATTATGTTATTTAATTGAGAAGCTGCTAACTAGAATAATAAACAAAACGAATTCAGAAAGGATCTAGTGGCACGCTGCTCAATGGATAGAAAGCATAGAGACAATCTAAAATTATTTGACTACTTTCCTTGGTTTTGCTTATTTTACACTAGTACGATAATCCATTGGAAGTCATCCTTCATTTATAATATTGTAACTGGGAGATGGGAGAATCTGGCTGAAATAAACTTTCAAAATCTCCCTAAGTATGAATCATGTAACGAGGAGCCAAAAGAAAACACAAATTACCCAGGGCGTGATCCATGTTAAGACACAGAGTCATAGACTTCATATTAAATAGCTTTTCTGCTAGACTTCTTTTGGTAT
This sequence comes from Todiramphus chloris collaris, assembly GCA_025345505.1. Lineage (NCBI taxonomy): Eukaryota > Metazoa > Chordata > Aves > Coraciiformes > Alcedinidae > Todiramphus > Todiramphus chloris. Next base: position 54,232,387 of record JANVCC010000018.1, read on the forward strand.
GTACCTTCTTAGTCCTTTTCCCCGATAGACTGTCTGCAACAGAAGTGCGCAAGTGCTCAGAGATTCTTGCAGTAGTCACTAGCCTTTGCTTCAGCTCCATCTACATCTGGGTCATTAATTGCCACATCATCAGTGCTGAGAATGACAGCACAATTAAAAATTAATGAAAACATTCTGTTTAGTGAACTCAAAGGACTCTCTTAAAATTGTTTCCAGCCCTACGTGGGGCTCTTATTGGTGGCACAGGAGCAAGTGTTAATCTGTTGACTCTGTGAAGCACAATGCTGTGCAGAATTGGGCAATGCAAAACTGTCTTGCTTGGTACTTTTGAGCTGTCATTGGCAATGAGGACTGTGAAGTACCCTACAGATGTACTGAACATGCTTTGGAACAATGTTAAGATAACAATGGGAAAATAATCCATCTGTTAACAAAATCCAGTTTTTATTTTGAAGCAATTCACATGAAAATTCCTTGGTTAAGTGTGACCCTCTTTTGCTATATTACAATACATTATTGCGGCTGATGGTTTTGAAAGCTTTTGGGGGGCAATAAACAACAAATTCAGTTGGCTAAAAATGTCATTTAGTGTCATTTGAGGTGTCCTCAGGCACAGTGTCTGGTATCCCGCTGCTCCAGAACAGTGTAAGCATCCTGTTTGTCCTGTGTCACATCTGCCAAACACATGCACATGTCTCAATGCTCCATCTCAAATGGCACTAGATGTCTGGTTTAGCTCACTGAATCAAGCCTTCTATGTTTCTTTCAGGTGAGCTTAAGTTGAAGATGTTTTTAAAAGGAACTAGCTTCAGGTGAACTAAAGGCAAGTTTTGTCAGAGAGCTGAGCTTCTTTTATATTTCTGTGATTTTATTCCCAGCCCTATGGATATCCTAAGTACACCAAACAGCTCTGACCATGTGTAAACACAGGCAATTTCACCACTTGCAATTCATGCAACTAGATTTCATCCTTAACATCTCCTTAATTCCTGTTTTGGCTCCTACATCTTGTGTTTGAAACAACACCTGTCATTCAGTCTAATGTATTAGTTCAGTCTATTTGCTTTTTGTTAATACACTTGTTCCCCTTAACTTTGAGGCATTTCATGTGGAAATGAATTACAGTGTGCAATCAGGGCTGTGAACACAGAGTTAAAACAATTAAAATTAAAGATAATCAACTACTTTTCTTTATGTTTAAAATAAAATACAAGGGCTTATGATTTCTGATCGGAGGATAAACTTAGCTTTAGCAGTGTCTTATTTAACATGCTTTCTAGCACAGAAAAAAATCCTGCTGTTGTAGAAGTTTTTCCTCCAAGTGACATCTCTACTGGAATCTGTTATTCTTAGCAATTTTGAATTTTCCTAGGTAAAATGACAATTCATCATTTAGAAGTGATGTTATCACTCAAATTAGAACACACAGTTTTTGTTTTCCAGAGAAGCAAGGAAAAAAGTAAAATAAAATAGACAGCTAGTTTTCTATATCAAGAAAATACTCCTTCATGGATGACAGGAAAAAAGGCATAGGTGTTTGGCATATTAGAATCTGACTGTAGTTATATTTCAAAGAATGAATGCACAAGGTAGAAATGTGATACTTGTCAGGTTCCTAATATAAAAACATATTTCAAAAGCTGCACAGTTCAACTCACCTTGAAGAACTCTTTACCAAGCTCTAGGAAGAGCTCCGGTTCAATGCACATTGAAATGGTGGGAGTTTCAGAGTGGAAATAACAGAACGTTGTTCAATCCTCTCAAGGACAAACGTGGGCAAGAGCTTTAGGATGTGTCAATAGAAACAATTTTATAATATTCTAGCAACAAATTAGAAATTAATTTTGTTCCATATCGTACTCATGTAAATTTGACTGTTACTATGGACCAATGGGTGACTGGTACTTGAAAACTGGATATTGTACTGCTTCCACTGAGGTCCCTGAGCTGTGTCCAGGGTGGTCCACAAGAGGTATTCCATAAGAATAATCTCATGCCCTACAGCTGCCGTCCTAGAAGAGGCAGGGTCAGCAGGGAGAATTAACAGGGTCTAGATGGATCAGACAAGGAGATGGGTGTCTCCTATATCAAATCACAGTGCTCAGTTGTCAAACTGTTTCAATGCAGCTCCTCCTTACTAAAATTCCTGGTGTCCAGATAGAAATTATAACTCCCGATGATGGCAAGTTTTAAGAACAGAAAAAAAAAAAAAAACAACCCAAAACTATTATTTGTAAATAAAGATTATCTTATCCCTCAGTTTTTCTTACCTTTTTGCTCCCGATTCATTCTCCTTACCAAAGTCTGCTAGCCTTTCTCAGCCTAGCAGTCTCTACTCTGACTGAAACTCTGTAGGAGATCCTGGGCAGAAAGATGGTGTTCATTTCACTAAAATCATCTAGAAGATGAACAGTGCTTGTGGAGTAGGCTATGTCTTCACAACTATCATTGAGACAGCAGCATATGCAGCAATCTGACTGCGACATTAAAACCATGCACCCTGTGCACTCAGGCAGGTGACAGTGTTAGACCGATATTGCCCAGCTTCTGACAATTTTCCAGCTTGTGCAGCTGTTGGGAACATATGGTCCTTAATGTTTCTGTAGTTAGCAATTCTTCCTCTCGCTTTTCCGTACATATACACACATATCCCACAGCCTGGCTGTACTGAGCACTATGAACATTAAAATAACAGATTTGCATTCAGAACAAGCTGGTAATGAATTCAGCTCACTTTAATTATTCAATAGCTTCACTGCCGTGGCACAAATCTGAATGTATTGCCAGGTCTGTGATCTGCTGCTTTGATACTAGTAAAGATTTTACCGCATTTTAAGTGCATTCAGATAGGCACATAGAAGAATCTGAAAGCTCTGAGCTAAGGTACAACTTGCTTCATCCTGATTATCTTGAACATTTTACAGGTATGGAAACATACTGTGTTTTAGCTAGCTACAGTAATTTAGATGGAGAGGTAGGTGCTGGAAATTTCAGTGCTAAATAAACAGAATTTTGACAGCAGGAGGAAGTGATACGCCCTGTTCTTCCAAATATGGGTTCAGTCCAATCTGTCTTTTTAATTGGACTGTAACAGATTATTAAATGATTCAAGTAAATAAAGGAAGTAAACTTCAACTAAAATCCTGCTGAAAGGGAAACTGCCTTTTATTAAAACAGTTTCACATTATTTTTTTCTCCATTCTGACAAATACACAGCCATCAATATTCTTGCCTCAGTATGACAGAAACTGTTCAGATTATTATATTAGATGGCTACTTAGGTCTCGGTATGAGTTTCTACTAAAAATGTTAATAACATTGCCATCATGCTTTTAAATGGCCAAATTATGAACAACTGCAACAGTATTTAAGAATTCAGCAAATTCAAATACATAGCAATCTTGAAAACTTAAGTACTTAAATTCCAAATTGAATCATGTGTGTAAGGCAGCTTTTTTTCTCATGCCCCAATTCAAGGTAGAAAGAAAATTCAACAGTCTTACCTTTTGGCAAATTATTCTTTGGAGGAAAGAACACTAAAGTTAATCCTTCAACAGCTGAGTCAGTTTGAAAATGATCTGAGAAGAATTCATATGCCTCTTTGTGTTTACAGCTGGAAGAAAAGTTGGGAATAAGGCAACCAGCTCCTAGAATCACACAGAGAATGACTGCTAGGAAAACCTGTCTCCACAGAAAAAGGAGTTTTACTTACAATTGCACTCAGAAAGTGAAAAAGCTTTCATTTAAATTGTTGGTACTAAGATACAGGGAATAACATCCCAACCTGTTGATCATATAGCAAATCACATTCGTGCATTCACCTGTGCAAAAGTTCAACCTTGGAAGCACTTAATGGGTAACAATCTGGGGCATATAAACCTGCTTGACAAAAAAAGAATAGTTTCCAAAAGCTGGGGGAAAAAAGCAAACAAATGAGAAAGATTAAGATGTCCCCTAACCATTAATGGCATGGCACTGCATATGTGCACTCTGTGATGTTGCATAAAATTCATAATGGAGCTACATTTCTCACGGATTATATCCAACCACTAAATCTTAAATTCATGAGATACTTTTAGGAATTATATTTCCCAGTAAGTCCTTACATCTGAGATAATGCGTGTTTCCTACATTTATCCATTATTAGCTCCACCCTGAGCCCACATTGTTTGGATACTCAGTCTGATTTTGAGAAATATGTTAATCCAGGAAAGTTCTTAATACTGAACAGGGAACACTGCTCATTATGAAACTAAGTAAAGAAGAAAGTAAAAAGATAAACAAACAAAGAAAACACTAAACAAACAAAAAAACTAAAAATAATTTTAAAAAAAAAGGGGCAAATGGAAAATCTAAGTCAGTGTGATGATCACAATGAAACAAATACCTCACTCTGGTGGTTTTGAGAACAAATCAGATTACATTTACAGAAGTAAAATCTGCACTGAATCATTAATCGTATCACTGTCTGTTTTGTACCATTCATATTTCATATGGAACTATGTGCATTTTTCTTCCATGAAAAACTCAAGTTAGTTATAAACAACTCAGGCTGTACAAAGACTGAGAACAAAAACGATTAACTTTTAGTTTCAATTCCCTGATAATTAGAAAATATTTTCCTTCACATGAGAGCTTCATGCCTTCTATTTTTCATTTCTTGTATTTTCTCACCTTCTCTGCAGAAAACCAAATAATCAGGCAAACAGGAAGATCCCAGACTTTGCCATTATCCTTTATTACAATTTATATTACTAACTTGAAGTATAAATTACAGTCTTCTGCCTACTATCTTGATTTGTCTGTATGTAATTCAGATGCAGCCAGCATCAGAAGATTTATCATAAGACACAAAAACCTTCTGCAGGACAAATTCTGTGAAAGTGAGTTTTTTAATTAAAATTCATGTCTGCTTCATTATCATCAATGGAATCATAAATATTCTGGCCAAGAGAGGATATTAGATTATTTTGACCTCCTAAGTACTGTACCGATTATGCTTTGCCTTTTTTATATTGTATCTTTATAGCTTTGTACTGAGCCCCACAACTCAAGATTTTACTACAACATATCCACTGTATTCTACACTTTCTTAAGAACAGTCATACAGGATAAGCATGAAAATCAAACATTAGAATCAAATTAATGTGGTTTGGTACATGTCCTTTTATTAGGGGTGAACAAGAGGAGTACACATGATCTTGTGGAAGGTCCCGTGTGGGTTTAAGATTAAACCACTCAAGCAGTAGAAAAAATAGCAACACAAACTGTAGTCTACAAATAACTCATGTTGGAAACAAGGGTTGAAAGGATGAGTACCAGGAGCATTCCTGAAATATATTAAACATTTAAATGGATAATTTTGAACAATGAGTACATTTATAATAACCAAACTGAGCTTGGAAATATAATGTAAAAATGGAAAATGTTTAAATTAATTAGATATACTATTTACTATAGCTATTGCAGTCAACATTACATGACTGCTACAACAACTCAAAAGTAACAGAAATGGTAATATTCTTGACTTTTTGCTAAGTTGTTTCCCTTAACGGTACAACTGGAGGGATGTCTGTGATTTGATTATATTACAAATAGTAATAAGAAGGGGGTTAAATTCCTGCTGCTTGCATCTGCCAGTGACTCTGCATGTTATCTATGATTATTTACCTTACACAGTTGGTTTTTTTGATGTCTCAAGCACATACAGTAGCCTTTCTGCAAGTGACATAAAGTAGCAGCATGCCCTTAGGTATTATTACTGATACTTTTTTTAATTAACTTATTGTAAAGGACTTTCAGTGCTTTTGGAGATAATTAGATCTCAGGTGATCTAAGTATCTATCTGGGTTTACTGCAGGTGAACACAATCTCCAGATGAAAACATTAAGGCTTGACATACATTCTCTGAAATTGAAGTTGTTAAAACAATTGCTCTATCATATTGCCCAGAAGCAATTGACCAAATCAATTATAAGTAATCACTCACTTCATATACAGCTGACTGACACCTTTAATGAAAAATGTCTGTGTTGTAGGTTTATTGACGAAAGGATATGACATATTGCTCCCAGAAGGCCTGGAATATTTTAATAGAGTAATATGAGTAATAGTAAAGAACCTGGAAGACAATTAATGACAATTAACTAGTTGTACTAATAGACCTTGAAAACTCTGGGGTACTAACCAAATTGGTACACTATGTACGTTTTGTATTTCATATATAACACAGAAAACCTGGTACAAGAGGAAAAATAAGGACTGACCTTCTGTGATGTACTTGCCTTTGGTGAAAGCTGATTGATTTTGCAGATGTTCCAAGCTGATAGACAGCAAAGCAAACATTCCTGCAACTTAATCTTGGCTTTCACTGGAAAACTAATATCAAAATGAAATTTCTGATCAGTTTATCAGAGTCTGAAAATATTATGGCAAGTATATATTATAGATAATGATGTAAGAGACCTTGGAATATATTTCAAGAATCACCATGTTTCAGGTGGAAACCCTTCGAAACTCACTATTTTCAAATTCTCAGGATATTCATTCCTGAAATAAGAGAAGAATGCCCATAATTAACCAAAACTCACAATGTCTGAATGACATGTTTTTAAACATTTCTAGTTAATTCTTGCATTCCTGAACCTTTTTTTTTTTTTTTTTTTTTGGGAGGGGAGATAGATCCACAAAAATGTATATTTTTTTTAATAGATATGATTAAAAGTGTCTGTGTTTGTGGATGCATACATGACCACATGTATAGGCTAACAGAGGTATAAGGAATCAATGAACCAGAAGGGCTGCGCAGTGCCTTTCCGATAGGAAGAGGGTTCAGTGGGACACAAGGGATTCCCTGCGGCACAGCTGCCGCCGCTCTGCACCCTTGTTCCACTGGCTGGCCTCCTTCCCTCCACTACTAAATCTGACCCCCTTTCTCTCTCCGCCCGGCCGCTCTTCTCGCAGCAGCAGCAGCTGCAGCAGCTGCAGCGCCGGCACCCGCCGCGGTGACCGAAGGTGTCCTCTGTCTCACATCCCCCCCTAGTGGGACCTGCCTGAAACGGGGACCTTCTGCGTGTCCCTGGATCGCCCCCACCTTTCCAAACCTATGCCTGCTGTTAAAGCGTTTCTTGTGAAACCTCAGCCTTGAAGAAAATCGAACTTCTTTTAGGTAATCTTTACATTATTTCGAATAATAATATAGCCACCGATAAAACTTTTTGAAATGAAAAGGATGTATTTTTTTTACCTTTTTATTGTGCTTTTACATTTTTTTTTTTTTCTGAGTATAGACCTTCTTTTACATTTAGATATGGTGCAAATCTGAATAAGTACAATATGTAAATTCATATTTAAACTGTCCTTCAGTTTCTTCCAGATTAATTTGCTGTGCTTTCAATGACACTTTTTTCAAAGTGCCAAAACTTCAAACCCTGGTTAGGATTGTGATGATAAGCAACCCATTGGATGTTTTGCCCAGTAGTAGTTAGTCTTGGCACAATTTGGAAATTGTGTCTAATATCTATCTATATGCTACCTTGGTTTGTACAGCCGCATAGAAATGTGAGTTTGTAGTAAACCTAGCAATTAACAGAGACATAAAAGAAAGATTACATTTCAGCATAATGTTTAGAATTAAGATAAAGATTTTGGCTTAAAGATACACAGTGTTTCTGGTGCTGAATTATGGTTTAGGTCTTTCTGTACTGCTGTAATAGCCTGAAAACTGCAAGTCAGCAATTGCCATGTCTGGAGGCACCTAATTTTCTGAGAAGTTGCTTAATTACTTCCTGCTGTGACTGCATAGGAGCATACTAGTCTTAAGAACATGAAGTTGCTTTGGTGTCTTGGTCTCTGTAAGGAAAGCATCTTTCTGAGATAGAAGATGAATCTGGATAGGTTGGGTTTGTGTTTGGTTGGGTTTTTTTGTTGATCATTGGTGTGGCCACACTTAATTAGCACTGCAGTGTTAGGTTCCTTTGACAGATTAGATCTGCAAAGCTCATTGCTGTCCTACTTTCCTGAATATTTTTAGTGTCTACAAAAAATGTCGGATAATGGTGCTATACTTTTTGTTTGTTCTTTCATTGCTTTTGTTTTCACCACTAAGTTGAAAATACTGGCAACCAGTTGTAGGTGTATGAGAATAAACCTTCCTCAGGACAATTTATAGAATAAAAGAAGCAATATGCTTTTTTGCCTACCAAACCTGCACTGTGGAGTTTGCAAAGGAGCAAAAAGAAGTTTCACTCATTTTTAAGTATATAGTATTGTCTTAAATGTGTTTGCCTAAATTTTGTGAACATTCTGAATACTTATATGCAGTATATACTCAATTCCTAGTTACTACTCTGACATTAGATCTACACGTACTGACCATCAGAGCAAAACACTTTTGCAAAAACTCATGGTGAGTTGTTACAGCAGAGACCAGTGGTAGAAGTGAGCTGTTTTGTGATAACACCAGGGCTTCCAACACATAGGCCAGCACTTTTCAGATGTACTCTGCAGGTCAAGCAGATTGCATATCAAGGACTTTTACAATTTCACGCTGAGACTTCTACATTTCCATTTCAAAGGCTGGCAGAGACACTATTTGTTCTTGATGTAGAATACCTACTTGAAATCAAATGGTATTGAGGGCTGGGAACAAAAGCTGAATAAGTAATGAAGATCTATTTATGTGCCATGGAAAGAAAAAAAATCGTGCAGGTCCACCAGTATCACTTTACATGAATTCATAAAATTATCTGCACTTTATGTAGCATTTTCATGCAGTGATCCAAAGATACATTACTTTGGTTTTAGCATTTTACTTGAATTTTATAGTGTGTGTTTCCCTTTCCTTTACCTAAAGATTATCCCTCATTTCTGGCTCATTTGACTAATCAGCTTGATCTTCCTTTATCAGTAAACATTTTTGTCAGTTTCTTCTACAGTTCTCAGCTTAACTGGCTTCATACCCATGACTACTTTATAAGTTTCAGAAAAGTAATTTACCCAGATGAGTATAAACAGCGGCTAGAGAAGTTCATCCAAAATTTAGCAATCACTCACAATTTCCATTAACTAGCATGCAATGGGTAGCAAAAGGAGTTCTCAGGCTCACGTAGACTGTATCAGCTTGTGCTGCACCCATCTGAAATTGTCAGAAATAAATATATGTTCTTCAACATGATGTTATGACTACTAACCCTGTATTTATGTGTATTTTTGAAAAAGATGTTAAGAAAAGCAAGTTACCAGTGTTCTGGATTCTAAGTTTCCAAAAACATAAAAGCAGCTTTCTCACATAAATGTGTTGTGAGAGTCTTTCAACTTCTACCCTGTATCTTGCAGCCAGTGAAACTTACTAAATATATATACACACACACTACACTGATTACCTAAATTTCATCAAGTTTCATTTATGAAATATTATTAATTTAATAATTTTTACGTTTAATTGAGTGGAGACAATGAACTTGGGATAACTGAGTATATGAAGACAGACAGTTGTTGGTTACAAGTTCTTGCTTACTGCTTGGAAAATATCCATGTTCTTCTGTATGAACAGAGGGATGGGCAGTCAGCTTTTCTCTTCCAAGCCTTTTGTGAGATAGGCAAGAGAGGAAACCTGCTCTTTCACACCTTTTGTTGTTGTTTCATGTGTTCCCAAAATACAAAATAGAAAAGGAGCAATATTTTCACAAGATTGTGAAACTTCATTGGCAAATTGTTACTATGTGAATTTTGCACTGACCACAAAATATATCCTGACTTAGAGCTTCAAAAATATATATATGAAAGATATTTAATTATGTATCAAATATTATATATATACACATATATATATAAAATCTGTGCTTCCTGAAACTGTGAGCTTCTGCACTGAAATTGAGACTTAATGAAGATAGTGGGAAAGAAGGACACTTGCAGGGTGAAAACCTCATTTTCTGCCTTTGTGGTTTGAGTGCTTGACAGGGTGAAGAGATGTCAGAATCTTGTTTCTTCCAAAGGGACATTTTCTCTGTGTGGCATTAAACTGCTAGTAGCAGCAATACAGTATCATCTCTCAGCCATTAGACAGACTTTCTGTGGCTTTTTCATAAATTCTTTATTCATTCTCACCCTCAATGCTTATACTAAATCACACTTAAAAAGCAGTCATATAAGGACATTTTTTTGTTTGGTTGGTTTGATTGGTGGGTTTTTTGGTTTTTTTTGTAGAAGAAAACCTGGCTTTGCCTAAGAATTTTTAATTACTCTTTAGACAGAGTAAGTTGCAAGATAAAACCTTGGCTGTAAGAACACAAAAATAATTCTTACATTCCTATCTTCTGAAAATATTCTCTAAATACATAATAGTCTGAGATTATCAGTACCCATTTAGTTTTTTATTGTGATCAAGTTTACAACAACTATGCTTATGGATAATATGCCAGTGTTAGTTTTAAGGGCAGTTAATTGAAAGTTGTTTCTTTTGTATGTAGCCTCAGAAAGTTGTAAAGCTGCTAAGTTTTATTGAGCTGACATGTAACAGTAGATGGCATGTAAGAGTTAACCCTTGGTTTAATGCTTAGTACATTACAACTAATTTTTCTCACTTCGTTGAACTGATTTTATTCTGTATGCTTTTAGCATGCTTTTGATAGTAGTAGTTTGGATTAAAGTTTAATAGATGAATGATACTGTTATCTCTTATGTGATGTTTTCCCTTATACACCATTCACGTTTGCTGAACGGTGCTAGCAATAGCTACTGAGCGGTTCCCAGCCTCAACTGTGGAGTCAGGGATTTTTATGTTCTTTATGCCTTGTTTGTACATGTCATCAATTTTTTTTTTTTTTTTTTGTCAGTTCAGCTAATTTTAAAATTTCTGAGCAATTCAATAAATAAATGTACGTACCTTTAAATTCAAAGCAGACTACTGGACTTGATGTTCTTTACTGCCTGGGAAAAAGACCCATGGATTACACTGTAAGATCTCTTTCTGGGAAAATTTTATGACAGAAACTGCTAATTCCAGTAGATTAATTTTCCATTTGTTTTTCCAAAGCTGTTCTTATGGGAACCCCTTACTTAGTAGTATATTTTGAATCAATTTGCGTTTTTAATGACAGTCAACCCTATTTATATTTTTTACTTGCTTTTTACATAACATTTCTTGATGTTCAGTTCTTTGCAGTCTCTTTCATATGTGCAACACAGTTAATCCCGCAGACTGTCAAAAGAGAGAACTAATTATGCTTCTCAAATGATTCTGGCTAATATATATGCAGCTGTACAGCAAATAGCAACAGAGTGGTGTATAAAAAAATGAGAGGGAAGCCTTGAAATGTTCATGTCCTCAAACACCCCTGTTAGGCTATCAGGAAATCCAATGAGCCTGTCTCTGCCTTTTGGCTGGGAACATCTCATGAACCCTGCCTCAGTCCTTCAGAAATCTTTTGAAATTGTGTTTTTCAGGCCCATTCTCTTAGGTGACATTAAATTTTTCTTGTCTGCAGACAGACAAAAACTTAAAGTGAGAGGAAAGCTGTTCCTCTTTGTTTTCATGACAGTTTTGTGGGGAGAAGACTTTATAATGACCAGTATAGGCTGTCTGCGGGTGAGTGAACTCAGCTAAATGTGAATAAACCCATATGTCAATCTAAAAATTATTACATCTACAGGAAAAGGCTTCCCACAAGCAAAAATTAAATTAAATGAATAATGTGATTAATAAATCTTATTCAAATGTTCAGAATAATGAGAGGCTATAAATAATTGATTCTAGTTCTAATTCTATGCAGAAAGTGATAGGAAAAAAGGGGTTTACTTCCAAATATCAAACAATTTGTAGACCAATATAAATAAAACGTTCATTTTGATCTTCTAGATAAAAAGTACTTTTGGTTAGACTTCAATGCTTATTTAATTATTGAAGCAGCTCAAATTAGATCACTGTAATTAATGATATTGTCTAACTAATGTAAAAATACTGCTCTGTGACTAAAGCACAGTGCCTCTCATTACCAAATTAATTTAAAAGCCAAGCGAAACTCTGGAATGACTTAAATGAGAAGATCAAAAATTGAAATGAAATAAAACATGAAGATATTCTGAGAACAGGATGGAAAAGACTTCTTGAGAGGAAGGGAGCTCACTTGTTTCCCCTTTGCTTGTCTGATATGGCCAAAGTAGCCAAACTTTCTGTCTCTCAGTTCAGCTCCATGTGGAAAACTCATCAATCACTACAAGATTTCAAAGACTACCACTAATGGCAGTTGCTGTTTGTAAAGCCTGGATAAAAAGAATTAGTGTTATGTCAAAACCACTCTATTTTAAACATCCAAAGCACAATGATTATTGCACAGCTGATTTTCTGTTTTATAATAAAGACAATGTTTTTCATCAATAAAGGTGCAAAAAAATTTTCAACGGGGTAGAAGTTTTTCATTTGGGGGAGTTACCTACTCTGGTTTTCTTTTATTTGTGCAGGTTTCTATTTTGGAATTTGGCTGTATAGCCTTTATGTACATTGCTGGATAGTACTGAATGTGCTGATTTATTGGATTCAGTGAGGTTACCCATCAGAGCAAGTAGTAGATGGTGTCAATACATATACTGAATTTTATTTTATTTTTTTTAAATTTCATTGCTAATGTATACGGTCATTGCAAGACCCCTTGCAGAAACTGAAAGACTATTTTATAAAAGACAGCATTACTTTCACACAATGTTGCTCTGCAGTTTGAAAACCTGCAATGGCCATACTTGTTTTTATAGAACACCCACCGTTTGGAACCAAATTAATGGAAAACCTCAGTATAGAGAAATAAAAGCTCACAAAATAGAAACTCATCTCAGTGTAAGATTTTTGAAAGTGAAATAAAAAATAAAATAAACAAAAAGCTTAAATGACATTCAAGATCCAATATAATCCATGTTTATCTTCACTGTGTACAGAAGGTGGAGCCAAATTCATAAGGATCTGTGAACTCATGATTCATTCTTTCTTTGAATGGTTTTCTAGTGTCTCTCTAGAAAGGCACCTTGCTCAGGGGAGATATGGATTGAAATCACTAACAATGTTGGAATAAATAATTTTAAAACCAACTTTTCTGCTGTTTAAGCTGAGGTTTAGAAGTTGCTTGGTACAGCTGAAGAGCATCTGAGCCTTCATGTATTACTCTTCTCCCTTTCTGTCCATCAGCAAACCAGGAGTAGATTCACATTTCTAAATGTAGCTCAGGAAAGTGAGCACATTGAGTATCACCATGAAAAATCTGTGCTAAGATCTTAGTGGTATGAAGTGGCAGGCACCAATCAGCACAAAGAACAGAAAGGAAGAAATCTCCTCAAACTTTGAATACTCTATTTTCCTTCTCTGCAATACTCATAAATTTTAAAAAGAAACTCTCATTTAGCTGTTTGCAGTGCTAGCTGATATTTCAAAAAGCAACTAGAGAATAGGACAAAATAATTTTCAGCTTAAAAGATAGAGCCTGGACATAAGAAATTTTGCTCCTCATCCTGGTTGTGCCTTGAGCTGTCTATGACTCAGAAGAGCTGCTGATGTTCTCCAGGACAAACTTCCCATCTCCTCAAAAGAGGTTACTATAACTTGTACTATGTTTATATTTATAAAACACTCTGATATTCTAGACAGATGACTGTGCAGCAGTTCAACTTATATCCGAAGAAAAGTGACCATTTGCTAGGCCAGATTCTGATCTGATGGTATCTGTCACAGAGAACTTTTACATTCTTTAATCTGAGGTGCTTCACTTTTGATGTGTTTCCAGCTGTGACTCTTTTAAAATACTAGATTTTTCTCTTTTACAGGCAGATCAGTAAGAGCAGGAATGCTGACTTCTTTTCCCCTGGGGGATATCTAGCCCCATAGCAAATGAATCTGAGAGACCAGTTTCAACAAGGAAGGGCAAGTATGCTCTTGGGATTATCCTACTTTTTATTATAACTGTCCTTATGATTAACAGAAAATATTCTCCTATTTGCTATGTTCTGTGCCACCTAAGTGGGAATAGCTACTGCCTTGATGGATGACAATTCCCTTTATTTGCCTTTGCTTTGAACAAAAGATAACCCTTTGAAACTCAGGGTGGGGGAGGCTGTGCTTTGCAGACCCAATGGTGCTGGGTGCCACAGCTTCCAGTAGGCTCCAGCCCAGTCACCCCAGCTAAGAGAACATGCAAGCACTGTGGCCAGCAACTTCAAAGCTGTGTCATATTCCTACGTGATGTAAATTCCTTAAACAAGCAAAAACCACTGTCTGCTTTTTTTCTAAAAAATAAAAATCATTACACTGCACATTTATGTGCTTAGGTAATCAAGAAATACTGCGTTATTGTTCCTTGGACATTCTGAGAAGCTTTACCTCAATTGGGCATGAAACAAGGCCACGCATTATTCACAAATCTGTCTTTAAAGCTAAATGTGTGAGAAGGGATATCAGCGAAAACGTGCTGAAGCTTACGTGCCATCCAGGAACGTGGGTGACTGCACAGCTGCCTTGAAAGGCATCCAAGAAAATCTGTATTGCATGTGTATATTAATTTCAGTTTACTGTATATTCAGCTCAGTTTACTGAATATTCAGCTCAGTTTACTCAGTCCATGGACTCCTTTCCCAGATTGAAGAGGACAGGGACAGCACTGTGCATGGGAGTACTGGGAAATGAATTTTGCAAATGGATTGAAATGAAATTGAAAACAAGACATGCTATTTATCTTAAGAGCTCCATAAATTACATACATGCTTAACTGTGAGTAGAAACCCACTGGTATCAATGGGAAATTTAGTAATGGTCAAAGGACTGGAGAGCCAGTTTCAGCTGGAAGAGACCTTCAAGATCATCAAGTCCAACCTTACTCCTAGTCCTATCAAAACCCACTAGACCATGTCCCTAAGCACAACATCTAACCGGCTCTTAAACACCTCCAGGGATGGTGACTCCACCACCTCCCTGGGCAGGCCATTCCAATGCCTGACAACCCTTTCTGTAAGGAAAAGTTTCCTAATATCCATCCTGAATGAAAGAAACATTCACTAGGGCCTTCCTGGCAAATTGGGTTACTAAAATATTTTCGTGGGAGTATTTAGAGACAATATGAGGAAAAAGTTTCTGTATAGAATTTTGTACTTGTGTTCAGGTAATAAATAGAAAGAAAACAGTGGACTGAGTTCTGTATTAGCCATGAATCTGTGTCACAGGCTGGAAATGCTAAATAATCAAATTTATGGTTCCCTTTGTTAAGTTTGTGTATAAAAGCAGCAGTGGTATAAGATCTATGAGCTATTTCACTGATTCAGACTAGGATTCATCAGAGAGAGTGGACAGAAATCCTGTGGGAGTCACATCAAGTTTCAGTCCCAGAGATGGACTCAACAGACCTGAGCTCCAGCACGGCATCAGGGTTGCAGTGCGAACGTGCTCTTACAGATTGTGGTGTAGCTTGCCAAACCAAAGACAAACAGGTTCTTGAGTCCTAGCATTGCCACGCTGAAAGATTGCTTCACAAGACAGGGCTGATTGCTTCAAAAGGCAAAATGTCAATGGATGGCAATATAGGTCCTAGAGATCTCCAGGCCCCAAAATCTTAATTCTATAATGTGAAAGGAGTCTGTGTTCCAGAATACATGGCTTCAGATCTAACTGTGATCTTCTTACCCATCTCTTAGTCCATAATTCAGAACAGATTTGCAAACATCTCAGGTCTGACACCCCCACACTTTTCTGTTGAACACAGATCCAGCTGAACAGGGGTTCTGTGTGAAGACATTTGTTCAATCTGAAAAGCCTATTTCCATTGCAATGCAATGAGTGTGAGACTTTTTGGTAACCTTGTGAAACAGTAGATCATTGCATCATCTGAAGCTGTCTATGTTCTGGTAACAGGCTGTGAAATGTGATCACGGAAACATATTTCCAAACTGTAAGAGACATTTCCAAGGCATTTTTATCAGAACTGATAATAATTCTTCCTAATTCTACACAGCATCATGGTGGAAACTTGAAATACTTTCCCTTTCCATGTGGATCGTGCCATAGCAAAGACAGGTGTTAAACATATTATTGCTGCAAAATTATTCTTCCCTTGTTACTAACATACACGTTTTAGATTTCCAAGAGTTTTAAGACTGTTGGGCTTCTCACAAATACTCACAAAGAAATGTTTATTTAAGTGGGGAAATACTTCACAGTCCTTCTCTTAAAATCAGAATGGTTGAAAATTTGCAAAGCTTATATAGGAAGATACATGGAAGGATGCAAGATAGGGCAAGCTGGACCCTGTGATCCTGCAAGCTTTGACAGGGAATGAAATAGCATTGTATTCTGGCATGCTATAATTCAAGGTTTTTTACCTGGCTTAATTCTACTCTCCTAAGGGGCAGTTTTTTCAGCAGCAACATACACAGCATCCCAGATCTCCTCAATGTCTCAGCATTGGCACACACATAGACGTGTTGGTGGCGTTTTGCCCTTTCCTTTAGAAAAGCCAGTGTTTTATGAGGCAATAGCAGGAGCATTATGTGTACTCTGCTCACTGTCTATGCCATAGTCATGAAGGCAGTGAAACATTATGGTTTGTATATTACAGTTTTTTCATTCTCAAAAAGAAGGGCCCACAGCCTGTTAAGCACAAAGATCCACTTCTCCCCTGCTGTGAATAGAAAAAGCAACCTTAAACCAACACTCAGAGAACAAGAAGAAAAGTGGACAACTGTAAAAACTAAAAAGGGTATCAAAACTAATAGCCAGTGTCAAAGGAAAGGGGGCAAGCTAGGGAAACCAGCCATTTCCGTCTATATTCGGAGGAAGGACAGTGGAATGTGTACAGTTGCCATGTACTAGCTCTTCTTCTCAAACAGGAGGCAGTGTGGTCTGCTACAAACAGCTCCAGAGAGAGAAACAGGACTGTGTATTTGTTTCCCAGCTTGAAAGCTCCCTGCCGAGTATCTTTCTACAAAGAACTTGTCCTTAGTTCTCTTCTCCAGAGAGTTCTAAGTGAAAGCAGTAGGTAAGGGCTGTGAAATATAAGTAGTAATGTCTAGGTTGTGTTGTAGGGTGTAACATTCATTATTTCAAGAAGAAACTGTAAAGAGGACCTTTATTTGTGAACCTCTCAATGTCCATTACTGGATCCCCTCTTTTATAGCCTGTAAAGAACAAAAAATGCTCATCGGTCCTACTGAGCCCATAAATAGCCCATGAGAATAACACTAATTAAAAGCCA
Source organism: Todiramphus chloris collaris (assembly GCA_025345505.1). Taxonomy (NCBI): domain Eukaryota; kingdom Metazoa; phylum Chordata; class Aves; order Coraciiformes; family Alcedinidae; genus Todiramphus; species Todiramphus chloris. The sequence continues at coordinate 54,249,606 of JANVCC010000018.1, forward strand.
AATGAGTCTGATACAACCCAAAACGTGAAACTTCACTGAGATCTGTCTAACCACGAACAGTTCTAGGGAAGCTCTGAAGCAGTCCACAGAGGAGCTAATACTCCATGACACAAACAAGTACAAGACCAGTTCCTAACGCAGTTTGGACTTCATGTGTGAGGAGTGTAACACAGGCAGAGAAATAGATTAATCTCTGTTCTACACAGGAGGCATTTTTCAAGGAGTGTTTAACCAGGGACTGATTAGGAGCAAAGCCAAACTTCTTCTGATTGAACAGATCACTTTTGGAACATGCTTTATCCTGTAAAATGCACTCAAAAAATGATCAGGAGCGTTTCTTTTCACTATTGAAGACTGATTCTCTGTACTATGCTTTATTTTCTGAAGTTTCCTGGAAAGAGTTTCCTGGAATGTGAGATCATTTCTTAATTTCTCCCATGGGATGGACACACGCACACTAACACACACACAAATAATAACAAAAAAATGTGTGATGGGTATCTCCTGTAGAAACAAACACGCTGCTCCTGGTGTGTACTTTCATGTGTGCACGTAAAGGAAACAGACCTAAACAAAGCTGTGTTCACAACAAGAAGTAGAGAGGGCTTGAGAGGGCTTCCTCTCGTAGGTGGTGGCAAAGAGGCAACGAAGACAGCGGCTATTGAGTTCAGTCCCCTGCATTCAGGAGGTTCACGCTGGGTACCCATTAATCGCTTTCATGCATTTTTCCCTTTCCCTGTAGTGAAACTCCTGGTGCACACCAGAGAGCTAAGTTGTTTCATCTGTCCCTGGCAAACCCAGATCTGGATAAAGTGCCACCCAGGTGCCCTCAGTGACCGGGAGTGGGGGGAGGGGGGGGGGGAGGGTGGCTGCTGACTGCTTTTATATTTATTTTGTTACATCAGCAAAGCGTGGACTTTCATGCCTTCGCTCCCTCCTTTTCCCCGGGCTGGTTTTTGCTGTGCCTTCAGTTCTTTCCCTCCTCCCCCACCTTCCTCCTCTCCATTCGCAGAGCCCCTCCTCCTGGGCTGCCACCCCTCCTCTCCCCTCCTCTTTCACCGTCAGAGCCTTGCAAACTTGTTAAAAGCTCTCTCAGTGTTCCAACTTAGAAAAAACTTTTACGAGGTATCAGCACTTTTCTTTCATTAGTGGGGAAGGAAGGATGAAAAACACAAAACAGCCGTAGACTTTTAAAGTTTAAATAGACAGGTCTGAGTGCCTGAACGTGCTCTTCCATTTTACTTTAACCCTCCAAAGAAGTTTTCTGATCCAGTTTCACTGCTGATCAGCAAGGGTAAGTTGAAAGTTTTCCTTTTTTCATCTTTTTGTGTATCACTTTCTCTGAAAACGCTTTTTTTTTTGTTTGGGTTTTTTTTTTTCTTTTCACCCTAAGAATTTTGTGTTACTGCGCTGATGGTTGAACTTATTTAAAAATACACATCTATAAACGCGTAACTTCTCTTCAAGTGATAAGTTCAAACTTGCAGGAATCCTCTGCTTTCCTTTGTCATGTTTCTATACATCTTCTCAAGTACTACGCTTTTACAACTTCTAAGCTTGTTGCAGGAACTGCGGCGAAGTTGTAAGTGCAGGGCTGAGTTGCAGACTTGTTGCTTAGTGTTTGGGTGAACCCGCTCCTCTGTACTTGCCTCGGACTAAATGAGCCCCTTTAAAGAAAAAAACTCGAGGTGCACTCCAGTCTCCTCTGTTGTGCCGAAATTGCATCAGAAGTTAGTAACCGGGAGACCCCATCCTGTGTGCTGTCCCGTTTCTGCCCCACACATTTTGTTTTCATATGGAAATCCTGACTGATGCCTAATAGTTTGTGCAGAGCAGGGGTCTTAATTAGGTGCTTTGTTAAATGCTGAAGCTGCTGGAGTGGTGACTTTCACGTGGTTCTTCCTGATAGGTTTCCCCTTTTTTCTTTTAAAATGGATGTGATAAAACCCAGACGTGGGTTATGGATTTTTAACCTGGTTTGTATATAGTTACTCTGTTTTAGCAACCTCAGTGAGGGATTTTAGAGCAGGAATGTGAGATATCATGATATGCCTTACTTACCACGTTGGCAATGTCTGTGAAAGTCTTGGGTAGCTCTAAATGAAAGTTGTCTAGGAAAGGCTGTACAAGAATATCCACAATATGTGTCATAATCCCAGTGTGACACATTCCCTTTATGTTACCTTAAAGGCTTAAATACCAAAATATGGAGGGGGGAAAAAAAAAAAATGCTTGAGCAGCATCTCTTGGAAAACTGTAAAGCTTTTTACATTGCAGGACTTGGAGTGATTCCTTATAGCGATTGTTGCTTGCTGCTTGCCAGTAGTTAAAGAGCAACACGAGGAGGCAGGAAAAAGAGCCTTCAGCTGAAAGACAGACGAAGCACAGAGCCTATCTTATCACGTAACACGTTCTCCTCTTAAGCAAGAATACTGTGTGCTTATGTGTGTCCTCACATTTTGCCTTGAGATAACCAGAGAGCCTCATCAAGTGATATGTTTCATCTGAGGAGTTCCTTTTGATTTTTGTATGTGGGATTTATGACAGAAGCCCCTGGTAATGGGGACAAAAATGGACTACAGACACCTTGTGCCTGACTTTTCTCTGTGTGCGTGTGTGCATACGCACATACGGAGCTAACTGGAGGACTTGGGTGAAGCTTTCATCCTGCCATTTTTAACATCTGGACAGCACACTATACTGCAGAATTTAAGCCTCTAGTCTTTGGGATGTTTACTGAAGTGTTTCCTTCAAAAACTTCAAAGCCAAACACTGGCACTGACCCATGATACCTAACAAGCATACAAATGGGAGAGGGCTAAGCCGCAGACTGGGTTCAGGAGAGGGAAGAGAGGGACACAAGGGTTTTGATTTGCAACTGAAATCTGAATGCTTATACACGCAGGAGCACAAACAGATTCAACACTCTAAAGCTATCTCAGCTCTTGCGTTATGCAAGCCCAAAATATTATTTATTTGTCTCTGAAATGAACGTCTGTTTAGGCCAAGGATTCCTGTGGCCATGAGGAAGGTTAGATGACATTGAGCAATGTATCTGTTTCATCAGATACGTTGCTCTTTCCGCCAGTCTCTGCTATCTCCTCCCCATGTTACCCACTGAATTTATCTCAACTGGAGACACCTGGTCTGTTGTTTATGCCACACATACGTTTTAGAAATCCAGATTTCAAAATCTGCAAGGAGCAGTATGAGGGGTCCTGAGCCGCCCTCAGGGAATTTAGCATTTCTTCTTTTAATTCCAAAGTGAATCAGGAGAGGGGTGAATCTGGGCAGTAACACAGAAGGTAGACCTGGCTTGTACAACTAGGAAATGTGTAAGAAAGTGCTTACAATTGCTTTTGCAACCATTCTTTAGAATTAAATTAGGTGGACAGGGTACAAAATGGGAGAGGTAAAGGCTGTAGGGTATGTCCACTGGTGGCTGACCACCAGCAGTACCAGAACACAACAAAAAAAAAACCCCATAGTTGTTGCACTTCAAATTCTACTTACGGCAGTCATTTAGTGCATAATCTTTGTCCAGACAATGAAATGAACTGAAGCTCATCTGCATACCTACAAAGGAACTACACCTTCCCAGGGGAATGTCTGGAAGACATTTGCTGATTTTTGTAAAATTTCAGAAAACTAGCCACCTCTATTCCAACCCGTCCAAACCCCATCAGTTGTGCACTTCAGCTGTTTTCGCTGGAGTACTCCTTACTTTTGGGAAATACTCAAGCTGATTGATGTTCAAGGTCCAGAACCTTCTCTTTTGTTGGCTATTTATGTGTGTGTGAGCACGCATAAAAAGGTAGGAAAAGTTGGAAAACCAAAACTTTGGCCTGTTTCCCAACTGCTTCAGCTGCACAGTCCCAGGGTAGATCCCACTCTAACTCTTACTGGTCTTTCATCCACTAGCATGTGACCTCCTAACACTGTAGTCAGACCTGGGCATGTTACCACAGCACTGTTTGCATTATTCTTCCTGGAAAATATGAACCAGATGACATGATGAATGCCATCCATAAAAAATAGTTCTAGAATTTCTTAATTGTGGCTTACAAATCAAATTTCTTATATATGTGGTCATCCAAAACCCATGCAGATAAATGCTGTCACATCTCCTGCTGCGCTATGGCTTTTTTTTTTTCTTCTTCTATCCTTACCCACACACAGCAGGACCTGGAAAAAGTCCATCTTTTAAACAGTTTACTAGGCCGGCATTAGTCTGTCCAGAAACAGGTTATAGTCCTGTAAAGTAATAATCAGAAAGAATTTGTGAAGCCCATGTACTCATCATCAGCCGTATCCTTTCCTGAAGAAACGAAATCGTGTCAATAGATCAGGTCAACCTGTGTCATTCAGTGGACTCATTAAAGGTGTTTGGAAGTGTTAAAAAGAAGTTTAAGTCCAGAATGCTGAAATACTTTTAAAGGTTGTCTGCCATCCGTTTCAAACGGCTTATAAAGGTAGAATAATTTAAAAAGTGTTTGATGCAAACCTTCTTTATATACGTAGTAAACAGATACTGTAATCAGTTAATAAAAATGGTCTTTCAGTGCCCTGAAAGTAAACAAGTTAAATCTGATGAATGAATTTTCTCTGTAACAAAGTACCATGTTTCATAAAGCAATAGAATCCACTTAAGCAAAGGAATAATGTATTTGTGCCACCACAAGGTTATCTGATTAACAGTACAATGTTTTGAATTGGTGTGGGGTTTTTTATCACTGGCAAAGGCTAGCAAGTAACTGATCTCTTTAAAAAAAAATGTTGCTTTTCAAAACTATGTATGAGTAATTCAAGTATGGAATGTTTCCTCCTGGAGTTTATATTGCCAGAGGACATAAATGAAAGTTAGCAATTTTGCATGTTGAAGCAAATTAAAAAATAGGTAGTAAATTCTGAAAATATTGCAGGTGTGGGATTAAGTAGGTCAAAACTGAAGTAAATCATGCAGCGTTAATGGACCAGAGTGGAGTGTAATTAAAAAACAGCCAACACACAACTGCCTAGAAATAACACCTCCTCTGTTTTCTTAATCAAACTTTAAATCTGAAATAACATTTAGAGAGTAAAAAAAAAAAAAAAGGTTCAGTCTGAGGAAAGTCTGTTAACGCAGAAGTTTGGAATCATCGGAAAGCTGACTAGTTAAAGCAAGGAGCTGTTGCTTGAAAAAGGCTCCTTCTGTCCGCTTCCACTTCTAGGCCATGAAGCAAATAGCTCGTCTTTAAAACAAACTTAACGTGTTGTATAGTTACAGGCTGTTCTCTGTTTTCACAATCCCAGCCTGAGAAGGAACGTGGTCACATTTCATTCTAGCCTTTGCAAAGACCTCTGCGCTGCTGTGCCTGAGTCCTCTGCCACCCCGAGCCCATAAAGACAAACTAGCTTTTCCTGGGAAGGACTGAAGCTGGGGACTGCTGGAAGGATGTGTCACAGGAAAATACTGTGCTGTGTACTCCTCCCAGAGGAGCCTTCCAGATTTCAAAGTCTGAAGCTGGCCTGATCCTATGATGGGGCTTCATTCATGTGAAGAACTAATTACATAAGGAAGGGTCTGCATGCTGCAGTAGGTAAACTTCAGAGCAAGCTGACTAAGCAGACTGAGGAGATGGCCCTGGGATATTTTTCAGGGCTTCAAAGATAATTGGCATCTCGGAGCTATCAGAGCAAGTACTTTAAACACTTGTTTCCCATTACGCTCAGACTTTTTCTGATGGCAGGAATGGTGTGTTTTTATTTGGCATCTATTGTTATGATTGAGTTTGCCAGACTTATAATCTTGTATTTCCAGTGACTCACTGCTTCTTGAAAGAAAATCTCCTTAGTGATAAAATTTCCTATTTTATGAATTAATTTATAGAAAAAGCCCTTTTTGGTTATCTCTGCAAGGGAATATATCCGTGATGTGATGGGGAGGAAATAATTTAGACGTTATTGAAATTATTTAATACCAGGAAGGGATTACTCAGCATTCACGGAACAAATATCTATAGCCAGCAGCATCTGCTTTGAAGGGGAAGCTTTGTGATTATTTTTTCTTTTAAGTGCCCAATTTCACATGCTTAGTCATGTGGGGCAAGGTAAAATGTGAATTTTTATGACAATAAGATAACCATTCTCAAGTTCATAAAAAATCCTGTAGTGAACTTTGTTTTTCCTAGGCATCTAGAACATCAAGTATCTCATTTTATTTCTTTTATGTCATCCTGTGTATTTCCAGATATCCCTGACAAGCTGCCTGTGTCCCAGAAAGGCACACTTTAAAACTCCAGTTGAGAGAGACAATTTAAACTTGCAGTGTTCAACAGTTGGAATGCAAACTGCACGCCAGCAGTTGCCTTAAAAACAGAAAGAGCTCATTTACCTTTTTTCTTGCTAAATCTTTTTTCCTTTCAAAACAAAGTGAAGGAATTTAAATACAGAAACACGCAAGTACAAAGCTGAAACTCCAATAAATTTAGCAAGCCACAGATAAACAGGAAACCAGTTCCTCCAATATTGCAATGCGAGTTTAGCTGTGCTTCATGTATTTACTATTTTTGTTTCCTTCATAAAAGTATAGGTAAAGAATGCTAACTTTGATCTTTCTGCTGCAAATCCTAATGTATAAACTTTATTTAGATAGCAAGTTTTTTCTGATGTTGAGTGTAGTATAAACTTGGCATCATTAGGAACTCATGTGTTACGCACAATGTAGCGATATGCAAGAGCTGTTTAATGTTGCTGCAGGAAAAACAGCACACATTTTGCAATGATAAAATTTTAGGTATCCAACCCTAACATTAACTTAGTACAACCTCTTGTGTTTAGGTTATACCATGGTTTGCTTTCATATTCTCTCGAAGAGGGAACATAAAAACTACCATGAATAATCTGCACCGAAAGAGGAAAATCTTTCATCTATTCCTAGCATATTTAGGCAGTACTTCCACACCCTGCTTCAACGGTGTGTCACAGCTGTTTTCTACCTGAGGCAGGTGTAGGTCATTGAACTGAGGCTGCCACCAAGGAGGCCGAGCCAACCACAGCAGCAGCTGAGGGTTGTTGTGGACTTCTTGAAAACTGGAGTAAAATTGGAAACCTCTTTTTTCATTGCAGTCTGAAACAATGTTACTTTTTTTTTCCCCTTTTCCCTGACTTCCCGCTCTACCTTCAGACTAACTAAAACTCTGGTTTCTCTTTAGATCATGTAAAACACATGAATTAAAACAAATCTGACATTGCTACTCTACTAGCATGGATCTGTGATTCAGTGTATAAACGGTATTAAAGCTCTGTCTTAACTATTACTATTTTTTTTTTTTCTTCTTTGTGTCCTTCTTCAGCCAGCATCCTGTGAAGATGGGTGATTGGAGTGCCTTGGGAAAACTTCTTGACAAGGTTCAAGCCTATTCTACTGCAGGCGGGAAAGTGTGGCTGTCTGTCCTCTTCATTTTCCGAATCTTGCTACTGGGGACAGCAGTTGAATCTGCTTGGGGAGATGAACAGTCTGCTTTCCGATGCAATACTCAACAGCCTGGTTGTGAGAACGTCTGCTATGACAAATCCTTCCCCATTTCCCATGTGCGCTTCTGGGTTCTGCAGATCATATTTGTGTCAGTACCTACCCTTTTATACCTGGCACACGTGTTCTACGTAATGAGGAAAGAAGAGAAGCTGAACAAAAGAGAAGAAGAGCTTAAGGTGGTCCAAAATGACGGTGTGAATGTGGATATGCACCTCAAACAAATAGAAATTAAGAAATTCAAGTATGGGATCGAAGAGCATGGCAAAGTGAAGATGCGTGGGGGCCTGCTCCGTACTTATATCATCAGCATCCTGTTTAAATCTGTCTTTGAGGTGGCTTTCTTGCTGATACAGTGGTACATTTATGGGTTTAGCCTGAATGCCATCTACACCTGCGAGCGAGATCCGTGCCCACACAGAGTGGACTGTTTCCTCTCCCGTCCAACTGAGAAAACCATCTTCATCCTCTTCATGCTGGTCGTGTCCTTGGTGTCTCTTGCCTTGAACATCATTGAGCTTTTCTATGTGTTCTTCAAGGGTGTCAAGGATCGTGTGAAGGGGAAGACCGACCCCTACTCCCACAGCGGTGCCATGAGCCCTTCCAAGGACTGTGGCTCCCCCAAATATGCTTATTACAATGGCTGCTCCTCACCGACCGCCCCCTTGTCTCCCATGTCTCCCCCAGGGTACAAGCTCGTTACTGGAGACAGGAACAATTCCTCCTGTCGTAACTACAATAAGCAAGCCAGCGAGCAAAACTGGGCCAACTACAGCGCAGAGCAGAACAGAATGGGGCAGGCTGGCAGCACCATCTCCAACTCTCACGCCCAGCCCTTTGACTTCTCCGATGAGCACCAGAACACTAAAAAAATGGCGTCAGGACATGAGCTGCAACCCCTCACCATTGTGGACCAGAGGCCTCCCAGCAGAGCCAGCAGCCGAGCCAGCAGCAGGCCTCGACCTGACGACCTAGAGATCTAAGCTTCTAGCTGCAGTACTTGCTCAACTATGAAACGACATGCATTGGAAGATGCAGTCAGTGCTGATCTTGTTCCAGTGGAGGTGGTACTTAATAGTCTCAAGCAGGAGATTTTAACAATCATAAAAACAAAAAAGCGAACAAACTTTTAAAATACTTGCTGGTTTTGGGGGGGATGTGGGGATGGTGTGGGGTGGTACAGTACACATTGATATTTAATGTAGCTGGTTTAAAGAATTTAAATACTAAAAAAAAAAAAAAAAGGAAAATGGTAGTCAGTACTAAGGTAGGGTTCGGTTTTTTGGTTTTTTTTTTCTAGAAAGGCTGTAAATATCTGAGTGTATGTGTGTACTATCATGTTTGTTTCTAAAGAATCTTCTGTAATACTAAACCCCAATAATAACTGAACTCACATTTGTCAGGGTGAAGTGCTGCCTGAGGATGAAAACATTTTTCCTATTCAACAAGCAAAAAAAGTCCAGGATTGCCTCTGATCATTTCCCTGTCAAGAACATTCCATTCTTAGAAAGTGCACTTTGAAGGTAAAGTTGTGGTCGTCCAGGTTGTCGAAAGGCTCCTGTGAGGACAATCTACAGCCTTTGAATCATTCAACTCAAATTTCAAACATGGCCCACCAAGAAATACTTTCGGTCACCTGCTTTTCAGCCCTTCACACAGGTAGATTTTTGTGATGTGCGTAAGTGGGATGGCTCCACAGTTGTAGAACTGGCAACCACACTTTCTTGCCCACAGCAATATTTGCATCCTGCTGGTCACGTACAGTCTAATTAGCATCATATAAAAGACAGTTTGCTGCCTCTTGCAGATGTAAGCTTGCAGATTTAAGACGGGCAAGCAGCTGCCTTTTACAAATTTTATCACACCTTTATGTATTTTAAGGGTGTTCTTATGTCTGTGGATGTGGAGATAAAGATATACACAAAACACTGTCAGAAGCATACGTTGAGAAATAAACGCACACAGATTGCTTGCAGTTGACACTTTTCATGGATATTGTGAAGGTGTGGGCCACTATGGTGTTTACATTCTCTGATTCCTTCAATGCAAGTGAAGCACATGTCATTATATTTTTTTAATTCTATAGAATATTTTCCATGTATCCTAAATGGATGCTTTTTTAAAACTAAAGAGTAAAAAGGGCCTAATCCTGGATGTCTTGCTCTGGAAAATCTCTCTTTTAAGTCAATGGGACTTTTGCCTGAACGAAGGCTGCAGGATCAAGCCCAAGATGTAGCGAACCATGTTCTTACTGGCATGAATGATTTTCTTTTGTAGACATTAGGGGTGGAAAAGACCCATTAGGTCATCTAGTCGAATCTCCCTGATAGATAATAATGATGCTTGAATGATAGAAGATGTAGTACTGTAAGCAAGCTTTAGTCTTTTATGTGAGAAACTTAGAAGAAATGCTTTCTGCTGGATTAATAATAAGATATACCTACATGACTTTTGCAGTAACTGGTATTTTTCTTGTTCTAAGTATTCACATTTACTGAACTGCAACGTCCGTGCAGAGTTTGACAGGTAGGTCTTTCTAGATGGCTCTAGCAACTTTAGTGTTTACACTTAGAATTGTTTGAAATGCAAGTGAAGTTGAAAGGATTTTTAAAGAGTACAGTTCTAGCTAATTTATTTGAAATACATGCTAAGGAAATCTACCAGTTTCTTCAAATGCATAGTCTCTTAGATGAACACAGATTGACCAAGGAAATAAAAAGCTTGGTATCATTTTGCAGCAACACAGATAAATTTGTTTCATTTAATACATTATATTAATTTGTTTGACATTCCATGTTAAACTACTGTTGTGTTCAACTTCATTGCATGTATGCAACCATAGTCCGTCGGATCATGTTGTCTGGAGAACATTAGTCAATAAAGTTTTAATTTAGTATAAATATATTTTCTAACTGTCTTTTGCTGTTTTATATGTACATACATCTTTTGTTCCAGATTTATAATCCAAACTCCTTTGTTGCCTCTTCATTTTTCTCCAGTCACTCTAGTTCATCAGTATTCTTGATTTAATACATCTGGATTTACTTTGAACTGAAATTTCACAGGACAAGATTCAGATACCCTCACAACACTGGAAAAACAAGCATTGTTTGTGCCACTTCTGGAACAAACTCATACTTGGCATGAACTGCTGTAATTCAAATTTTGCCATAAGCCTCAAAATACATGTTATTTGCAAACTATTATTAAAAAGATAGTAGTAAGATACTATCACATACATTTTTTTATGTAATTTTTATATATGGCCTAGATTCAACATTATGAAATCATTGCCTCTGTTTTACATTTCCCCATGTAATCAGATTGCTTGACTGACAGTCAGTTTCAATTTCTGGAATTGAATCCTCATTTCTTCAGAGTCTATGGGAGAAAGGTACTGATTTTGACAAGGCTGGGATTTCGCATTCTGTCTGCTGCTTCGCTGTTTAGGTCCCTATCACAAATGAAGACATGCAGTGCTTGGCTTACCAGCATTAGACTCCAAAGGAAAGATGGTTCAAGTCCTTTTTTTACTTGAAAAATCAAAATTCAGTGGTTATGCAGCTATCATACAGCTTTCTACTTTCAACTTTGCTTGTCATTTTAAGTCCAAATTCTTCCCCCTTCTATTAGTAAAGGAGAGGAAAACAAAGCAGGACAGTGGTAGTGTATTTACAGCTCTGAGAGGTTAATACACAAGCACTAACATAAGGAATGACTTCCTTAACTAATGAGTCATATTTAAGATGGCTTGTCCTAGTTTGCCTGTACAAAGGGAGGGCATTCCAAGCATTTTGTGAGGATCATGCCTTCGGAAAGGTGGGTGCAGAAACATCCACAGAAGGGCCCACCAGGAGAGAAAATCTAGTGTCTCCTAGACAGGCTGATTGGCAGATATGCCTCAAGTTAAAGACTCAGATCCTGGGGGCAGTTTGGACAACAGCTATAAATTACTGCTTCAGTGCCAAGGCTCTTGGGAGTGATTTTTTTTTTTTTTTTTTTTTTTGGTAGAAATGCGTGTGTGTGTATATGTAGGGGAAAGACATTCCACAGGCCATTTCTCCCACCTAGATTTTTTTTTCCTGTGGTGTGTGTTTATTACAGACTTTTCAAGTAATCACAGTGACAAAATTTTGTGTGCCATTCATCCAGTTCTTCATATACTTCCTCCCAGTGCAACTCTGCAGCAGCCATTGTATTCTCTGCAGCTGACAAAAATCACATGTGATACAATAGTAGTGCATACTTAACCTCTGTAGAAAGGCATGTTACATATTGAATTCAAATGGGAAAAAAATCTTGCAAAAATACATATCTCTGAAGATACTTAAAGCAAAAGCACGGTTACAAACACAACAGGAAGAAAACCTGAATTCAAAACCTGTTAAGTATTCAAAATTTGCACTGATGTTTCCTGTAGAGGTATTTTGAAAAAAGGCATATTCATGCTGAAGTCCCCACCCTGCCACAGTAATTTGAAATGTACGTCAAGATTAAAGTTAGAAGGACTGGTTACAAACAGACTAAAATCTATATGCAGATCATGTAATTTCAAGGTGTTTTAAATACAGTGAACACACACTGAAGGTTATTTCCTAATTTAGAAATTAAATTTCCATATTTAAAGTAGAAAATATAGTAACAGTTTGAGAACCAGGACAGACTTTGTGAATATACCTGCCACACCCCCTAAAATCAGTCATTTTTAAATGATGTACTCATCTGAGTGTTCCAAAACCACCACTGTCTGCTGTGCTACATTGCTGCACAGCATCATCGACTCAACTGCACATTACCACCATGCTGGTGTTTGCCTTGGAATTTTTTCTGCAGCTTGATATTGATTCAGGAACAAAAAAAGGTAATGACGTAAGGGGTAGAGTTTTGCAACTCTGATCTGGGAGTTGATCCAGATCTGAAGTTAACCTTGACTGGTTAACATGGAGTTCTGGATATGTCAGATGAAAACCTCTTGAAGTTTTTTTTTGGTGGTGGCTCTTTCTACCCCATTGGGTCAGGACTACTTTTAATTCATCTTGCACTTCCTCCATAAGTACCACTTCTTTGTTTTCCAGAATGTAAACAAAATAGTGCAGAAAATAGGATTTAGCTATCTTCTCAGGAACTTTTTCTCTCTCTTTACTGCTAATCCAAACCTGGCAGGACTGTGGTGTCTACTGAACTCATGAATTACCCTGATATATAACAGTTTTTTTAATACAGTGTATTATACAAATATTCAAATTGACCATAATCTTCTTGAAGATATCTTCCTTTCCTTCTCATGCTGTTCCCTCCAGCCATTTGTAGTTACATCTGCCAGAGAACTCATGACAAGTGAGGTGGGATGCATGGTCCTTGAGGATTTCTCTGGGGAAGAAAAAAAAATTAAAAAAATCAGTCCCTTGATGGCACAGAGCTCTTAAAGCTACTCCCTCATTACTTTTGTTTCAACACTCAATGTAGACAATAAGGTCAGAAGCATAAGTTATGTGTGAGAAATCACTGCTCTGTCTCAGTTCCTTGAAACTAATTGAGGGGCCTCCATTTTATTCTAATTTATTCTAGCATAATGGTTCCAGAAACAGAAGGTTGCAAAATCAGCTCTACAAAGAGATGTCTGCCTTTCCCTGTTTTAAACCATGTGCTTTTGACTATGCCCAAGGACATATTCACACCCAGACTCTGTCAGTCCTGGAAAGTATGTCAGATGTAAATTACATGATGCTAGCCCATCACTACACTGAAACAGGAATAGCTTATTGGTTCCTATACTTATGTAAAAGGTATTTTGATAGACACACAAAAAAAAAAAAAAAAAAAAAGAATACTTGTCTTAAATGCTCCCTGACATGTAGGACTACCAGGAGACCCTATAAAGCAATACAGACACTGTGCATGTATACATGGTAAGCATTATCTATGGGAACTATGTCTAGAAAATGTTTAAATAGAGCTGCTTGGTAATCTGGTAAAAACAAATGCCTCCAAAATGGCTGCCCTCATTTTTTTCTCATGGTAGGCCAAATCCTGTATCCAGCTTACTGGCTTGCTGGAATTTGCAATGCAAACGCATCTTGGGCAAAGACAGACATGTTTCTACAGTGATCATTTTGCATTAACTCCTTTTAAGAGTGGAAGAAGGATAGTGCTAGAAGGTAGAGGCAGGGAGCCTGGGACAGGCTGTACTGGGTTAGTAATACACAGTCAAGGAACTCAAAGTAATGGCTTTCTGGTGACTGTGGACTCTCTCATCACTTAAAAAAAAAGACCAGGTCTCTGCTAGTATGTTGAGGAAATGTGCATAACAAAATAAAATATATAAGCTTAGACCAGTATAAAAGGGAAAATGTTCAGACATTTAAATTGCTCCTTGAAACAACCCTAGACCACAGTTTCTTGCTTCCCATTAGAACTGTCAGAAAATGCTCATATGAATTCCACAGTTTCAGTCATTTAAATCAATGTAAAGTTTCGTCTCTATTTCAGACATAAACAGATTGGATCCAGAAAGTTATATTATGACGTCTAATTTTCATTGATATAACTGCAAAGGGAAAGCTTATGGGTATAAGCTACTAAATCTTGACTGGTGACCCCTTGCATATGTGTAATCATACTATTTCCTCACAACTTACTTTTTACCATAACTCAGTGCAGAGGCAAGTTTATAAAATGTAATCTAAAGGTTTCCTTTTTTTACAAACAGATGTAAACTCTGTAAATGTAATGGAATACATTTATGTGATGTCAAATTTACACAGGACTACATACAGGAGTGTAGGATACTCTATAACATGCACCTAACTCTGCTGGCTTGTGCAGCTGAGGACTAAAATCTTCACTTTGCCTCTCCTTATCCTTGTTAGAAAGTTTTTCATATCCCAAACACCTAAGTGGTTTTTCCACGCTGCTGAATGTGCCTCTGTTCTCATTAGATCTTCTGTAAGCTTTCCTTGGGTAGGTATCTTTGGATCCTCCTCTTCCTCCTTTTTCCAGCTTTAATGTAAGCTTTGTAGGGGAAACCGTAAGCAGCCCCAAATATGTAAGAAAATATAATAACAATTGATAGCAAAACAGAACAATCACGGAACATGCAGTAGTTCTCTTTTACACGTCTTCAACTAACTGAACAGGAAAACAGCATGGAAAATAGCTTAAGGGATTAGAAAAGCCTCTGGATACTTTAGCATCTTAAAACCACTGGTCGTTGCTGAAACAGGCTTTTCAGTCTCAGCTTCTGCTGAGTCATAGAGTTTGCTGCCTTTGAAGGTTGAAGTAGCTTGGCTCAAATTGAAGTTGTTCTGGAAAAGTTCAAACCTTCTTAATGACTATATTTGCGTGCTATTCTCACTGGTATTTACATATAATAGGACACTCTCCACAGGGAGGCCTCTTCAAAACACAGGCTCTGCTTACACTTTGAATTTCCCTATTCAAAAGGGAATATTCAAAATTATCTATGCATCATTACTTCAAAGCGTTTCACTGGGAGTAATCTGCCATATATTTGGGAAACTCATCATGGTTGTTTGAAAGCTGAATATATAGCCAACTGTAAGATTGCCACCTGAGCTTTGTGTGTAGAGATGAAGAAGTATTACTTAGGCAGGAATCCTACCTGGTCTGGCCTGGCATACTTCCACTGAGAACAAGGAGTTTCTGTTGAGCTACGTGAGAGAAAACTCTGCTCTGAACTTTACTTAGTACCTTCTATTCAAGCCTCTGTAGTTTTATTTCAGGAGCACACAGAGGACCCAACCATGAATCCATGGGCTTGCTGAGGTCTAGGACACTCTCAGATGAATGTCTTAGTTTTGGTTGCTGTTACTCTCTGACTCTGTGGACTTTTGACTGACTATAGTGTTCAATCCCTCAGTAATAGGGTGGATGTTGAATTAGTGCTGTCAAGGGTTGTGTGAGTAGAGAAAGTAGGTCTTGATTGTTTCCTGTCAAATTTTCTGTAGAATTGAGGCAAACTAGTCAATCGCTGTTCTGTGTCCTGAAAAGTCTAGCTGTAAAAGCATGCATGAATTCCTGTGTGGATGATAGTGAAACTAGAAATTCATCCCTCTTCCATTCTGGCTCAGGCTTCAGCTGGTAGCTGTAATATCCTATTCATCTTCTTCTCCACTCCTCCCATGAAGCCATCTTCTGCCATCATCCACTTCTTTTCTGCATGACACCTCCGCAACAGGTATTTAATGCTTTGTAATGAAAAAGCTTTCTGTAGTGATGATTTTTTGCCTTGCATCAGGTGTTAAGGAGCACTCAAATATCTTAGAGTATCCTGCTCCATTAAATATCTATTAATTAGCAAGCTGGTGTTTCTCCTATTTCATTCATTCAGAATGAGTGAATTAATTATATTAGTTTCATTCAGAATGAATCTCCCAGGTGTTAAGTACCATAAGTTTTGGCTGACAGCTTAGAAAGTAATTTCGTATCTTACCTCATGGGAGTCCACATTTGCTTCAATCACTTTCTTTTTCATAGTATTTTATAATTAAGGAAGACAGCAGGGGAAATCACAGTGCTTAGTTATCTACCTTAACCAGATGCAGTGAAAGTGGAAGGACATGGAGTTTGTCCAAATCTTCCTCCCACCTTAGTCCCAAAGGGACTTAAAGCTAGGCTTCCACTCATAATTATGTATGCTATATAAATAATAATAGTACCTGGAGTTGCACTGATACAGCACTTTTCATCTTCAAAGCACTTTGAAAACCGTATACAATTAGTGTGCTATGGAGTAATCTCTTATGATACTGCATGAACTCCAGTATTACGCACTGTGGTAGACAAAAAGGGGATCTAAATAGCCACAGAGAATATACATAACCTCCATTATCACTACAAGATGAAATTGAAAATGCTGAACAAGGGCATTTTAGTACTTCACTCAGGAGAAGGATCCACAACTAGCAGGAAACCAGTCCCCCTAAGATAAGGAAATGGGAATGTTTTCTTTGCTGGTAATCTACTACTTCAGATCTCTAAACACATTTTACCTTGAACTATGTCTTAGTCAAGCTGGCAG
Source organism: Todiramphus chloris collaris (assembly GCA_025345505.1). NCBI lineage: Eukaryota > Metazoa > Chordata > Aves > Coraciiformes > Alcedinidae > Todiramphus > Todiramphus chloris. Next base: position 54,266,159 of record JANVCC010000018.1, read on the forward strand.
CAGATCACAGGTAGATTATTTTATTACATGGAGTGTTCATCTTCATGTAATTAGAGTACATCCATCTGTTTTTTACTAAAAAAGGTTTAATTTGAGTCAAAATGGGTGCAGACATACTAAATATAACATTAAAAAGACTTCTATACACTTTAGTGAGACTCCAGGGGAGCAAGTAATCTGGAGTACACCATTGGCAATTGACAATCCAGATGAGTACAATTTAAAGAACGCAGTATTTTCCAAGTATTTCCAGAATGCTTACAACAGCTCTTTGTGAATGTTCAGAGCTTGCTTGGCATTATCTGGAGATTTTATCCCAATTTAAGTCTGCAAACAGCCTTTTCAAAACTACATCATTAAGAAAATAGAAGGAAAATAAAAGCAGTAGCAGCCTGTTCAATCTGGCAAATAGAATGGGACAGAGGAACAGAATATTTTGGATAAAGAAAACTTGGAGTATTTCTGAACTTGAATAATTTCTATCTTCCCCAGATTTGTACACTGACTAGCACGTAGTTTCTCAGCAGAAAGGCTAATGTGCTCTATTTGCCTTTTTTCAAATAAGTTTCTCTTATAGAGATTTAATAGGGCAAATGGATAACCTTATAAATTGGAATGTATGTTAATGGTTATCTGAAGAATAAAATCTTAAGACTAGATTTCAAAAGCTGTGATGAAGAAGTAACTCTGCCTCCCATACTGTTAATGGACACATGCGTCCACATGCCTTGATTTTTGCTCCATTTTAAGTTTAGTGGTTTTTTAAAGAAATTGGTGTTCTTCCCTGTTGTATTTAAATATCACATGAAACCATAAACATAACCATATGTCAGAATGAGGGTTTTACTGATGAGCGATGGTTTGGACTCAGTCTCTTTGCTTTTATTTTTACTGCTTATTCCATTTGCTTTACGTGAAATATATTCTTTCTGTGTGTTATAGTCACCATATTTTTAGCTACTCCTTGACTACTTAAAGAAAGCCAGCAGATGACCTCGAGAGTACGAGGTACGTCCTAAAGCTTCCTTTTCTCCTTTCTGTGGTGCATCAGGACAGTTTCATCATCACAGCCACAACAAACAGCTATCTGCAAATAAGAAATAATACTTTGGAAAAGCAGCAGAGCAAGAAAAGGTCTGGGGAAGAGCAGCGAGATGAATCCTTCCATATTTCAAGAAACCACAGCTGTCTCAGTTCTCTAGCAAGAGAATTTAGCCTTCCACACCAGCTATTTTTACAGAGAAGAAGGAAGGAAAGGGAGTGACTAGGCAGAGCTACATGAGAGGTGGTGTAGGAAAAAAAGTTGACAACCGGGAAACGGATGTTTGGAAAGAAAGACTTGCACTACAGTAGCTGTTTTGTGATCTTCCTATATGCAACAATAAAGGAACTTTGAATTTGAGATTACAGTGTGGAAGGTGTTGGAGGTGAGAAACTCAGTGCTTTAAAGTCTCCATGAATTCATGGAGTTTCTCTGGGCCTGACAGAGCACTCTTTCAAAACATATGATGAATACATACTCAGCAGATAAATGTGGTTTGCTTCCCAGTTCTGCAGAACTGTGTACATCCATGCTGATGATGTCCACTTTGAGGGTATGAGGAGGAAGCTTATTGTTTCCAGATTCAGACTTCTCAGTTTCAAAACCATTTATACAGCTGTGTTTTCCCACTGTGGCTCCCTGCTTGGCCTTGCTTTGTTTATTATTTATCTGCCATTGCTCCTTTTTTTTATCTCCATGCAGTGGTCAGGTATACCCTGCATGGCTGAGCTCGGTACAACTACCCAGAGGAACAGCCTGCCCTAGGACCGGGCACAATATTTCCACATCCTAGCGACACTGTGGCCAACTTAATGTGTCCAACAGAGAAGGTGATGTTACTGGCCTGGGCTGAGTGCCACAGCAGCGTGGCTGTACCGCTTCCGGAGCTGTCACACCCTGCTGCGCTGAGTCACTAGCAGGCACTGGCCTGGGCTACTGCTGGCTCAGAGATGGGCAATCTCGGCCAACAGCACCAGGCTGCTGTGCACAGCAGACCTCCCTGGAGTCTTCTTTCATGCTGCTGCTTCTCTCAGGTTTTGCTTAGGCTCTTGGATCCCATCTGCACTCTGTGGCATCTCACCTTTAAATGCCACTGACTCTTCTTTGTTCTGTTTTCCATTGCTTTGGGCCATCCTCTGACAAGCTTTTCAAACTGGGAGCTTTTCAGGCATTCGCCTATCAAATGTAAATAGACCATTGTCAGCAGCATGCAAATTGAGTAATTGACCTACTAATGGTTTGATGTATTGGGCAAAAGAGGAAGACTCATTTTGCAGGTTTTTAGAAGACAGTGTCAGAGAAATTATTCTGTTGCCATGTTCATGCTCTTGGGACCATTTACAAGTGAATTTACAATTTACAAGTGAATGAACTGGGAGTCTTATGTAGCTTTCTCCTGGCAACATTCATCATGAATGTACATATTTCTCATAGATTTTTTACTTTCTTTATTTGCTTCTGAATAAACTTCAAACTGACATACATTCTCTAAATTCTAGTGAAATTTTTCAGGGTGACCTGACGTCACCCATGACACTTAGCATCTGAACTGGGACTTATCTGAGCCAATAGCAGTGACTGCAGGTCACTGGAAGAAGACTCAGGAAATCTTCAGTCTGTGACTGAATGACCTTCAGTGCTGAATTTCCTTTCTGTAAAATAATGATTGTACTCCCATCCCTTGTCTGCCTATATATAGAAATCTGGGGACAAGGAGATGACTAGTGTTATGCAGAACAAGGCTTAGCTAAGACATAGGGAGAGCTCACCTTTGAAGAAGGGATGCAGTTCTCTGGCCTGTCCACATTGTCCTTGCGGCAGGAAGATCTGGCCCGCTGATCAGTCAGTTCCTGCAGAGTTTTCATGTGTATATCAGTATTCTAGAGAAAGTTCTAATCAGTAAAAATTTAAACCAAATCTCACTGTATCCTAGTAACCTAACCAAACCTAGACTCAGGAGTAGATGCATGAATTGGTCTGTTTTCTGTAGCTGAGTAGCTGAGTCTGAGCTGTAGCTGAGTACCTTGTCTACTATCCCTACTGACAACACCATCATTTGTCTGTCAAAACCATACAGGCAGAAATTCAACTACCAAAATCCCTGGTACACTTGAGAACAGTCTGTCAGAAAGTTTTCTATTTTCTGTAGGCATTTAATATTGTAGGAGCGAAAAGGAAAGTGGAATTCAGTGAAATTCCAACTGAAAATGTTAGTGAAAAAGGGAGCACACTGATTTGGAAAAGCTACCTCAGTTCTCTGTGGCAGCTGCTGTCTGGGCTAAGCTCTCCTGGTTGGATTCCATGCTACTTTAAAGGTTCTGTGATGCACCATGGCCAGCCCTCTTGTCTGTTCCCATGGTGCATCCTGGAAAATCCAAAATATACTGCACCAGAGGGAATATTCTTTTCCATTCATGAATGTTCATAAATACTCAAAACCCAACCTGATCACGGAACCTGATATGTAAAATTTCTTGCAAGTTTTTTTCATTAAATGCCTTCATTAACTTATATGTCCTAATCAAGAATGATAACAGTTTCATATTTAAGTCTGATGACTGAAAATAAGCAGAAAGAGGCCCAAGGTAAAACAATTTGAGACAGGAACTCTTTGCCATCTGGATTCACAACACCTTTTGCTTACAGAGTTTTTACTATGGCACAAACAAATAAATCTCAGCATCAAAAGCTACCAAAAAAAAAAAAAAAAAAAAAAAAAAAAAAAAAGCCACAAGAAGTAAAATCCATTCTAATATTGCTTCATTTTAAAACAGCTGCTTCATAGGTGGAGAAATATTGCACATGGTGGTTTTAATGCTGAGTGCCAGGCTCACCACAGGTAGTTCGATGAAGATCTTGTGTCCCTGTGGAGAATCTGATTGAAGGGAAAGCAGGTGGCTGAACTGCAAACAAAAGGAAATAGGTCTAACTCCTGCTGGGAGCTCCTGCTGCAGGGTGGGGAGATTCAGTGGTGATGCTTACGTGCCTGAAACCTTGCCAACATTGGTTGTCTGGTTGCTCCTGCACTTGATGAATTGTCTCTCAGAATCCCTCCTGCACATACCTTTTCTCAACACTTTGGGTGAGCACTACCTCAGTCTATTTTTAACAGCTACACTTTCCATGATTAGATTTTAATGCTATTTATTTATTTAAACCAAACCAAACAATTCCGCATAAGCTGAACATTCCAGTGGGCATCACGCTTGACCATGCAGAGTAGTCTAAGTCTAGTTTAAATTGCATTCCTTGAATGGTAGAAAAAGCTGGGTCATGTGTCGAAGCTTGGTGAAAAATAACAGAGTCATTCTTTTACAGATTGCAAAAACAATGAACAGGTTAAAGGTCTCTCAGTGACTGCACTGTCTATACTAGCAATTGCCCCTTGCTTTTTTTTCCCTCCCTGCTTCTTGTTCAAGGTGTAGTTCTTACACCTGCCATCACCTGCCTTAATGGAGCCATGCCCTCTGTATGTTCACTGAAGTTAAAGAGAATAAAAGCTTGGGATAATTAGACTCAGTGCCTCACTCAGTTATGTCCTTGCTGACATCTGCAAGTATGATGCCTTTAGCTCCCTCCCTCATGCATAAGTAGAAAAAGCATGTATGAAAATTAGTCATCTCTCAAAAACACCTTTTCCCAGCCAAAGAGACCATCTCCCCTTATCATTGCTGTTTCCAAGGCTTTGTGCTATGCTTCCAAGGCTTCCTGGTAGGAAGGGAGAGTGTGCTTACTGTTTGCAATCCTGTTAATAAAATAAATTGCTTGTGTTAAAATTAGCAGTGGGCAAACTGTTTCAGTTAAAACAAGAATTGTCCTGGATTGGTTCCAATCCTCAAACTAAATTCAAGCCAATCTTATTTTTAAGTTTTAAAAGTAATAAAAAGTAATAAGCATGCAATGTGTATATAGACAGACACATAGAGAATAGCTCAGGGATTAAAAAAAGATGTGTTTTGCATCTAGAGCCCCAGTTTTGTGCAAGCATATGCATGAAAGTAACTTTACTCACATGAATTATCCCCTGGTGCTATGCACTATTTCCTGTCTAATCAGGCAGCAACATATACAAAAGGCTTTAATGCATATGGGCACTATAAGCTACAGAACATCATGACTTGATGCATCAAATGAAGAAAGCCAACACTTGTTAGCAGGACAAAGCTGGCATCAATTAAACCACATCCAGCACATTGACTCCAGTTGCTGGAAGCAGAGTCATCCACAAGTGTTGTTTTAGGAAGTGCAGCCAGCCCTGCCTACAGCAGGATGTGGCTTCCAAATATCATGCGTTGCATATAAGCTATTGCATAAACTGAATGGGGGGATGAAGAGTGGAAGGGATGAGGCTCCACTGGGCTGTGGCCTCAAATAGGAAGAACAATTGGGTGTACATGGGGAGCATGAGGGTTATTTTGAGGAGCTGGAGGAAGGGCGTGTTGTCCATATACACCATTTCACACAAAAAATTCACTTCTCAGGGATGTTATTTTAGCATCCCAGAAACAGATCATTCCCATTGGAGGATTCACAGCTTCAAACTGTGAACATAAGGGTCGGGTTTTGTGTTTGGATTTTTTGTTTTCATCTTCAACTGCTTCAGAGAGGATGAGTGTGTCTGTACCTCTGCAATTGTGTCATGTGTGCGATAGTCATGTATGAGGATGTGAGGATGCCTATCAGAAGTTTAGACTGTCTGCCTACACTTTAATGAAAATAGTTTCACTGTTTATTCAGCTCTGACCTGTCCAATGGATAGTGACACATGGTGCCACCCAGCACAGCCAGGCATCTCACTCTTGTATGATTCCTTTTCCTAGGAACAGGACAAGGACATTGCCCAAGGCATACCCTGACATGCCACTCTGGAAAGCACATGTATCTCGTTCACCGGTTCAGAAACCCTTTCACTACAATTACTATCTTGTATTTCCACCAAACTTTTGTCTCTCCACGACTGTTTCTTAGATGTACCTCCTAGAGTGGGAATGTGGCTTTATAACCATCCTCTTACATCGTGAACATTCTTCATGCATTTCTGTACTTCTAAGTAAGGTGGGGTAACGCTTTTTCTCTGTATCTAGGTGTGGATGAATGATGGAGCCTGCCAGAAGGGACACCTAAAGATATAAAGATATAGTTCCAAAGATACAGTTCTAACTGCCGGATTTGTATGTCTTGAAAGTGCCGACACACAGTAGAAGTATTTTCTTGGCTGTAAGGGAGGGCTGGATCCACTACTTAAGGCTCTTGTAAGTACTGTCAAATCAGCTTGGTACCAGCTATACACACGTGAGGACATGAGAGATGAGCTCTCAGTGGTAAAAGAACAGGAATCTCTAGTTCTAGTCTGCGTCTGGATGACGCCTTGATGTCCTGTGGCTTAAATCCTAGCGTATCAAGTTGCCAGATTATTCTAAACATGAATGTTATCTGACTCCATGCACGTACCACTGCGAAACAGTCAATATTATGAAACAGCTTCTTCTTGAACAGCTTTCACCCTGCCTTAGTATGCGCAATGTATTTTGAACATAAGACATTTTTGTCCAAAAAATAATGAAACACAGTAAAACTGCAGGAGACCAACTTGTAAAATGAAATTAAAATGCTGCCTGAGGACCTCCCTCGAACTAGCTGAGTTACAAACACTTCAAATGCATAATAATTGGGACATATGGTCCAGTATTTCAGCAAAGACATGTATTTTATTTGGCCGGAGAGCTCAGGAGAGACTTTAGGTCAAAGCCTTCATGACTTTGATGAAATTTGTGATCAGCTGATGGAAATGTTCACCTTACAATAAAGTTGAAAGACACACAGAAATGACACACAGGAGATCATTGTTGTGCAGCTCTAAAGTCAACAATGATTGTATGTGTTTTGTTACCTCCAAGTCCCTTGCAAAAGACTAACACAGGCTTCTGAGGCATTGCTCAAAAGAAAAGGTGGTACAGGATTTATCTTCCTTGATGTAAGCATGCAGAAGAAGAAGGTTCCAAGAAGCCTGACAGCCACTGGCTATCCTGCTGCATCTCTGATGGGCTCTGCACAAGGCAAGCAATCATATTGCAGCCCCCTCACAAAATCACTGCATCCCTCATCTCCCTGTTTTGGGGACTGTGGGACTCTCTCACAGTGGCAGTGGAACAGCATGACCTGCACTTCTGTTTGGTCTTGTGCAATGAAGATCAGGCAAGAGCAGTGAGAAAGACCACCTGCACCAGCCCAGGCAGCAAATGCATCCTAACTGAGCAATTCAGTGTGGAAGTCCTTATGGTGCCTGTGAATGAAGGCAGACTGGGGAGTAGCGAGGGGAAGGATGTTGCAGGTCAAGCCCCAGAGCTGCACTCACTCCCCAGTCTTACTGTTAACCCCAGGGTGAGAATATTCATGCATACTTTATGTTGGATGTGTTTCCTATTGTATTTGATGTCATGTACACATGGGAGATGATACTTTCTATTTTTATGAGAATACTTGACCCAGGAGAAGATAAGCCTATCAGGATCTTTTTATTTCATCTCTGCAGAAACAAGAATTATGGTTATTTTACTTAGGTTCATTAGGTGACTCACTGTGTTATGCATTTAATGTATTTCACATGGACAATGTTACATCTCTTTTCAATAAGTAATTTAAAAGAGCTATTCATGACATGTAAGATACAAACAGTCTGTCTGTGAGCCACTGTCTTACGTCCTGATCAACTCTGTCACATTTTCTTGTTTTTAAATTCCTCATCTTAAAAATATGAGTCAACATAAATAGCTTTGAATCTGTGTTACCTTATTAACCAATGGCGGGTGACTCTACCCATAAAATATTTACATAGACAACAGTCTTGTGCTAGTAATGTGTTTTCACATTACTTAGTAATTTAAAACATGTCAACCCCTTCCAAATAGTAGAAACAATCCAAACATGGAACTCATGTTGACCTTAAAAGGCTGCTCCTCTTTATTTTAAGTCAAGCAACAATCATTACCAGAGATTATCGCTGTGCATTCTTCATACAACTCCTTATCAGCAATGCCCCCAAATATAACTCTAAATGGTAAGGAAAATAGTAGATGGAAAGGGCTGATGCTACATCAACATCATGTCCTTTAAGGGAGCTTGTGGAAGACTTTATGGAAAGTATAACATTTTAATATTAATGAGGTAAATCAATGAAATATATTTGGATCTTCTGTAAAGTTAATGAATTCTGTGTTTAACTATCTGAGTCTGCATCTGATCTTTCTTTGCATCATAGTAGTGTGTGTGAGTAGTGACATATGTATACATGTGCACAAATATTTTTATATAATGTATATGTGTATTTGATATATGGTTTTGTTTTCCCTATTTTCAAAGTCCTATTTCTTATTCTGTTATTAGGGGACCAGGTGATGGAATAGGAAGAAGGTCATTTAATGTGTGCTCAGGAGTACAGCATGTACTATAAGCTTCTGGTAACCTAGAGTGGGAAAAAATACTGTCCTGTTTTTCCCAGGGCAATCAACAGAACTGAATTTTGGCTTCCCAAGCCACAGTACATTGACATGGTATGAGCTGAGGCTGATAAAAAGAATAGATGTTTAATGTATTTATTTACTCTATGGATTTTAATATTATACATGATATTTTCAGTGTATTCAGCAGCATAGGATGGTGCTCCCTATGTTGTGTAAGAGATGATGTGTCTCCTTTGGCAGATACTTAGCCCATTCAGCTAACTACCTAATTAAAATGCTTTATTGGAAAAAAAAAAAAAGAAAGAAAGAAAGAAAGAAAGAAAGAAAGAAAGAAAGAAAGAAAGAAAGAAAGAAAGAAAGAAAGAACAATATTAAAAATTGACAGGAATCTACCCCTTTACTGTTTCTCCCTGTATTTCAGAGCACTTTTCCAGGGTGAGCAGTGTAATTTGGAAAGTTGTCCATTAAATGTAGTATCTTAATCACACCCTTCCCTGCAAACTGGAGCAGATCAGAGAAACAATAAAACATCTTTCGTGTACAGGACAGAAAACCTGAAAGCAACATGCTGCTCAGGGAACAGGCAGCTATTGAATATTTTTGTGTAGTTTTTGTGATTTTACTAACTTATTGTTCTGTTAATGTACCTCAAGTTTGTTATTTATTTCAATTTTGTGGGGAAAAAGAGCCCTTTAAAATATTTATTTTTCACCTTTATCTCTTTATTTCACCTGTAGTGGTATGGGAATTAAGTATAGTATTTTCTAGAGAAAATTTTCAGTTTGGGTTTTGCCTTTTTTTTTAATCTTCTCAATATTGTGACATTACTAGTCAGACTTCTACTGTTTTCATCTTCATCAAACAACTGAATGAAGAACTGAAGTGCATGAAAAGATTTATATTGAAATCAAAGGGTTTTGAATAAGTGGAGACATTGTTATTTGCCTTAATAGGTAAAGTTCACACAGTCTGTCCCTGTGCTAAAACAGGTCCACTCACACTGAAACTGAATAGAAGGGCAGGATACTTGATAGAAATAGTGAGATGGAACAAAGGGATTGTAAGGTATCTGCAGTGATTTGTTAAAAAATCCATTAATCGATTCAAGGAAAGAGAATAGCACGGTCCTCTCAAAAGGAGGGTTGTAAGTCTCTTGGATAAGACCAGAGACACTCACCTCTACGCCATCCCAGGGTCAGAGGGATGGAGATGACTAACATGGGATCTGTGAGGTGAAGAGGGAAAGAGAGAGGAGAATTTACCTATTGATTTCATTAAACTAACCCTAAACTACTGCCACTTGAATGGCAAGGGTGCTGAGCAACCCTGACCAAAGCAATAGAAACTTTTTGCAGAGTCCAGCTAGTGATAGAACCAAAAGGTTCTGGGACAATCTACACCTAGCTGACATGAATGATTTACAGCTGGACCTTAGAAGACCCACAACAGCAGGTACCACTGGAGCAGGGACACCTGTAAGTGTGCAATTCTTATGAGTGTTAAGGATGTTATTTGTAACGATGAAGTTCTGCACAGTGATGAGCTTTCCTACATAAACTACCCAAAATGATCATGGTTGAATAAGACATCGAGCTGTTGACCACAACTCTTTGAGTGTGACCAACCAGCCAATTCCTTATTCACTGAGTGGTCCATCTGTCAAATCCATGTCTCTCCAACTTAGAGATGTAGATATTGTGCAGAAGACAGTGTTAAATGCTTTGCACAGGTCCATAGGTGTCAGTTGTAACCCCTCCATAGAAAACCATCAAATTTGTCAGGCACGATTTGCCCTTAGTGAAGCCATACTCACTATCACCAATTGCCTCCTTATTTACCTCTTTCTTTTTTTTTTTTTTTTTTTTTTTTTTTTTCTAATTTACAAATAAAAACATCTTAAAAAAAAACAGATGGGGCTAATCCTTGGAAATGGACTGGACTTTTTATCTTAGTATATCAACAGTATATTTCTATTTTTCATTTTATTTTTATATCTATTTGAGACAATATTTTTCACAATGCTAGTAAGTGTTCTGATCTTTGGTTGGAGTTTGAATAACGAGACTAGACAAGGGTTTAATGGTCTTTGTTGAATCAGTAGGTCCTTGGAATGTAACATAGGTGGCCATTCTGATTTTTTAGAAGTGTAGTTATAAAATTTGTGATCTAGAAAATATCACATTGAAAGAAAATCCCCTCTGGAGACAGGTATTGTAAAGATGGCGTTCAGCAGGGGCAGAACAATACGTTCAAATGCAGAATAAAGTAGAAATATGTGTTCAGATGGACTTTTTTAAAGGGTGATATACATTTTTCAAATACCTATCAGCCTGACAGTCCTATTCTTCTAAAGCAAAGTCCAGATTTCCTTACTGTGCTCATCATTCCAAGGCTGCTACATCTGGTTACTCATGGCTTGGCTTGGATTTTCAGAACATGAGGCAACTTTTAACTGCATGCAAATATGGTAGTACTGAATTGTTGGTCCAATATTTTATTTCATCATGGAAAATCATCACACAAGAAGTAACGTAGTAAGTCCCATTCACAATTTATATCAAGATTCTCTGTAATGTAAATTAAGAAGGCCAAAGGCTACCTCTGACTGAACATAGCAAGAGTAAGACATGATGTGATATAACTGGGAGATTCCCATCTGTGAGCAGAGTGGCACAAAGAGGGGAAGCTGGGACATAGGGCAAGGAACTTGGAGCCTTCTGCAACTTCTTTGGTCATGTGTGATAAATGACTGCAAATTACTATCTCTTGCCTTTTCCTCTTTTTACGTGTAGAAATTAAAGCCTCCCAATATATATGGAGTGAAACCTGACCCAGTAATGCGGATGTCATTTTCTCTCGAAACATGTGGGGAGGCATATCAGGAAGTTTTTATTACTGACTGATTGGCAGATGAATATATGCTCCCTAAGCCAGTCTCAAATCTTTACCTGTTTCACCCATGTGATTCCTTCAGTTGAAGGTCTGAATCTTTTCATACAATCTCCTAGATTTGTTCCAGGTTGCATAAAGTGGATATGGCAGAGAGATAAAACATGGGGTTAAACAACTTGCCCTAGTCCTTTCTACTATTCCTAGAAACATCTGTGGTATCTTTCTTAAAATTTTTGGAGCTCTGGCAGTGTACAACATGAGGCTCAACCTGTCACTCTATGTTTAGTTGTCAGTTCTTGTACTGTGGTGGAGTCCCTCAGAGAAAGAACTTTCTGGAGGAGCAGAGTTAAATAGTAATGTCAGGAAATAAGGCCAAATTAGTTATCTTATATATACGTTGTAAGTTGAATTTTGATTATGTGTTTACATATGTTTTTAAAAAGATCCTTGCCTGATACAGTGCATGTGATGAGCTGCACTCACGTAACATAATAAACAATGTTCAGCTGAACTCTCCTTGTTCAATATGTGGTTGGATGCCTTATTTTCTACATTCCCTGCTAAACCTAGAATTATTAATTTCCTCACAGGCTTTGCTGTGGTGCTATTACAGAGCTTCAGAAACTAATTAATGCTTATCTTTGTCAGACTGCTGTCAAATAAACTGGATTTATTTCAATTTAGAAATGAGGAACATGAGCATGGACAGATTAAGCTAGAATAACCTCTGATTTTACGTGCCTGACTTGAGGTATCTAAGACCTGTTTTTTGTGTTTTGTATTATTCTGGCATGATCTCTATTCAAGGACAGATCCCCTTAACCTCATTTACAGCTGAAGAAACTTTGCAGTTTTCCAAATCAGATTATATTCTTCATCAAAATATTAAGACAGATACTATCCATCCCTCAAATGGTGAGTGATTTGCTCAACTTTTAGAAATTGCACTGTAGAAACAAATGAGAAGAATCCAGTCTTCCAGGCCAGTGTCTGTCTTGAAGCAGCAGCTACTTCTGCAGTCACCTATGTCATTCATTGTCCATTTTCTGCCTCTATTGTGGCTGACTTTGGTAGGGATTCTGTAACTGAGGTTTTCTTTACAGCACAGTATTGATGTAGCTCAAGAGACCACCATTACTGTCTTGTAGGGAGAAAACAGAGATGACATATAATTAAAGTCTGTAGCGTAATGCATACACATCAAGTTCTAAGTACTTAAAAATTAGTTTTGTGATAGGTATTGCTGAATAATGGTATAGCAGCTCTAGATATTGTAAAGACAGTTTCAGGTGCTACCTGCAAAGATAACAGATTTTCTAGGAGTGATTCCAAAACTTATTTGAAATGTACTGAAGCAAACAGTCTTGAATGCATCTTTCTTGTCTTTGTACTTCAGCACAAGTTTTATTCTGATATAGTATTTGAGGTTCTTATATCAGAATGGAACACTGATATTATGAGCTCCGCATACAGTTCTAATCTGTATATGGTTTTATTAATCACTTTAATGACATATTGCATTTAATGGAACCCAGATTTCCAACATGTAAATATTGAAGAAGATTTTGTTCTACTTCTCAAGGATATCCAGCATAGTTCTAATCCTGAGGAAAGACCTCAACACAACTGCGTATGTGCCAAATATTTACTTAGTGGAAATCAAGTAACATGGGACCTTTCATCAGTTTCTGCTCTTTTTTTCTGGAATCATGTCTGTTTATCTAAAATGTTTTTTTTACAGACTACCCATTCCTATATTCTTAAAAAAAATTAATTCCACAGGTATAAGGTACTATGTATTTGCAATCTTTGTCCATAATAAAAGGAAAGGTGTTTTCCTTCTTTTGAAGTTTGAAGTCATTTTACCAGGTATTAGAAACAGGCAGTTTGCACTTTTACATGTGAAAGCGCTGCATAAAAAAAGAGAAATCACATTTCAGCAGCCATGGCTTGTAGGACATCTGGGTGCAATGACCTTTGGACATAAAGGACAGAGGCGGGTACAGAAGCATGTGGAGTACCACAGGAAGAGCAGCCTCTGCTAAGTGAACTAGCATGATATCTGCAGTGTGAAGTTGATTTGTTGTTATTTTTGAATATGGTTGACCTGGTGCTGTGAATTGATGTCAGATCAGTGGTTTGGATCACATGGTAAGTATCAGGAACCCTAAAACTGGATTTGCAATTTCATGGGGTAGTGCCCTAGGGTTTTAACTTGTGATTGGTACCACACATGAACTAACATGTATCACTGTTTAAATCCTAATAACAACTAGGATACCTATTCATGGTGCAGGTGTGCTTTCACATTTGAACAAATCTTGGTGTTTTTATTAAAATTAATTGTGAAAGGAGTGTTGGAGAAAATTGTTTTCCAGGCCCTGCCCATAATTTATTTATATAAATATTTGCTGAAAATAATGTAATTCCTGCTGAGCTGTAAACAGAAAGTTACTTGACTGTCCGGATATTAACAACTGTTAGGGGAAAAGTTCTAATTTATTCTAATCTTCAGTTTGCCATTCTATTATCGTCCTATATTTGTAAAGCTAATATTATGGATCACCATTTGTTAATGTGAGTGATAGATGATGCTTGAAAGTTCGAGTCTGCTTTTGTCTTATGATTCTTTGGTTTATCTGAATGGTTTTATTGCATTGTAAATCTGAGCTATCTATCTCATGAGATTTCTGTCATTTCTGTTCTGTAATCTCCTTGACAGGCAAGGTGGTGCCAGAAAGGGATGTGTTCTTTAAGGGAGAAAGAACAAAGAGATCAAAACATACGGTTTAGAGACAGGAGATCATTATCTTACACCAAAGTACTGCAGCCTTGAAAAGTTATTTAGCACTCTCTGACACATGTACAATGTAGGTAAATATATTAATTAATATATGGAGAGGTTTCTAACAGACAATCATAGAATCACAGAATAGAATAAAATCATAGAAACATTTAAATTGGGAGAGACCTTTATGATCATTGAGTTCAACCATAAACCTCACACTGACAAGTCCACCACTAAATCAAGTCACTAAGCACCATGTTTACATGTCTTCTAAATACCTCCAGAGATGGTGATTCAACCATTTCCCTGGGCAGCCTTTACCAGTGCTTGACAACACATTTGGTGAAGAACTTTTTCCTATAATCTGACCTAAATCTCCCCTGGCACAACTTGAGGCCATTTCCTCTTATCCTACCCTTGTTACTTGGGAGAAGAGAGCAACCGCCGACCCTCACCTTGATACAACCTCCTTTCAGGTAGTTGTAGAGAGTGATAAGATCTCCTCTGAGCTTCCATTTCTTCAGAAAATTATGTTTTGTTTTCAATTCTTAGTGATCTTCACTGTTAGTCAAGTGCAATTTTTCCCTTCTGCTTTCAAAATACTCTCCTCTTCATCACCTAAGAGAGTAAATACAGTATAGTGAAAAGCAAACAAACAAACAAACCTACCCAAAATCAAACCCCCTGAATTCCCTTTACAGATTGGCTTATTTAGAGTGTTTGGCTGATTCTCAGATATAAAGGAAGGTAGTTACACAAATTTTAGCCACTGTTATAAAAAGTGATATGAAAAACTTTTTCCTTACAGTTACTAGGGAACTATGTTTACAATGTTAGCATGCAGTCAGCAAAGATAAACTATACATGCAATTTAATTGAGAAATCTCACAAAAGAAATAACAGAGTCATAAAAAGGTTGTAAAACCATCAGGTCATAAAACAACAGAATTACAAATATCAGAAATGTTTCATAATTACTAAAAGAGTAGATAGATGCTATGAACTACTAACACATTTCCCTTGCTATGTATAGGTACATCGGTTATACTGATGAACCTCAAAGGAGTGTTATGAGCTTCATGGGCAGGCACTGAAAGTGAGTAGTACTTCAAAAATACATAGCTAAGTGGAATTGCACAGACTGAATGGTTTATTCAGTGTCAGAGTACCAGAATCTGTCCATTCATGAATTAGGGTCAGATCAAATCTCCCATTGACCTCAGTGGGAGTTTTGCCATTTGCTTCAATGGAAGTAGAATTGGGCTATCAATGCCTTAGAGTGGTTCAATAGAAAGTGTTATTGAAATGCAAATGTACGTGCTCTCTTAATCTGAATTTCCCATCTCCCCATTCAGTGCTGTTTGTAGAGAGTGTTATTATGGGCTGCTACTCTAGGACCTGTGTTAAACATAGATTTTTGTATGCTCATCAGAGAAATATCCTGTAGTACAGGGTAATACAACTACAAATTTTGTAATAACAATTTTAAACAAATCAAATGAGTTTACATTTGAAGAGCAACCAAGCCTTGCTGTGTCACCAAGCATGAACAAAGATGAAATTGTCTATGCTGTTGGGTACAACACATTCACTTAACACTTAGTGTGAGCTGACCTGGTAGATGTCATATAAAAAAAAAAAGTCTTTCAGGTATTCAGTTGCCTGGAGACACTACTTGCAATGGTTTCAAGTAACACTTAAAATTACTATAACTGGAAAAGACTTACTTAGGGAAAACAGAAGTTGAGTTCATTTATTTGAGGCAACTTACTACTAGTTCAGTTTCATTCTTTTGTGGATCAAATGTCATCAATACAGATGAGTAGATAAACCAGTGAAGATTTCATTTTATTAAGATGAAGCCATGCCTCTCTTCTTCTCCTGCCTACCACGAGTCCCATTCCTATTGCAAATACCTGGTTTCTCTTCCTTCTCCCCAGCAACAGTAATTAATGACTAGTACCAAACCAGTTGTACTGGGAGTAGACACATCCTGTTTAGCTTGCTTGAGATCTTGAAAAGCAGTCTAGAGCTCTCAGCTGCAGCCAGCTGGCCAGCACACATATTTCTTATAGGCTCAGTCAGAAGTGTACACACATAGATACACACAGTTAGATGCTTGTGCAGCCAGGAAATACATGTCTTCTGATTGGTGGCTTTGAAGCAATGTATTGCCTCTCAGCCTCCAAGGGTGACAGGTGTCAGCATCACTCTCATTAGGAAAAGACCAAAAGAATTATTTTGGGAGATATGTGTTATACATTTCTTACTATTTCCTACTGCTCTTTGAACACAGCAGCACAATCAAAAGAAGAAGGAAACATTAAAAAAATAAAATAAGGCTTTAAAATATAATTGTAACCACTTCATGGTATAGTAATGGTAGGCAAGAACTAAATGTATTAGCTTAAACTCTTGGAATTTTTTCTTGTGACTAGGTTTCAAGTTAATGACTTCCCTTGGACATAAGAGTAAGGGACATTTCTGATGAAGTTATAGTCTGTTATTCTTGCATATGACAGTTGTTACAAATTTAGCCTTAGTGACTGGTATGTACTAAGCTAGTTAAATAGAAGATTGGCTTGTTCATTGTCATTAAAGCATTAATAATAAGATCTCTTATTTCCCTATCAGTAATATTCTAATTGTCAAACAACACATGGCAGGTCATAGTGCCAGCTGCTCATTTTTCAGGGATCGTAAGTTGCATAAGAGATGTTGGCTTGACTACTGTCCCATAACTATCCGCATCATTTAGTTTTTAACTTACTTTCTGCCATGTCTTTGGCCCTTGTGTCTTAGATTAGAAGCACGGCCAATCAACTGTTATTGACTATTGTCAGTAAGCTGTATGGCTGAATCTACCATGTCCTAGGGTGTCAGGGAGGCAGAGGAAGCCAAACATAAAGTCTGAAAATCATGTGCCCATACTTATGCTTCAGAACACAGAATGACATCTAAATAGTTTCAATTACTAGACTAGATTTAGAGTGTGAATTCCCACTGTCATGAGATATGTAATTTCCATTAGAACAACTCTTGGTGTTCCAACAATAGCACTCCACAGAGAAGGAGGAGACATACAGAGCTGTGAAGATCTTCCCCAGTGCTATTTAAAAGAACACCTTCATGCTACTTATACT
Source organism: Todiramphus chloris collaris (assembly GCA_025345505.1). Taxonomy (NCBI): domain Eukaryota; kingdom Metazoa; phylum Chordata; class Aves; order Coraciiformes; family Alcedinidae; genus Todiramphus; species Todiramphus chloris. The sequence goes on from JANVCC010000018.1 coordinate 54,283,484, forward strand.
CTCTTCCTTAATTTTGTCCACAAGTCAGTTGGATCTTGGGCAGCTGAAGAGGATTGTAAATGCATGAAAGTGGTGGAATTAGAGAATGCAAAAGATCTTGAATGGCACTGAGTCACAGTGAGGTTTAGAAAGGAGATGATGTTTCATGTGCTTCAACTCAGTACATATTATTAAACTGGAGGAACTGTAGGGGGACCTTTGGGTGGCATTGAACTACAAGGGAGAGGTCAGAGTTAGGTCTGCTTTGAAAAATAGTGAGATGAACATCAAGTTCTTACTTTTGTAGGTGATCCATATATACCTATATGCTTATATCTAAGAGTTACAGAGTAATATCTTTCACCACCACTTGTTTTAGACCCTAGCTGCAGTAATTTTCCTAGTACCACAAGTCTTCTTAAGATCCAGCATGTGTCCTTGAGTCTGAGAGAAGTGCTATTTCCACTCTTATTAAAACACTGCTTTCAAGCCCTGCAAGCACCTGTGCTCCTGTGCTTGTCTTGGAGAACTAACTCTTCATTGAGTAACTTTCCTGAGCAGGCTTAGCCCTGCTTAGTTTATGAGATTCAGCATGATTACATTTGAGGTTATGTAGCACCTAGTTAAGAGAACAAAGCAACTGCATCTTGCAACCCTCTCCTATCTTGGGGAGAGGGCTTTTTTCAGTTTTGTTTTTTCCCTCTTTATAATTAACTACCCTTTGATCACCATTTTGAGGGGATTTGTTCTTAACCTTGGTTGAAACTTTTTCTACAGAAGTCTGTGTCGTATGAATTCCAGCCTTTGTTAGGCATGGATTAAATTGTGGAGACTCTGACCCTGTGATACTACCATGTTTTTGCTAAACAAAATCCAGTGTGCCAAACAAAAGATGTAGCAAGTAGTTACAAAATCACATGGCTATTACACATGCTTTTGACTTGTGTTGTCTGGTGTTTATTTTGGGATAATTCTGTCCTGAGAGTGGAAAAAAACAGACTGTAAATAAGAAGGAAACCTACGATAAATACATTACGCTATACAGTTCTCAAAAGGCTAATGGAGGGCTCCTTGATGAGTGCCTAGGAGATAGGAAAATTATTTTCAACAATGAAAGAACAAAGTAAGAATATTCTGGGACACCATGACAAGTCAGAAAAAGAATGAGATTCACCCACTTGCGCAAAGCCCGAGTAATTTACTATTGCAGCTCACAGTCTGTGTAGTCTCCCTCCTACGTAAGGTTTCTAGGTCACTGCCTCTGGTGTCACCAAACCACACAGCTCCACTCCCAGTTTACCTCCCTTCTCCTGGACAGTGGGAGAATCTCTATTGCAACTTCCAGGAGATGCTGAGTTAGCCAGTACTGCAGTTCTGCTCCTGACTTCTCTACTATATTGCCCCACCCATGAAACCAGATGATAAAAAAGGGAAGAAGAGAGAACAGGTCAGGCTGAAGGTCAAACGAATCCAAAGACATAAAAGAGCATAATAATAGTTCAAGATCACATTCCAAGGAGTACTAATGCCATTTTAAGATGAAACTTTTGTTAGGGATGTAGATTCAGCCCTAAGCTCCGGAAAATATCATCTAAGCCATTTACTTACATTTTTATAATTCTAGATAAACTTAAGGCCAAAATCTACTCTTCTACACATGTAGGACTCCATTTATTCCATGGGGAGCTGCACTTACATATCAGAGGGTAAAATATGGTCATATTTTCTAGATAGCAATAGGAAAAAGGGGAGGTCCTTCACTTCTAAAAACATTTACTGTATCCTAGCAATGTGCAGCAATGCTATGCAAGCCTGACAACAGACAAATGGTTTTGAAAGATATTATACCTTACAGAAATACTGTAGGAAGACCATGTGATAACCTGTGAGTGTCTGTAGGTAGTGCAGGTTCCAAATATTGTCTTTATTCTAGGCACAAACTAAGGTAATATTGTTGGAAATTTCTTAAACACTTGTGTTGGTGTTGATGCAGAGCTCAAGAAGATCTGACTGTCCAGGATGAAAACAAACAGAGAAATTAAGAGAAATAAACATTTTGTTCTCAAGGTTTTGTAACTAAAGAAAAAAAAAAAAAAAACAAAAAAACAAAAAAACAAACTACCTTCTGTGTATGTGTAGGCCCTCTTTCTAAAATCTTACCTTGGGATTGATGCTTTACAGTTTAGAGTTTAAGTGAATTTAAAGTTCTTAAAATCAACAAAGCTCTCTGCATAAGCAAATACAGTATGAATCACCTGTTTCTATTCTCCAGGATAAAAAATTAAAACAACAGGAAGAAATATGCTGAATCAGCAGCTAGGTGATCTTGTTAGGTACAAAGTATAGCTAATTAGAAAAACCATTCTGAATTCAAACTTTGCTGGAATGAGATACCATTGTTATTTACAAAGACACAGTGTGACTGCCACTGCCTATATGATGCCAAGCTGGCTTTTGAACAGATTGTGTAATTACCAGAGGAGGACAGATAGGTGGGAGTCTGAAAATGACAAACAATTTAAAAACTGACAAAAGGCTGCTGGTTTCCACAAGCTCACCTTCTTTCATCCATCTGTAAATATGAATAGAGAATAGAGTAAAAGGAAAATGGCACTGCTGAAAGCTTTTCTATGGAAACATTGCAACAATTTTCGTTACATCTTCTAAAATGCCACAGGATGTGCTCCTAATCTTCATGATGACGTTCTGCCTCTTCATCAGCTTACTTTCTTCCAGTTTTGAACAGCACCCTTCGGTCAGTATCATTGTGCATTAGAGTGCTCTTAAAGTGTGTCTCACAAAATAATGTGTTAAGAGGAATGAAAGAAAATCTGTGAAATATCAGGCAAGACTAATTTATAGTTGGACCACAGTACCCATAAGTGTAATATCTTGGTACAGCTTCATATTTTATTGCCTTGCACATTTCTGACTCGACAGCATCATGCTCAGGAGCTCTACTATAGACATGAAGGGAAGGAGATGAATTTCCAGAGGGATTTGCAGCATCTCTGACCATGGTGGCATGACTCTTTGCTCAATCCTTTGAACGGAGTTGATGCAGCTTTTGAAACAATTACATCTCATGGTCCTATTGAACAGTAGAGCAATTTTTTTTATATATATACATCAGCAACAGTTTCAGCATGACTTTTTTGGAAAGGATCAGATGCTAATATTTTAAAGGGTAGTTATGAACTATTTATTAAAAAAAATAAATTTCATATCCAACTGTCTTATAAAAATGACCCAATAATTTCAAATGCACATTTAGCAAAGAAGAAGAGATACAGTATTCAAGACTTCTTCTCAAATTGTTTAAGAGAGAAAAAATAACATAATTTGTGTAAACTTTAAAGCCATTGTTCCTCTAGGTGCAGTCCATTTAGGTTCATGAAGAGTATATAGAGTTATAGGTCTTCATTCACAGATACTTTTACATCTATTGAATGGCTGTTGCAGAGCCATTATTGTAGGTGCCCTATCTCATAACAAGTCCTTGCTGCTGCCTTCTGCTGAAAGTAGGAGACATCTGAGATGTTGTTCTACTCAGGCTGCTTCTCTTCTTATGAATTTACCAATGAATTGGGTCATCCTCTATGCCCAGTGATTTTGTGGTACTTCTTTTCTTTATAATCCTCCAGAATTATGTCTCTAATATACTTGTGTAACTTCTTCACTAGTTAAAAATGTGGTCTGAGCCCAAAACTAACACTGGCACATCTGGGATGTCTATGTTTTCTGGCATTACTTTCTAGTACAGCCACATAATAATTAAATATCTAGCTGATATCATACCCAGTCTGGATAGCTGCTTTATCAGATATTAAATAGCAGAAAAACATACCAAAATAGCAATGGCAAGCTCTGCTTTATATGATAACCACAGAATGCATCATACAAAATAAGACATTATTAGCTCTTACTGCTGGTTAAAATAACATACACATTTCTGTGGTACTGAAGTCACTGAACAGATGGCAATAGGGTCCTAATAATTGGGTTCTGTGAATTCCTCTGGAAGCTCTGGTGCTGAATATAGCAATTTCTGGAGGCATCCATGCTGGAGGTGATGCGCTGCTGGTGAGGTGACATTTTCTTCAAGTAGTTACTAAGACGATGTGCTACATCTGACAATGCCAAGTCAAGGGGCTGCAGTTTCTTTTGCTGTCATATTTCTCTCTTAAATTTGTGTCTCATGGTCCATTTCTGGGTTGCTACTCATCACAGACTAATTGTTAACCTCCTTACCACTGACACTGGTAAGGATGAACAAGATCATTCACAGATCACTTAGTCAAGCCAGACCCTATGATTTCTGTTTGTTTTTTTCTTGATACAGATTATCTGCATTAGTTCACTACTGCACCACATGCCCTGCCCTTCTGCATCAGACAGTGCTCCACAATGCCCAGTGTCTCTGGACATTGAATTATTCAGCCTTGTCATGGTTCTGCCACTTCCTTTTCATTTAAATCTTCCGTACCTCCATCTGCCACCCATGGAATGGGGTTAATGAAATCTGTATTACACAGTGGGGTGTTGGGTGGGGCTTAATTCCCTAAGAGTGTCTCTACTGCTGCTTTATTTCAGATCAGGGCATGCTTTTGAAGTGGACTTCTTCATCCTTCCCAGTTACCACCCTTTGGTACACATCATGGAGCAGTCTCACAACATGCTAGCAGGAGGTGTGCTCAGCTGGAGGACACACTCCAGCTGCATAACTGATGTAGTCCAATCAACAAGAATGGATTAAAGCTAGTCCAAAGTAAAACCCTCAAAATATTTATCACTGGGGATGTTGGTTCTCAATACTGTTTTGTTCTACAGGTCCATTTGTGTTGTGCCATGATATATAAAGGAGACACAGACATTATAACTGACAGTTGCCTTTGTGATCCTTGGATGAACAGAACAGCAAAAGTATGAGGGTTTGTGTGCATTTCAGAGAATAAATACAGCCCTTGTGATTTAACCCCAAACTTTGGCTTTGTTTCACTGTACTATTTTAGTGGGAGATTCCATAGTTTATATAAGAAAGTTTACCTTAGAAGATCTAATAGCAAATGGAACCTGCTTCTGCACTTATGTAAATAAAACCTATTCACGCTGAGCTAGTTCTGGTCCACGGACATTAACCAGCAATGTTTATTTTTTCATACCTGGCAAATTTCCCCGAAATTTTCATTTTGAATAGATGCAGAAGGTTAACACCAGTAGTTTATTTTGATATTCACTCTATACACATCCTCAGATGCTAAGCTACACTTCGGGGTTACAGTAGAGTTAGTTTTAAGGACTTTGTACTCCAAAACAATATGCCCCTTACCCAACCATATGTTTGAAATGGAAATATAAATGCCAACAAAAGAACCCTTATATACGTCGTTTTGTTGCAGCACTTTTTTTTAGAGCACAACAGTTTTACTGGTGCCATCTTGTGCTTGATTCTTATTCTACCTTCATATCCTTCACTCTGATATAATTCTGATTGTCTTTGTAGTATTACTTTTGATATAGAGACATATGAAGAATCAGGCCTAGAGAATTATGTTTTACTACTTGCTCAAGTTTCTAGTTTTTCTTTTGTCCCTTATAAACCTGTTCTCTCTGTTTACCATTGCTGCTGATATTGCAGACATCCCTGGCTTTCTAAGTGGTGACAAAATATTGCTCAGCTTTGTGGTCATGATTTTATATGCTGGCTATGCTCAGCTAGACCGCATACCAATAAAAGACTCTCCGTGTCTCTTAGCCAGCAGGAGGTGATGAGGAATGATGCAACAAATATCTTTTCACTTAGATAGTCAAGTTACCTCTGTGCTTCAGACAAAGATTTTCATTAACTTGTGAGCTGCATCTGAGCATTGTCACATCAAAGTCAGGATTTTAGTTCTATTTTTAGGATGATGTTTTGTATGGATAGAGTAGGGACATTTTTCTTTTGCTCATGGTTTAATTAAATAACTTTTAAGAGCGGGAACATTCAACCCAAAACAATGTTCTGAGCAGTGATAATGCATAGCATTTATTAAAGACTGTGCTGTTCTCAATCTGTTTGGGATAGATGGCAATATATTACAATGATAGAGGTGGGATAACCAATAAATAGAGGAAATATTGCTAATCCTTAAACTAACTAGCAAGATTAACTGTAATCACATCTTCAGATGTTATGTTACGCAAAGAAAATACAAAGAGGGTAAGGAAAATATATTCTTGCTGTCAGATAATAATTAACTGCTGGTTATCACACACCCCTATAAAAAATCACCTTCATATTTGTTAGCACTAGTGCTAACATAACTCAAGTGACTTCTGAACCCTTGAAACAGGAATCTCTTCCCACTCCACTGTTGCAGCTGCAAGGTTCCTTATATTGAGTAAATATCCTCAGTACTCTTCTAGGGAACCATTGGTAAGGACTGGAAAATACAAAATGTTTCTCATGTCACTGTACTCCTTCAAGTACTTGGAGGTTTCAGTTTTCAGTGTGTGATGTGGACACTTTTATTCCAGTAAGGTGTATCAAACCATGCAGTCATTGAACACAAACACTTTGTTAACAGGAATAGGCAGGCATATGCACCTTGCAACACTTCATCAGCTAGCCAAAAGCAATCATTCAACCTTCAACATATATTTTAAAGAAAATATGTAATGCAATGGAAGATACCAGAGTGAGAGAATGTCTGCTATAACACCTCTCTACAAAAATAGGAACCTAAGAAAGTATAGATGCCTAAAAAGATAATCCTGTTGCCAGACAAATCTTACAATGCTACAGGATATAATCAGTTTGTGAACACTTTGAACATTATCCAGCAATAACAAAGTGTTGCATGGATTTATTGGAAACAAGTCCATCTCATTTTTCTTTGATAGATGAGTTAGTCAAGGGGGTAAGGATGAATCAGTATACATGCTAGAACTTGATTTTAAGAAGGCTTTCCAGGCAGTCCTACCTGTTTTTCTCAAAAGTAAACTAGGAAAATATAGTGCAGATGAGTTTACCATAACACACTCAAGGAACAGATGTTGCCTCTTGGTCTAGTTCTACTCGTTTTTTTTATGAGTGACTTGGAAGATGAAGCAGTTGATCTTCAAATTACACTAGCAGATAGGAAGTGCCAGCACTTTGGAGGACTGTGTTAGAGCCTGTTCTGATATCAGTAGTACGAATCCAGGAACAGACCAGTAATTTCCCACAGATATCAACTGCACGAATATAAACTGGGTGAGAGCTATGAATTTTATTAATACAAAATGGAAAATATTTCTGTGTAATGCAGGACCACCTGAAGACTATACCACCCCTAAACTGCCCCCAAACTGATTAAGAGTGAGTTGCAACATATAACGAGGAAAGACGAATCTCATTGTAGTACATATTAGCAAGAGTATCTTATTGTAAGGTGTGGATGACTGTTCTGTTTTATTCTGTTGGAATTAGAAAGACTCAGCTTGAGTACTTTCTCCTGTTGTGGGCACCATACTTTAAAAATGACAGAGACAAACTGGAGAGAATCCAGAGGATAAGAACAGGAATGATAAGTGGTACAGAAAACATGCCACATGAGGAAAAGGTCAAGAGAATTGGTTCTTTTTAGATTAGAAAGAGAAGACGAGAACAATGTGACAGCAACCTTCCTGTATACGGAGATAGATGTTCTCCGTGTCCACAGGAGATGGACAAGAAGGTGTTGACTTAATTTTCAGCAAAAATGCTTTGCTGCACTGTTGGTGAAAATGCTGTAAGTTGAGAGACAGTGATGTGGTGAAAGAGGTCTCCAACAGAATGTGTGCAACCCACTGCACAGGACAGTCTTGTGCAGGGTTGAGATGTCTCTCCAGCATGGTCCAAGGGACTGAGGATGCCTCAAAGAAAGGAGAAAGAACATCTGCCCAACAGTGTGTCTGTGCTTTCTCTCATTCAGCTTTCATACAAGAGAAGATATTCCCACTGCATTTCAACTTGTGACACAGACTTTCTGTGCCATACCAATATTTTCCTCATCTTCAAAGGATTTATTTGCCCTTTTTCCATGATTTCAGTGTCCTGTCTTCTTGCTCAGACTGCTCCTCAAATCTCATGGCAACAATTATGTTACTATCAGCCTCTCACTTTGGGTTTATTGCTCACATTCCCATTCTATGTAATATGAAAAAACATTCTCACATTTAGGAGTACGCAATAAACTGATAACAGTTTAAAGAAAAATATTGACATCAGTCTGGTTGTGCAAATGCAAACAAATAAATATTTAGCTGACTATTTACTAGCAGGGTAGTCAAGAAATGCTGTGCAACCCAAAATGGGGTGTATAACCAGACGATTCAGTTCCCTTCAGTCCTTTCCTGGCTGCAGATCTATGTACTAGTAAAGAAGCAGAGTCTTAGGTGCTTTCCACATGCCTGGACAGGCCAGTGCCTCAACTCATCTTACTTCAAATGCCACTTTAAAATATATCTGTGCTGTAATGCATAAAAGGAACCTGCTGTGCAATAACATCTTATGTAAATTGTGACTTGTGGTTGTTGCTACAGCTCTGCTAAGCATTACAAGCACATTTCACCCCTCCACTTTAACTGGTCACTGCCTGCCTTGAACACCTGCCTTGTGCCTGAGATTGCAAACTTTTCAGGTCAGAGTTTATGCGAAGTTTGTACAATGCCTCACACACCGCCCTCCTGCCTATACTCTAAGCTCCTCCTTCACTGCACAGCAAATGAACTACCCCTTGCTCTTCTTAGGCTGCCTCATGGCTTGGTGCCATCCTTCCTAGCAGCCAGTTCTGTTGTCTCTGTCATCCAGCTTTCACCACCCACATCCTAGATTTTCAGACATGTACTTGCACATTCCCATCTCAAGGTTTCTCAGCAGAGTAGGCAAAATAAAATTTTGCTACCCCAGCAAGTAGACTACTCATGTTCAGGTACTGCTGATAATGCTTTTTAATAGTTTCTTCTGTTCTCTTTTGTATTGACAGTCCATATCAATGTCTTCTCTCTATTGGCTTCCCTCATGCTTTTAAGTTAGAAGGAGCCATTTGTTTCCCCATCCAGCAAAATAGGGTCTTGGTCAATGACTGGAACTCACAGACAAGTCATGCAGTTATCATTAGCATCTCAAGGTTTCTGTTTTCCATTGCAACATATATGTTTTTTAACAAGAGCAACAAACAAAGTTACTCCCAAACTTGTATTCTGATCATTAGGCATTTCTTCATTTTCTTTTAACACTGACAGATCCAGTTCTCATTTTCTTATCACTTCAGTCACTCTAAATCTATGCCTTTTAACCACTGCCTAAGAATAATTTTTTTTCTCCTTTGCTGATTATTTTGCCTTTTTCAACAGATAATCCTTGAATCATTGTCCATGCTGCTTAGACAGTTTTCCATGTCCAACATTTTTCAGCCCAGTGCATCATATAATCAGTCACTACTGTTTCACAATAACCCCCAAAAAACATGATATGCTCAGATGAGTTGTCCATCTATTTCACAGAGAAGCTCATGGACTGGAGTATGCGGTGACCTCTGATGGCTATAAAAATCCTTTGTTGAACACCAGAACAGAGGGATTTTTGGGTTTCCCACCTTTCTGTTCATCTACAGAGAGTACACTGAAGACTTCTAGTGCTATTCCTTTTTACTCAAACTGCTGACTTTGTAATTAGAGTTAATCTAATGGTCCTTTTACACTCACTTGTCTTTTTCAACTATTTGAATACCCTGAAGGAAATAATGAAACATGTAGAAGGTCAGCAGTATGCAGGTACCCTCAGTCATGTATCTTCTTCGCTCCCAGTGATGATAATCTAGAGTCCTGAACACCTGGCTGAAGTTAGCATATTCATAAATGTCAAATGGCTAAAACTCACAGTGAGCAAGACAGAGTAAGTTCAGGAAATGGAAAATATTTAGCAGAACTAGACACAGTATTTCCCACCACAGGGAGCTCTGCTCTGTCAGATAACCATCTGTAGTTATCATATTTATGGATTTGCAGAAGCATGCTGGTTTTGTTGGTGAGAGGCAGAAGTGCTAGAGATACATATCTGGCAACTTGGTCACAGTGACCTCCCAGTTGCTGGGACTTCCAGCAACTTTCAGCATATTTACTGCAGTGTACTTTACTTGGGAAGAAGTTGCATCCACCCTTGAAAGAGTCTCTACAACAGCATTTGTGCCTGCAGCAAGACTAGAGATCTTGTTGCTGTGCTTGTTTTGCCAGATGGCTGATGTATGACAATATGCTTTGAAGTCCCAGGTCTCCAGCTGGAATGGAGGAACTTCAGGCAAGACGTACCTGCTCTATGCAACACAGTATGTAAGCTGTTAATAAGGGTCATTAGTAAGAACTCTTTTCATTTATTAAAATGTAACTACATGTACAGGCAGTGGTAAATGAAAGGGAGGGCCAGGCAAAAACCACAGTTGGCACACAGATGAAAAATAACCCAGAAGTCAGAAAAGAGCATACTTGGTGAGTCATAGTATGTGGCTAGAATAGAAAATGAGAATTGTCTTTACCATATACAAGATTGGACTTCATGGGAAGTCTTAAGAATTGCGGTGAAATGATGAAATTGTAGAACCTGCTGTTTCTTGGCCAAGTCCCAAAATCCGTTTTTCAAGTTTCACTCTCTGAAGGACAGTTTGAGGAAGGAGACTAAACACAAATTACTTGGGTTAAGATTTGGCTGCTTATGGCCTCTTGGTCATCTTGCTGTTTTGTAGAATACATTGTAGCATATGAAGTATTTGCTGAGGAAAAAAAAAGTGGGTTTTTTTCAACCTTCTTTTTTTCTCAAAAAGTGAGAAAAATTGTCAAGCTTGGTAAAAATTAATGTTGGATAAGCACTGCAGTATATATCTGCAATGATTTCCTCAATATAATGATTAAGGCAGACGTTTACCTATATTTTTGCTACTTGGATCAGTTTTGAGGTCTCAAAAGCTCCAGGTCAAATCTTTCCAATCTTTTGCCTCAACAGAGAGCTGTTTTAAGAACATAAGATTAGTAATCCCCTGTAATTTTTTAGAGAAAGCCACTATGTACTCATTAAATGAGAAGACTCATCTTCCATCCTTTTCAAGACCATTTTTCGTAAGTACTCTAATGGTTGACTTTTATTGGCACAAAAGTTACTGGAAAACAAATGCACTGGTGGCAGTTTCAATTCATATTTGCAGCCCTGGAAAAAGTTTCAAACAGCAATTTGAACGGTGCAGGAAATCCACAGATGTGAGTGCGAGCTAAAAATGGCACTACTTGGAATTGTGGTTTGGTACAGAAGCTCTGGGCACACAGAAGATTTCTTACTCAGGGTGACAAAAAAGGGAAAAAACTCTTTGAAGAAGCAGTGAAAGAGTCAGAAGATCATTACATTCAGAGAATAAAACAAGGCATGAAAGTTTTATTTTTTACTTAATGCAGAAACAAAAGAAAATGGTAAAAGACTTGAAGAGACATTATTTTTAATGAAGGAAACCAATTAAAAAGGCATCTTTATGCGTTTTAAAGAAGGTTCTTTATTAAAAACACAACTGCAAGTAAGATTTGAGGTCTAAAAAAGAGTATGGAAAACACTACTTACCGTCTGACTGTACTTTCAAAAGAATTTTCCTATACCAGACAGCTATCAGAAACAGAAATGCAAACAATGGCCTCCAAAATGAAGCATCAATCCTATGGCATCTAAGGACATCAGGAAAAATTTCCAGAAAATAAAAAGTCTAAGGATAAGAAATATGCCAAACAAGCAACAATGTATGTGATGTGGGTGTCCACATGAGAAGTATTCATCATTTGATGCATGTGTTGGAAACTCCTAATAAGACAAATTTTGCTAAAATGTGGATTTCTTAAAGATGTCATCAGAACTGAAGAGTTCAAAGACTTCAATGTTTGAGCAGGTTGGAATTTGGTTTTATCAGGTAGACCAAAAACTATGCTAATTCACTATTCCGTGGTAGGGAAAAGGCTTATAGAGAAAATTTTCCTAACCTAATTAATTGAATAACCAGATTAAGAAGGATATTAACTATAGGGGTGACAAAAGGTTTCATCAGCAATAAATCTGGTGTTTTAAAGGTTGAAAAATATCATGGAAAAAGTGTATATTCATAGAAGCTGAGATAAATTCAACTTTGCAAGGAAAAAAGGAGCAATAGCAAATTTTTTTTTTGACAGTTATTTAAAGAGCAAGGAAAGAAGAGGCTTCTCATTAAACATGTGGCAGTAATTACTAAGCACAGGGCAGATAACACAGGTTTGGCCTCTGAAGTAACGGAATAATTTGCCTCTGAGTTTGGTGGGAAGGATGATGCTGGACATGAAAGTTGGGGTGGAGGAGTTAATGGAAGTAGATTCCTCCAAAGGTGGGGAGGAAAAGATGTAGAGAACTTGGTTTGTTCAAAGCCTCCACAAAGGTCAAAGAAATGTTACAGAGCAAAGAGCACTCTGTCTTCTGTACAGCAACTGGGACTGACAGTATTTTAAAAACTCCTTCATACCAATGAATTCAGCCTTGTGAGGCACTGCAGAAGTCATTATCTGCCATAGGGTAGTTGCCTAGTGGGAGGTGTGCTCCTTATCCCAGTGCTCTCCCACACAAAGGTCTTTACTTTTCAGAAGCACCTTTTCCACTGGCATCTTCCCCAGAGAGGCCAGTGCCTGAGTGAACCTGAAACTTGGAGTCACCTATAGTCTGTTGGTGAAACATTAAAAGGTGATATCTACTTACTTCCTGCTATTCTTATTTCTTTAAATGAACAGAATAGCAAGAGACTGTGGACTGTAAAGGTATTAGCTAATCAGAATTGTGCATTTTACGAGTTTCCTTTAACAGAAAGCATTCAAGAGTTATTTTAGAAGAAAGAATCTTAATTTACAATGCTTTAAAGCAACTATGCAAGAAAACACAGAGAAATATTAAAATGAATAACAACTAGAGTGAAGCAATTTTAACAATTAATAGAAACAATTAAGATGAAATAAATATAAGCAAAGCTAAAAAGAATTACAGCATAAAACATGCACATGAATGCTATGATTAATGTAAAAAGAGATTGCATATTCTATTATAAATGTTTAGTGCCTTTATTTTTAACATTGTGGTTTATATTATGGATGTAATGACCTTTCAGAAATGGCAGATAAATGACAATTTCAAACTAAGAATTTTTCAACTACTTAAGGAAAGTTTGAATGCCAAGTTTTCTTATTATTTTTATTGCAGTATATTTACATTAAAAGCTACAGATATATAAACTAGAGCAAAGAACACTTTACTCAGAAATATAATTTGTTTGGAATTCCTTTGGCTCTGCTCTCTTACTGCGATATGCATATATTTAAATAATCACAATAAATCTAAGAAATAAAATCTCAATGCTAACAGCTTCATGTAACTAATATTTTACATAATATTTTATGTTGAAAGTTACTTTTAAAATTCAATTGATAGAAGAAAATGCAATCATTTTTAAAAGCCTATGCATGGAAAAAAAAATTGCCTAAGATATTATTTATAGATACAAATTAATAGTCTGTTTTGTACATCTTTGATAGAGATATATATCCTGTACTGATTTTTTTTTTTTTTTGGTATTTTTATGCTACTACTGGTGAATGCATTTTGTGAGACATATACGTCCTTTCAAGACTGGGGCAAATGAATGAAATGTTGCTCTGGTAATATACAAAATACACTGACGTGTGATGTAAGATGACCATGTCCTTTTTCAGATTGCGGGGAAAATAATTTCAAAAAGAGGTAATAAATATTTTTGGAGTGGAAATCAAAGCCCAGTTTGGGAGACCTTTTGTGCAACAATACCACACTTTCTTAGCACCACTGAGGTGAATGAGGACCATCATGATTATTGATATTGTGAAAGACCCAGGTTGAACTTAATTGCCCCACTGAAGTCATTCAGCTTCACTGATGCCTTCAGCTGGAGCAAATTAATATGATCACGGAAATGTATTTTGTTGTGATCACATGGAATAGCTAAGGTACTCTGTTATGATTGTGCTGCAGAGTGATGACATGAATTCAGGGCAAAGAAGTATTGGACTGAACAACCTAATGCAAGTAATAACAGACTCTTTTATGTGTGTGTGTTCATGTGCTGTCTGCAGCAGTTTAATATACCTTCTAAATTTTATGTTTCCTCCTAGCAGTTGATCTAGAGTTAGGAAAGATGCTATCATATGCTGGAAATCTCCTGGTGTGCTGTCAATGACATAATTCACCACTGATATGTGAGTTCATGGTGAAACCTTCTATTGACGGCTACTCTGCTTTTGATCAGTTCATTATGCTGTTGTCTGAGGCATTACATAAAACCTCTTGGGCAGAGCAATTAAGGTAGTCAAAGCATTGGTATAATGCTGGATTGCTAGGAGTGCTATGAGTTGGCCACACAGGGCCACACACTAGATTTATGATGATCTAATTCAAATTTGTGCAGCTGCATGGCTTTGTATAACTTTACTTGTTTTATGCTGCATTACGTGTGGCGCCGCTTCTCTTGGCCTGGCAGATTTAGTTTGGAGGAATATCTGGTATTGTCTTTCCAGTGTTTTAAATACTTTTTTATATTTGGATATTGTTACTTAAATTAGGATAAGAATAGTAGAGTGAAAAAGAAATCAAAATGACAAGCAAAGTAGATAAATTTACATATTATTCATCAGTCATTTTGTTTTCCAAGTGTTTATAAGCTTCTGGCCAGAGTGGCTATCCTTAAGTGAGGCTGATGTTCCCTAACTAACTGTTTCTATAGTAATGTCCTTCAGTCTCCATTTAATGAGCATCTGTTATGCAAATGCTGGCAGTGGCATGATAACTACATTTCTATGACATCGCACTTTCAGCAAGTGGGACTTGTGCCAAGTGTGGGAGAATGATGCTGCAAATTTTCAGCTAGAGTGTACTGTGATTTATACCAGATGATGTAGTTGTGTTTTAATTCTTCACTGACCCCAGTCTGGGTGAGGGAAAAATAGCCAAGGACTCTGATATTTCCACAGTTGATATGCTCCATGTTGAGGGTGGGCTATAAAGAAAAATATGATCAAAAATGACACAAAATGAACCAGAAGCACAAATGTCACTGGTTTTCAGTAGGTTGCCAATCTGCACTTTTTACTTGAGTGAAGGAAGCTACCTGTGGAGCTGCAGGGACTATCCAACATAGGTAATGGGGAACTTAAAGAAACACAAGTAGCCATCTATGGCATGGAAAAGGTTGACTATAGGTACACTCCTGGTAGCCAAAGAGAATTGACTGCAGTTTGTAGACAAGGCTTCATTTCATTCAGTATGCAGTGGTGTCTTTGCCACTCTTTGTTTAATGTGTTTAAGCAACAGAGAAACTAGTTAACTGCTTTCAAAATGACTTATGTTTGTAGAGGGTCTAGTGCTCTTAAGGAAGCAGTATGCAAAGGTTTAATGGGATCTGTGTAAAGAAGAGGCTGGGATTAATTTCTGTGTTCACTGATCTGTGTATTTTTTTGTGGGATTAATTTGCAGTACTCTACATGTTTCTATTTCACTTCTTGAATTGACCACACTGCTACAGCTTTTTTCCTGCTGACTGATTTTATGAAGTTTTCATCTGGAGTGATTAACTGGAGATCAGGGTACAGCTAAGGTTAGGGAGGCTGATTTATTAATGTAGCCTCCTTTTCCGAAACCCTCCTTAATACTCTCACAGGACAGAGCATATGCTGCTAGGTTATACAGCACAGCTTTTGTGAATAAGAAGGTGGTATCAGAGTAGTCAAACCTGCAACCTCAGGGAGGTCTTGGTAGCTCTAAGGTGACTTGGGTTGGGCTGGAAACTGGGGAATGCTTGGACATATGACCTATAGGAACTTGCTTTCAGCACTCAGGGATTATGATTCCTTTTTTCGTGTTCAGTGCAATGTGAGGATGGCTCTAAGTATCTTTTAAAGGAATGAAGCTAGGCATTCATACAAAACTGTATTTATAAGGCTTGTCACAAAATTGCCACAGGAGAAAAATGGCCAGCTCTGAGTTCAACTCAGTTCAGAGATAGTCATGCATGGCTCTTAACTTCAATTCAGATTGTTGTGGCATGAATGTTTTTTTAGCCTGCCTGCTTAAGAAGATGATAAGAAAAGGTAAACATAAGTGTTTTGCTGAATAGGAGAAGTGCTTGAACTATTGTGTTGAGTGAGTACCTCCAAAATAAGACTTATGTTTACCGTGACCTTGTCCATATTATCAAATTCTCACTTTTCTAGCAAGATAATGCTTTGAAGACTGGAGTAAACAAATCGAAGTCCTTGAACACAAATCTGCAGGGTGGTTTTGTTTTTATATTTTATTCTGTCTTTCGCAGGATTTGCAGTTTTCTCCACAATGTCATGTGATGGAAAATGTTAGCAGAGCTGCCCTCAGATGGTAATCTGCTTTCACCACAAAATCAAGCAATTTTAGTGAAGACTGAAGAATGATGGCAAAAGAACCTCAAAATGAGCACCGAGTTTGTCCCACATCCCAGGTTACCTGGTGAGTAAGCTCAAGTTGGTCCCTTGAATCAATAGTAAGGATGGTAGATGAAATGAATAGACAGTGGAATAAACACTAAAAGATATGTACCATCAGCCCAGGAATAGCTTGGGGTAGCAGGTAATCTTGACACCCAAAAAGGTGGAAACCAGTAGCTGATTGGCACCAGACTGTATACCCTTCACATTCACATGCGTGCATACATACACAACAATGCACCATACTCAGAAAGCTCTAAGGAAAGAAGTATTTAAGGAAAATGTGATGGAATCAGATTTTTTTAAAAATCTGAAGTACAGAAAATTGAGAAGAGATGTAATAATAGCATGAATTCAGCTTCATTAAATGAAGCACTGATGAAAATGGATGTATTGAAAAACCCAAGCTACTGCTTCTGGTGAGGATCCACAATGAGGCAGGCCTAAGGCAAAAGGATGAGTTGCATTGCCTGTAGTTTCCAAAAATTGTTCATGACTCGTGAACATATATAATCCTTCCTTTTTAAGACTAGAGCAACAATGTTGCCCTGGTGACCAGCTAGGTTTAGTGGAGAAGGAACCCGGGCAAAGGACAAGTGAACTTTTGTAATGAATCATAAGGATGTCCCCCTAATAAAACTGAACACTAAAATGTCTGATGCCAGCGGGGCATTTTTTGAACTGCTGATTGTAACTTAATGGTAAGCAATAAAAATATTTGGTATTCCAGCAGCACCTCAGAATGCTCAAAGATGTGTGTGAACATAAAACACACTTGGGAAAGAAGAGTCACTGAGTAGTATCTGTGTTGTTGTTCCCAGACAGAAACAGCACACCTGTCTTAAGCAGATAGAGCTCTCCTTGAAGCCAGTGGGAGCTGCTGTGATAGCCAGAGCTGAATGTGGGCAGATATGACAAATATCTGAGAACAGGAAAGAAAACTCCTATTACCAGTCTCATGCTTTAACCACTAGAACATCCTCTTTACCAGGAAAGTGTATCCCCCATCGTATAATCTGAAAAATGTGTCTTATTCCAAAGAAAATGTTTTGGTTTTTTTTTTTGTTAAACCAAAAAAAAAAAGGAGAAGTTCAATCAGTATTACCTAATCTTCCTCCCTTCATCTGGATGTTCTCAACTCATTGATATTGCACAGGCTGTGTTAGAACAAACAAATCAATCATGCCATGGCACTCTTACTGGCTCAGCTACTCTCCAGACGATGATAAGTTGCCTTTTTTTTTTTTTTTTTTTTACTTTTTAAAGAATGCATTTCTTCCTAGTGGGAGAAACACCATCAGTCTTACTAATGTCAGTGCAGGTGGAGACACTCCACAGTGCCATCCTCCCCTTGCCCCATACCCTCATATGCCTGTAGACAAACTGAATACTAAGAACTGTTTTCCTCTCTGTGATGGGATCCTTCTTGCAGTACAATCAATAAATGAATAATAGCAGTGGAGTTGCAAGATCTCATGCAGCGGGAGAAATGTAGCAAAGTGGGCAAACTGCAGGATTTAGTTTGAAGTCAGGAAATGCAAATCCCCTCAAAGCCATGTTCTGCAGCAGGATCATAGATTTTCTCTGTAATACTAAGTGAATGCTGCATAATAGTACTTTTGCTGCTAACCCAGTGGAATTCCTTTTTTTTTCTTTTGTACCATAATTCCTTTATTGTTCTGGTGAGTTCTGCTTGTGTAAGAACCGTGCAGTTCTTTCTTCATCTACTTAAGAGCTGTATTATAACAAGTCAGAAGAATGATCATTTCTTTGTTTTTTTTTTAAGAAATCAAAGTATATTTTAGAGATAGACAAGCTTGAATGTTAGACATGTGTGCTACCTTCACATATAAAAGTATATGAAGAGGGACTAATTAATGAAGAAAAGTCATTGTCAAAATACTGTAATCTGAAGGATTTGAGGTATATATTATTTAGGTGCATCTGTGAGAGATATTTGATTTTTTATGTTTGTTTTTTTTTTTTTTTTTTTTTTTTTTCCCTTTAACACATGTACTGTGTTCCAAAAACAGAAAGTTCAAAATACAAAATGGGAATTAAGCTGCCTGAGGCAATACTTGGCTATTATATGTGATGAGCTAAAGTCTGTTCACAGAGTATTTCAGCTCATGTCTCCTTCAGTTTACCCTGATTATCACTCAGAACCTTTCCCTGTATTTCACTATGATGGGAGCAAATCACTGTGTGTTACGAATCTTTGCCACATGGTTTTGTTTCTGCTCTACAGCATGCGTCCAACATAGAGATGGTTTTCTTTCTCAAGCAGTGTTACCAGTTACATTTGTGTTCTAAACCTACATCCATTTCATCAATCCTGCTCTATAATTCAGTCCCATAGACCCCAGACTGATGTGGCTGTTTCTCAGGCTTGCTTCTGTTTTTCTATCAGTACTTTTTGCAACAGTCTTCCCTTGGAGATATTTTCTAAGTGCCTTAGAAGTCACCGAAGCTAAGGATT
Source organism: Todiramphus chloris collaris (assembly GCA_025345505.1). Lineage (NCBI taxonomy): Eukaryota > Metazoa > Chordata > Aves > Coraciiformes > Alcedinidae > Todiramphus > Todiramphus chloris. The sequence continues at coordinate 54,302,475 of JANVCC010000018.1, forward strand.
AGTATCCATCAGTTTTAATTGGTACATAGTACTCTCCTAGATGCCTTTGAAAGAAAAAGAGTATAAGTAAACTAATTTCAAGTGTGGTAATTCAATATTAGCCAACTAACATAATACAAAAATAATGGAGAAAAGGTTCTTGGGCCCAAGGCGATGTATTCTGCTTAAGATTCTGTTCTCACACATTTCTTGCCATATCTTATCATTGCCCACCGAAAAGGCATTCATCATGACAAGCAAAAAGAGGGTTATAATCTGTGGTTGACCTTTGATGGAGATAATGATATATTTTCTCTCAAAATCTGTGTGCGGCAGAGTTATTCATAGCTTCATGAAAATGCCCTATTTAAAAACAGTGTATTGTTTTTAAGTGGAAAAAAAAAAAGATTTCACATTTGATTATAGTTTAGAAATGGCACAATCCTTCCCTGCACACAATAGGGGAACTATGTTTATGTGGAGATTTGACAACAGTCCTTAAGAAGCTGAAGAGGCTGAGATCAGTTTTAAATATAAAATAAATACAAATAAATACTTAAAAATAAAAACTTAAGCAAGTTCATGTTTTGCACATTTTAAAATATGAGATTTAGTAGTGGAGTAATCAGATAAACATCACAGTCAACAGTAGATTTAAAAGTTTTAACATATTTGTTAAGTACAGTGTTAGTTTAAAAATTGAAAGGGGTGCTTGGAGAATGGAGGTTGACCATGTGGAAACTTTCACCCCAAACACAGATTAAAATGAATTTTATAGGGAAAGATCTAGTCATGGAAGATTTTAGTAGCTTCCACATTATTATTAATGCTTGATATTAAATTTGGCATAATTTCCAAACATTGTTATTGCAGATGCATTAAGTACCTGACTGATAAGAGACTAAGGAAGAAGAAAAAAGGAGTAGAGAACTGGAAGTTTAGGTACCTGGACAGATTAGGAGGTGACTTTGGATTCTAGGATAAACACAGTAGCCATAAGTGACTGCAAAAATAACAAGCACAAGGGTGTCATCTGAGACAATTCTAAGGAGCAATTTAAATGTCAGCATTATCACCCAGTCTACATAAATAGGGCATGCTGTTCAGACCTCTGAGTTGCCATGTCTGATATTTCACTGTGCTCTTATTTGATAGATGTTCTAAAGTAGTATAAACTAGGTATGAGATCTCACCACATCACTTTTCTTGAAAAATATGGAAAAATTTAGGTTTGTAGAAGCACACACTTATGCACTTGGTAAGCAAAGATAGATATGTGAATTGCTGTTCTGAGCAATGACTAGTTAGACTTCCATTATACTGTGTGCAACAGGAGTAACACAGCCATAGCCTTTTGTGTACACAAAACAAAGCTAGAAACTGATTTATTTGAACCTATGTGTTTCTGTTTCCAAGGGATCCGAACATCCAAAAAAGTTTTCTATCATCTCAGGCTTAGTGTAATCTCATTTAGATATCAGATTAAAAATAAAAAAGCTATCAAATTCTGATGAAATATCCTGTAGAAATTTACACAGACACACCACTATGATGGTCCTCGAATCTGATTCCTATTCCTCCTCAAGACATACCTGAGAACCTTTTTTTGTTAAATAAGAAGCTATGGTGGTTTTTTAATTCATTTTGTCAGGAGGCAGCTCACAGGCAAATATAGCATCTAATTGTCCATACTTTAGTATAAATTCAAAAAGGAAAAAAGGCCAACCCAGAGACGATGGGAAATAAACCACCAAAATAATCATTATGCAGTGTTTTTTTCCATGCAACAGAAAATGAGGGGTTCAGATTTCTCAAGCAAAGGAGGAAAACAAATAAATCTGCTCAGTTTCTCAGCTGCTGCAAATAGATTCAGCTTCACTGACTTCAGCAGTACAAGAAGGGCCTGCATTCCATTTTATTATTCAGATTACTGTATCACTGTGAAGACATAATACGGAGGTAGAAGAGAGATAGTGAGGGGGAATCCCTTTCTCAAAGGCAGGTTAAGAGGTCTTAAAGGCAAAGACTGAACACAGAGACATAAAGGCAAAGACTGGGTGAAAGAGCAGAGTTAGCAGATGTTTTCTGCTAACCTTGTACCCCAGTGATAGTCTGTGAGTCTCAGAGATCAAGTGCTGGTGCTACGAGTGGGAAGTGTAGAAACTCCACCCAGCACAAGCATGAAAACACAGGTCTGTGATCCTTCCAACAGCAACCTGGATGATCTTTCCTCCTTTAGACATCACTTTTAATTTTACCATCTCTCAGGCCCCTGGGACTGTATCACTGCACATGCAAAGCACAGTCTTTCTTTGAACATGCCCAGAGCTGCCCTGATCTTGACAGGAACAAGCAGCTCCAAACCAGTGACTACTGAATTTTTTGCCGTGCTGTGGCTCAGTTTCAGTGGGGTGTGCTAGTGGAAACCTATTCCTATCCCACAGGCTGCTGAAGGCACTGGGTTTGAAGACCTCAGGCTTAGAAGGTAAATGAATTACATGCTTTTACCATTGGGATTGTGTGTTTGAGGAAATAAAAAAAGAAACAAAACAAAACAAAAAAAAAAAAAGACCCCAGCAACAAATAAAAAAACTGTGTGGTGAGCAGTTTTTTCTTAAGGAGGACTGTTTGATTCTTTGAAGGAGTTTCATCTCTGCAGCAGCAGTGGGCAGAAATGGCTACCTGCCAACCTGTGCCAGCTGTGGGTTTCAGACTGTCCTCTGCCTTTAGTGCTCCCTGATAAGTAGGTTTCAGCAGCTGCCTACTGAGTGTAGTGATTTTAGGCAGGTGCAAGCTTAGCATGATGACTGTTTTGAATCTCATTCAGAAGTGCCTATCCCTCCTCTGAAGATATATGGTAGTAAAGATTTCACTCCCGGATCTATGCTGGAAGCCAGTGCTTTCCTCAGGCTAGCCTTTATGTGTCTCATGGGAAAGAAGTAGAGATCAAAACTTACACTTAAATAGACCTTGCTTTAAAAAATAGTTATGAATTCTTGCAGGATACGACAAGGGCCAGTCCACAAATTCACTTGTTTGCTGCAAATATGTCTCCCATGAAAACAGTCGCAAAATGCTTCATGTATATTCTTGTATGTTCAACATGTATGCAAAGTCTAAGTCTACTGTACCTGAAAATGTAAAAAATCAGTCCTACCAGGAAGGGCTGTTGTTTAAAACATTCATGATATTCTAAAGCATCTGTGTATTTTTTTCCTGTGTCTGAAGATCCTTTGCCTCCATTAGTAGTTAGCACAGATTAATTAACTAATAAAAGCAAGCCACATTTTTGTCACTTTATCATTTACAAAGAGCAATTTTATACAGCTGATAGGCCGTATACTAAATTGATTTAAGCCACCTCACTTCTACTGGTTTTGGTATAGGCTTGTTGATTTATGCTTGCCTAAGTTCTTGCCCCTAAATACTGCACATGGAGTGATCCATCTAAAGTGTGCTGAAGGAAAGACAGCTCTGTTTAAAGGATTGAATATAGTCCTTGCTAGTGGAAATTCCATGTAAATTAAATTATTTTGGAAAATATTTCCTTAGCTGAAATTTGCGTTTTTCAGATGCCATTGTAAATGTGTTCTTTCTTATGCAAGTACAGTGTTTTCTAAAATTAAAGGGAGGAGATATCTCATTACTGTATGATCTAACATTATTCAAGTAATCCTTATAGTTAGCTCTTTGCAAAGATTTTGGATGTCATTTTAAGCTACCTATCAGTGTTTCCATTTTGCTTATAGTTTTGTGTTGAACTTCCTCAAATTTCACCTCCCAGGGTGTGATGTCGTGAAGGATGTTACTGAAATCACTTGGTCTGTACTCTTTCTGAAAGAAAGAAGGCAATGATTTTAATCAGTCGCTACCAAAGCTAGGATGTGAGTCACATCTTTACAGGAGCTGCTAATTATCAAACAAACAGGATAATGTCAAATGTAGTTTAAAACTTTACAAGGTACTACTTTCCTGTCAGTCGAGGTAGCACATTTTCTTAATAGAGTAATAGAAACATAGAATCACAGAATGGTTTGGATTGGAAGGAACCTTTAGAGATCATCTATCTTCAGCCAACCATGGGAAACTAGATTAGGTTGTTCAGAAACTCATCCAACCTGACCTTGAACACTTCCAGGGGTGGGGTATCCACCACCTCTCTGTGCAACCTGTTCCAATGTCTAACCATTCTCATTGTAAAAAATGTCTTCCTTATGTTTGATCCAAACCTACTCTTTTTCAACTTCAAACTGTTGCCCCTTGTCCTATCACTACAGTCCTTTTTGAAAAGTCTCTCTCTGTATTCCTTATACTCTCCCTTTAAGTATTAAAGTACCACAGTAAGGTTTCCCTAGAGCCTTCTCTTCTCCAGGCTGAACAATCCCAACTCTCTTCATAGGAGAGGTGTTCCAGCCCTCTTACATTTTTTGTGGGCCTCCTCTGGACCTGCTCTAACCGGTCCATGTCTTTGTTGTGCTGGGGACCCCAGAACTGGATGCAGTACTCCAGATGGGGTCTCACAAGACAAGAGCAGAGGGGGAGAATCACCTCCTTTGACATGCTGTTCATAATTCTTTCTACTCAGTCCAGGATATGATTAAAAAAAAAATTTCATAGGCTGAAAAATATGAAAACAATGGGATATTCTGAGCTTTCTTTGCTGATATATGACCAGGGAGATTTGCTTTCAACTGAAAATGCCATTCAGTGCTTTTATTACTATCCCTAAGTATCAACAAGGGCCTCTGGCTTGAGAAATGCAAGTGTTTAGCACATGAAAACAGCAAAAGCACATCTGAGTAGTATATAAAGGAACACAGTTGTGGCAGCTTCATGATCCATTTCAGCCATGGCTTTTCCAGGCCATTCTCTCCATCCGATGGGGTCCTGCAAGGAGAGTACTCTGCTGGGCTGACCATCTAGAAAAAGACTGGTCATCGTCCTCAGGTATGAGTGATTACTCAACCATCTAGGGCACTAGGAGTAAATCACAGAGGAAATACAGACTGCTGGAGCTGCTAGAAGCCCTGCCAGGACTGAAATGCTCTAGAAGTATAAGGGATAGCTGGAGGAGGGGTAAACAGTAATTCACTGTATATTCCAGTAGCACCTGCCAGCCCAGGAGAAGATACATAGAAGATAGCCTTATTCTGCAGCATTAAGTATATTGAAAAAGTTTCAGTTCAGTCACATAGAGGAGTTTAGCATAAAACTTTGGTAATGAAATGTTAAACATCTGTATCTGCAAAACGGCACGGAGATCCCTCAGCTACTTTTAAACAGGCTTTGATATTGGCAGCAACTTGGCCATAGCAGCCCGGAGCTCAGCATAGGCTGATTTATCCTTGTCAGGGGGAGTATTTGGAAGTGATTATAGTGTAGTCAGCTTCTATAACAGAAAAAAAGTCATGAATACTGCAAACTACAGGAAAAACAAAACACATATAACTGTTGTACTCAGAGAATGCCAGACTTGGAGACATAACTTTGCAGTTCCTTCATAGTGAAAAGGGTTAAAATTAGATGAATATACCCCTTATAAATGACTAGATCAAAATGAATTCCACAAACAGTGTTACATAGTTATTTATGGGGTGGGTATGGATCCCTAGTACTAGTAATATACCCTTAACTTCTCCTGAGGTAGTTATAAGCAGTTGCCTCCAGCTAGATTCAGCCCTTGTCCTCACCTGGTAATCTGCACAGGATGCATTCATAAACCTGTCGGTGCAGTGCCTGCCTTCTCAAACACTAAGCACAGTTCTGTTGCTAGCCCTGCAATAATTAATTCTTTGAATATGGACAGTAGTGAAGTCTGCTTTCCTACCTGTTTCTGTCTGTCAGTTTACTAGTTTTAATGGAATTTTCTGTTATCTTTGTATAACTCTAACCTGCTTGGAAGAGCATTTTGGCAATGGAAATGTATCATGCATCACAAATATACATATTTCACTACAGAAACCTGTTGGTAATGCCTGCTGAGGGGAACTTGTGAATGCTCAGGCCCCATCTCTCCTGTCAAACATGTATCTTCCTGTCAGGTTTTTTTTAAATCAAAGGAGGCAAAATTCACAATGGATGGCACAGATATGCAGAGAGACTAATGTTGGAAGTTCTACTTCCAGTGAAAACATACCAAAGAAAGTCAAAAGTACACTGAAGATCAAGAATTAATCTTTGAACATTGCACATGCTGAGACAAAGGACTCATTTAAGATTATGAAGTGTGGTAATGGTTTGACTTTGTGGGCCAGGGAATCTGAACTATTACATGAAAAAGGACACAGGCTGCAGGGAACTTGAGCATTGAATATAACTTCACTGCTAGAAACTAGAGAGTCACTGGAGACTTCCAACAGTCAAGGAGAAACAAAAAGCTCAGTGTGAACTGGGGTCTCAGGGGCTGCAAAAATTACCCTGGGAAACAATGGTTGCTATCAGAAATGGGCAGCCCCAGGCTGGCAGGGTTGTTACACAGATAGATGCATATTATAGAGAAATATGCAATTTGTTCTCCAAAACCCTTGAAAGAAGAAACCCAGTTCAACATTTTCTGCAAATCATTTATCAAACAGACAATAGCTTCAGCAAGCTGTAAGGGCAGAGCTCCTTGACCATGGGAAATGAGGATAAGTGCCACCCCTGACACCTGGCAGCAGCCTCTGGCCAGGTGGCTGCAGCTATGGCAGCATGTAGAACTGCACAGCAGCTGGGAGGTGGAGTGTGATGGTCATCAAACGTACTTGAAATGCTTCACCGGGTCATTGTTTGGTGGGTTTTTTTGTTTTGCTTCACTGAGGAGTGGACTTGTTGAGAAACTTGGCCTTTGCAAGGCACTTGGGAGAGGCAGCCAGGAGGAGCAGCAGTGGTGCTCAGAGGTTTCAGAGGCAGCGTTGACTGAGGAGGGGTAATACAGGTGCCCAGTGCAAACATACTACTGCCAACCTCCTCGGAATCCCATGGTGAAGAACTGGGGAAGCTCCTTCCCATAGGTACTCCAAAAAGACCATACATTTTTACATAGGACATAATACCCAGAAACTCCTGAGGGGAGGGAAATAGCACCAAAACCTCCCTTGCCTTCTCCCATGAGGGCCATAACCTCTCAAAGCATCATGCTCACTCATGTTCTCCACAGCTGTTATGAAGCTGTGGTTTGCTCCTGTAGGGTGGAAGAGCTTCAAAGGGCAGGGTGGAGAGCACTTTCACCCAAAACAGCCCCAGCCTTGTGGTGAGGGCGTGGGTTTTGATCTCCTCAGGCACAGGAGGGAGTAAAACCCAGCTTTCCCACATCTAGGGTAAAAGGTCTGACCAAGGAGCTCTTGAATACCACAGAGGAGAGCAGCAACTGCTGCCACTGCATTTCTTCGCAGAACAGCAGCTCTCTGTGTTTTGGAAATGTTCACTGACTCTGCCCCTTGGGCAATATGGGTGCAGGTGCAGGAAAGCTGAGTTCGTTGGATCTGATGGTGCTGGGGTGTGAGCTAACTCAGTGTCGTGACATGGGAGGCATTTCTGGACATGCCCACAGCAGAATTTCTGGAGTCTGGGGAATTTTAATGTGAAAAGCTGGCGCCTCCGGAGCTTGGGCACCTCCAGGGTGTGGCAACAAATGAGTAGGAATTTAGAAGACTGCAGTTTTGGAGGCAGATGCTTAGTCCTGTTGGAAATGCCTACTTTCCTTCTGTCAGACTGGACACAGTTCCTTAAATTTGCCGATGCCAGCAGTGTAACTGGTCCTTGCTGAGTAGGAACAGTTTTTCTCCAATTCAAGGAGCATTGTGCCTGGCAAAAGAATGAAAACTATAAGCAGAGATGATGCCACAGTGTTCTGACTGTATAAGATTTATGAGGCTGTGGGAAGCCAGTTTGGATGAATCATAAATAATTGCATGTAATATACTAATTTAGTTGCAGAATGGGAGTGAGTTTAGCTTCATCCATTAATTCAAAAGACTCTCCCTGTGAGCATTTGGGAAGAGTAATTTAGTAAATTCAAGCATGAGTCAAGGCAACTAAAAATAGAAGGAAAACCCAACCCTCCTAAATAGCTAAAAATGAAATGAAAAAAATAAAAGGAATAAATATAACTTGTTGTCAGAATCTAGCAGCCCTTTTTACGCAAATGAAAGTTCCATAAAATACATGCATAGCTGTTAATATATTACTGAAGAACAATTATTTCTAGTTCTATAAAGATACCATGTGACATATTAACATTGTAAATAAATTATGCATTTAGCAATATGTGCAACAAGTTTATTGATAAATATTGTGGGCCCCATGCTAGAGTCACCTGTCTTTGATATAAATTTACATCTCCCAGACTCACAGTGTTGTGAGAGCAGAATTTGACCTAATGCCTAAAATCCATACAGCCAAGTACAAAAAGAAAACAGCAACCAACCTGTCAAGTACTAGTGTTTCAAAGGTTTGAAGCTTTGCACTGGGAGCTAATTTTATCACATTGACCTTGGCTTATGCTGGTATCCCTCTGTGGCATCAAAGAATTTCTTTTGGTTGTAAATAATAACAGCATCAATCTCCAACTGGAAAAAGTTCCTGAAGATGAGAAAAGCCCCATCCTTTTCATGTCAAAGCTCTAAATTTATGCAAGCAGATAGAGAATTCCCTGGACAATGGAAATGAATAGGAGGGTTGCACTTGCAACTGAAGGCTGAGAGCTGTAGAAGCAGCTCAACTTGGTTTGCTTGAACTGGCTTTTAAAAACTGCTCCTAAGGAGCTCTTATTCCCGCTGCTGCAGCAGCAGCTCTTCCTACCTTTGCCTACTCAGATCTAGTCTGAGAGGTGCCTACAGCTTGACTTTGCTAATGCAGCAGTACTGCTACAATGGAATGTCCATAATTTCACAGAACAACTACAGATTTTAAGGGAACGCTGTTATGACAAAGCTTTTATACATCAAATAGGAAAGATGCATGAGGAATAGAAAAAGACAAAGAGTTGGAAAGCAAAGCCCAAATCAGTCAGTGACAGAGCCAGGACTAGAACATAAATCTCCTGCTGCCAACTCAAAGACTGATTTTTTGGATGACTCTGCCTGTCATTCCACATATGTTTGTTCTACCAAAAGGATGCATTTATCATGTGATTTGCCCAGTAAATATGCTTTTATTTCCTCCCTTTCATTTTTCCTTTCCAGACACAAACTTACAATTAGAACTGGCTGGGAACTTTTGACAATGTGTTTCTCCACAAAAAAAAAGTTTACCAGGTCCATAGTGTGGGATTTATTGTAAAAATGAAAGTGAATCCACACTGTAATGCTTATTACCTACCTAGAAAATAAGGCATCTGCTCTCAGGCCTGTAGCCTGTATGAGGAAGACCAAGAATTTGAATCCATTTTCTTGAATGCTAAATGAGACCATACTCTACTGAGTGTGTACATTTGTCAAAAGAAAGAAAGAAGAGGCCGCAAGTTGCACCAGGGGAAGTTCAGATTAGATATTAGGAAGAATTTCATTACTGAAAGAGTAGTTAAACATTGGAGCAGGCTGCCCAGGGAAGTGGTGGTCTTGCAATCCCTGGAGGTGTTCAAAAAACGTGCAGACGAGGCACTTTGGTACATGGTCTAGTGGTCATGAAGGTGTTGGATAGGAGGTTGGACTTGATCTAGAAGGTCTTTTTCAACCTTAACAATTCTATGATTTTATGATTCTGTAAGAAAGAAAGAAAAAGAAAGGAAAGAAGGTAAAGGGAAGGAAGGAAGGAAGGAAGGAAGGAAGGAAGGAAGGAAGGAAGGAAGGAAGGAAGGAAGGAAGGAAGGAAGGAAGGAAGGAAGGAAGGAAGGAAAAACAGAGAAGAAAAAGAAGGAAAAAACAAAAAAAGCCCCAAAAAATAAACTAATGTCCAAGTTTAGATAATTTGCACAGCACCATGTATTTTTCAGTATCTGTACTTTTCCAGGTTGAAATCTGCAAGTGGAAACTTTCTCAAATACATGGATTTTGGAAACTCTACCATATAATTGTTCTGAATAATTCTTGGCCTGCATATTAGTTGCAATTAGTGTGTTGTGACTGTCATGTATTCAAACAGTGAAGTTTGAGTTGTTTTGATTATGTGAGGTGGGAGAAATAGGTCATGCAGTGCATTTCCATTCTGAGTGTCTGAGGTCTATGCTTAGATCCAGGTTTCTGTTTTGGAGCTCCTATTCTGCACACTGTTAGTGACTACCAGCCTGTACTTCAGCTTTTCTGTTTGGAAATAATCTGTCAGTAAAATCATTTGCTTGAACAGAAGAGGGTATAAGCAGAGGTTTTTTTAAAAAAACCTCTGCCTCATTACTTTTGCAAATTCTTTTTGCAGTGATTTCCCAGACTGTTTAACATCCAGATAAAAAGCTCCTTGAACTTCTGGATGGGAATTCAGTGTGAGGAGACATTAAGGGAACAAATGCAGATTTGATGCAATGCAAATTCAATGGAAGCCTGATTATCCAGATCTTCTGCCTTCCCAGCAGATATCACACAAAATTTGGTATTCTGTTTTTCCACCCCTCACCCCCCAACTCCTTGTCATGCTGTGTAAACTTTAGGTATGCTGCAGGGCTGAGACTCTGTAAAGAAAAAGTGACCAGACAGATGCCTCCGAGGGTGTTTATGTCACTACAAAAGGGCAGACAGACGTGATCACGATCCACTTACTTTTATTCCAGACCTGCTTCAGAAGCACCATGGTACTTGAGCAGAAGCCAACTGGAACCCTGAAAGTAGAGAGCTGAGTTTGCAACGTTCAGGCACTATGTGACTTTGTTGAACAGCCTGACTACTCCAGTGTTTTTTATATCACATTCTCCTTTGAATAGTACAGTCCTCCATCTTCTGTAGCTTGTCTTTTCTCAAAAAAAAAAAAAAAAATTAGGAAAAAGACTGAAGATCAAATATGCATAATACATCTGTACAGAAGCTATGTGAACATGTGTAGTACAGCCTTGGTTCTCAGATAACATATTTTCTGCTCAGTGAGGTTTATTAGCTCAGATTCAGCATGGCGTTTATCTGTGTTCACACAATTTCTTACCAGTCCAGAATTGAAAAACATAAGTTCTTGTATATTTGAAGTGGAGACAGAGGAAACTAATTTCTTCCTGTAGATTTCTGATGTCAAAATAGTCTCTGTGTGTATTCAGATTCTTTTGTCCACCTCTTTTTTGAAGAACCAGTTTTAAAAGCAATGAAAATAATCTTGAGTGATGTCTCTGAATCTTCATCTGACAGAAGCTGGAGAAGGCTTCAATCAAGGAAATAGCCTCACTAGTGAATAAAGACTATAGCAAAGAATTGCAAAATTATGCCATGGAAGTACCATTCTACACCCACGTTCTTTTCTTTCACTCTCTAATGCAAGAATTACAAGTCCTAAGACAGCACCAGTACAATTTCTTCTATAAGCTGTGTGTCTGTTCTTGTCTGAGGCTAGTATCTTTGTTTTAAAAAGGTTGACTCTACATTGACTACCAAATGTGAATTCTTTGCCTACTCCAACACACTGTAAAATACAATTACTAATCATCCTGAAACAAGCTTCAACTGGCTGAGACAACATATATAAACTATAATTTTAAAAGCAAATGTCTCTTGAATTTTACAGGTCTCTTAATTTCTACTTTTCACTGAAGATGCCAGGGACAGTTTTCTGGACTGATCTTCATTCTGATTGAGGAAACAATAAAGATGCAAGTAAACCTAGTCACAGAAGCTTTTCATCAGGACTTGTTCTTGCCTGTAAAAAGCATTTCACAGAGTTTACAGAATTTCTAATTTATTATGGGGTCAGAATTTTACACTAAGGACATTTATGCTGTCTAAAAAGAAAAAGATGATGTGACTAGCTGGGTAGATGAGAGGATGGATGTTATCTACTTTGAATTCAGTAAGGCTTTTGACACTGTATCCCGTAACATTGTCATGGGTAATCTCAGGAATATTGTGTTCAGTTCTAGTCTCCCCAGTTTGAGAGGGACAGATAATTATTGCAGAGAATCCAACTGAGGGCTACAAAGATGATTAAGGGATTGGAGCATCTCTCTTTTGGGGAAGGGTTGAGAGACCTGGGGCTGCTTAGCCTGGAAAAGAGAAGAGTGAGAGAGGTTCTTATCAATAGTTATAAATATCTAAATGGTGGGTGTAAAGAGAATGGGGTCAGTCTTTTTTCAGTGCTGTCCAGTGGCAGGACAAAGGGCAATGGACACAAGCTAGAACACAAGAAGTTGCATCTGAAGATAAGGAGAAACCACTTTGATGAAGCACTGGAATAGGCTGCCCCGGGATGTTGTGGAGACTCCTTCATGGGAGACTTGCAAAACTCACCTGGATGTGATCCTGTGCAACCTACACTAGGTGAACCCCCTTTGAAAGGGAGGTTGGACTAGATGATCTCTAGAGATCCCTTCCAACCTCCATCATTCTGTGATTCTGCAATTCTGTGGAAACATTAGGTTTAGAATTTCAAAAGCACTTTTTCCATGTACATGCCTGTTAGTGGGTAGAAGCATTCCTCTGGAATTTTAGGACAGTAACAAAACTGTATTTAAATAATTTTTAGTTCTGCTTCACTTAATGCATGATAGTCTGTTTAGCCATATTCATCATATGTAGATTTAGATGATGTATCAAACTATTGACAGTGAGTAAATGTTACATTTTATTCTATCATAAAATAATCAGAGTTATATTGTTGTGACTGAAGACTTTGTCCGTATATAATATATAGAAAAGTGGTTTCATTTCTGCTTATTTATACTGCTAGTGTCCACTGCTTTCCCTAATAATGGTTGGTATAAACCATGGGTTATTAAACACACAACATATTTAGTCACAAAGAAGACTATGAGGTAGTCATTTACAAAGGCTGTACACTCAGAACCATGTTTGTCTCATGTATTTGATTTATTCAATTTAATTGATTTGCTGAGCATTTTCAAATGAAAAATTCTCTATTCTAAAATTATATCCTATGTTTTGCCTCACAGCAATCCAAATCTGTTGGGAGGTCAACTAGTCATTATATTCCTATGACTGCTTTCTTGGAATGACCTTTCAAATGTGCACAAAATAGCAATTCATACACGAATTAGAAGCTTTGGAGCTGCATGCTATGCTTTTATGACATGTCAGTGCTATAAAAACAGTGAGAAACTGTTCTCCATACTGATCATAGAATCACAGAATGGTTTGGGCTGTAAGAGACCTCAAAAGGTCATCTAGTCTGACCCCCCTGCAATAAGCAGGGACATCCTCAACTAGATCAGGTTACTCAGAGGCTCGTCAAGCCACACCTTGAATATATCCAGGGATAGGGCCTCAACTACCTCTCTGGGCATCTTTTTCCAGTGTTCCACCACCCTCATGGTAAAGAACCAGTTTCTAACATCCAATCTAAATTTACTCTTGTCTAGTTCAAAACCACTGCCCCACGTCCTGTCACCACAGTCCTTTCTAAACAGTCCCTTTCCCACCTTCTTGTAGGCCCCCTTCAGGTACTGGAAGGTCGCTATTAGGTGTTCCTGGAGCCTTCTCTTCTCCAGGCTGAACAAGCCCAGCTCCCTCAGCCTGTCTTCGTAGAGTACTGATTCCAGTATTATAATACATTAGAGCTCAGAGATGATCACATTCTCTTCTAAACCTCTAAGAATGAAGAGTTGTGTGCCTGGGGGGAAGATTTCTTTAAGGTCCTAACAACTAGATTCTGCAGGAGCAGGAAAGGTCCCTGGGCTAACTTGAATGATGAAGGAACTCTGTAGATAATGGCAGGTTCTTTGAATCATCCTCATGCTGTAGCACTGCTAGGAATCCTACTAATCAGCTTTACGGTATCTCCTTCTTGCCAGTCTGTACTTCTCATTGTTGACATTCTCTAGTCATAAGAGCAGCAAGGTAGAAGTACCAGCAAGACAAGTATGGTAAAGAGAAAGATTTCTTTTGCGGAAGCTATCATTTGTGGAAGGTGATACGGTGCGCCTTCTAAGAAGAGCACTGAATACACAAAGTAAATGGTCCCTGTCTCACCAGCCCTCCACACTAATCGGAAGACTTTTATATTTGCAGCAAAAGGAGAAAAGAATAGAAGACATGTACTTAGTGGAATATCAGACTGTTGAGAACAACCTTAATCAAGGCACCAAGGAACATGAAGAAAAGAAATGTCTTTAATTATCTGTCTATGCTAGGATCCAGTGTAATAAACAAGAGAAATGAGGGCTGCTCATTTTATGGGCTTAATTTGACTTAGTTGATATTAATGAAATTTGGAGAGATGTTCATGGCTTAAACATTAATATCGTAGTTATAGAATTTAACACAGAGAGGGGCTGGCTGAGTAAATGGAGAAAGTGAGTGGCACTCCATCAAAATGAAGTTAGTTGTTTCTGTCTCAGCAATAACTTGGAAATAAATGACATTGAATCTTTATGGATTAATGTTCTAATGAAGAAAGCCCAATGTCTGTTGCTGACAGCTAAACCAAATTAGTAAGCAGGGTGATCATCTCACTAAGCATGTGTCCACAATAGGCACAGGGAAAGAACAACCCTGATGTATTGTCATCAGTATAAGGTTTTAAAGGAAAATTTCCCATCTCAAAAATTACCAAATCCAATATCAGAAAATAGCAGTTAGGCCTTCACTCAACAGGTGCAATGCACTGGTATCTTGGCTAATAATGATGTACTTGTATCATTTTAGGTGAACATTAGGCAAGCCTTCCTTTCTCATCATGATTCAGTGCCAACAAATTCAATAGAAAAATCTAATTTAATTCAGTGAGCTGTAATTGTGCTTCATATATTTATACTCTCAATTTCTGGCTAATATATTATTACTCATCATATATAACTCACTCTGGCAGTTTGCCTTACTCACATGAGTAGTTCCATATGGGTCCTTTATACCAAGGAGCTTTGGGAATCAATAATAGCCGGACAAGGGACACTGATTACTGAATTCCTGGCTCTATTTTCAGCATTGGACTGACTAGTATGTTTATATGATACAAAAGTCAACCACAGGATGCCTAATTCATACTTACAGCACTGTGTGTTCCTTGTGTAATAGTATATCATTTACTTTACAAAGAGTTTTCTCATTCTATTTTATCAGTGGTTCACAGACGAATTTAGAAACAAGCTGAACGTCAGGACTTCTACTTTTTCTAAGCCTCTGCTTAGAATCTTTTCCCTCTCCATGTTAGTTATAAATCGTATTCATCACACTGAAGTCTGTTCATCACACTGAAGACTGTTTATTTGTTTCTTCTGTTTATCTGTTTTGCCTGTTTTACCACAGTAGGAATGGCATGTAGAATGGCAAGAAAATGAGCCATGAGTTACAAACAAGTGGATGGTTTTTACACAGATAAAAAACAAAACAAAACAAAATAAAAATGTTTGCAATACAAACCAGATTTTTTTTCTTTCTCTATTTTTTCATTGTTTAATGTGTGTTAAAGATCCAAACTGCTACCACCAATAATTTTGCTTCCATTCCTCCATCAAAAAGTGATGTGATACTTAATACCCTTCCTTGCTGTTTCTTGTCCAAGATCTGAACAGAATTTTTATTTCCCCCTAAAAAAGTACATTGGACTTCAGTGTCCTAATACCTTACCTCAGCTTAGTCTGATTGGATTTTTTAAAAATGTAAATTTCTTATTTGTCCTGAACAAATAAAACAGTCTGATAATAGCAGGGGTGAACAGGTCTAATAAGTGGCCCAGTTTTAAGACTTCAGTCCTGGCACAACATTACGATGTCACCCCACAAATATAACTTAAATATAATGACAGCAAAAGTAAGCTTCAGTGGGACTGGCAGGTAATTTGCTTTCAGATTTTCTTCAACCACCTCACCAGTTTAGGGTACCAAAAGTGCACTGTAAATAGCACTTAAGTTCCCAGAGTGTAATTCAGGTCTAGGACAAAGATTCAAACAAGCTGGCCCTAATCCATCTGTGACAACACACAGTTAAGCTGTGGAATTCCTTATCACAGGGTGTTTCAGGTGCTGAATGTTTTCAAAAGGCAAATAGAAAAATTCACATAAGACAAATCTACTGATAATTACTGTATATAAAACAACTGGTTCAAAAAGTCAATGGAGCACAAATGGTTGAATGCTGGATGAATATTCTTGAGTAGTATCACTTACACGCTTCCCTAGGCATCCTCTTTCTGACTTTTTTGAGAGTAGGGCTCCGAGCTGGATGGACCTGTGGTGTGACCCAGTCAGACTAGTCTCCTATTCTTATGCATCAAAACATCTGAGATAGCACATGCACATACCTTTCCTGATGGAACCTCCACAGCACATGTAGCTCACTGAAAGTGTATGTGTCCAGAAGTGTGGCTGCTTACCCAAGTGACCCTTTTCCACTTAGCTCCATTAGAGAATTATTAACAAAGTGTCACAATCACAGAATCACAGAATGTTAGGGGTTGGAAGGGACCTTGAAAGAACATCTAGTCCAACCCCCCTGCTAGAGCAGGATTACCTAGATCAGGTCACACAGGAACGCGTCCAGGCAGGTTTTGAATGTCTCCATAGGAGACTCTACAACCTCTCTGGGCAGCCGGTTCCAGTGCTTTGTGGACCTCTCTGTGAAAAAGTTTTTCCTTATGTTTACTCAAAACCTCCTATGCTCCAGCTTGTACCCATTACACCTTGTCCTATCATGGGATGTCACTGAGAAGAGCCTGGCTTCATCCTCCTGACTCTTGCCCTTTACATATTATAGACATTAATAAGGTGACCCTTCAGTCTCCTTTTCTCCAGGCTAAAAAGACACAGCTCTCTCAGCCTCTCCTCATAAGGGAGATGCTCCACTCCCTTAATCATCCTAGTTGCTCTGTGCTGGACTCTCTTCAGTAGCTCCCTGTCTTTCTTGAACTGGGGTGCCCAGAACTGGATACAGTACTCCAGGTGGGGTCTCACCAGTGCAGAGTAGAGGGGGAGGATAATCCCCATTGACCTGCTGGCCACTCTGTTCTTAATGCATCCCAGGATGCCACTGGCCTTCTTGACCGCAAGGGCGCATTTTTGGCTCATGGCCATACTCTTGTCCACCATGACTCTTAGATCTTTTTCCCCAGAGCTGCTCTCCAACAGATGAGCCCCCATCCTGTACTGATACATGGGGTTCTTCCCCAGATGCAGTACTGTACAGTTGCTCTTCTTGAATTTCATTAGATTTCTCCCTGCCCAGCTTTCCAGCCTGTACAGGTCAATCCTTAATTCTCTGTTTGCTCAGAGACCATGTAACACTTCTGAATGGGCTTGAGTTCACTACCTGTAGGCACCTCTTCATCTGTTTGATGCTTGCTTTTTCTAAAGGTAAGAATACATCCAGGGACTGTGTCACCAGGATTTTGGTTGAGCCCCACCAGGATGGACAATGCAGTTTCCACTCCATCAAAAGGATATGCTAGTTTAGAGCAGGAGGTCCCTGCTATGTAGAGTACTCAGAGGCAGATAACAATTTTTTTTTCCTGAGTTGAAAACTAATCCCCAGAGCACAGACTCAGGCAGGCAGGGAGGCCCAGAAGGAGCGTGGCTGTCTAGAAATGCAGTTAGAGTACCTAAGCAAAATTCATGGATGCATATTTGCTCCCAGCCCACTGGGGACATTGACAAGCAAGAGAGAAAACATAACAAGAAGTTTAGACAACAAACTCTTGTATCTCTAAGGCCTTGAGGATACATGGAGAATTTGTTAATGTCTTCTGTATGCTTTCCTATATTTAGCTCAAGGAAAAGAATAAATAGAAACAAAATCATTCATTGCCGAATAGTTTTTATGTAAAGATGGTAATTTAGAGTATGTGTTTTGAAGGACTTCTCATGTTGCTGCTTCAAGGAAGTTAAGGATGGTCATTATTTACCCATGTTTGATACCATTTAAGCGGAAGCAACTGGATGAAAGGGAAGTGGAGGCAGAGGGAGAACAATTAATAATTGGACTCTGGACTTTCAAAGGGCAGACTGACTTTTTTTGGAGGTTACTTGGTAGAGTCCCTTGGGAACCAATTTTGAGGGATGTGGGAGTCTAAGAAGAGTGGACATTTTTTAGGAAGGAGATCTTGAAGGCTCAGGAGCTGGCCATCCCCACGTGCTGTAAGACAAGTGGCGGTGAAGAAGGCCATCCTGGCTGAATAAGGAGTTTTGGCTTAAAATCAGGGCAAAAAGGAGGGTTTATGGCCTCTGGAAGAAGGGGCAGATGACTCATAATGACTATAAGAATGTTGTCAGGTCACGCAGAGAAATAATTAGAAGGTTGAAAGCTGAATTAGAAGTTTATCTGGTGTAAAGACCAATAAGAAAAATGTCTATAAATACATCAATAATAAAAGAAAGGCCAGGAAGGGCCTCCATCCCCTACTACATTCGGTAGGAAATATATATAATATATATAATATAATAAAAGATGAAGAGAAGGCTGAGGTGCTTAATTCCTTCTTTGCCTCAGTCTTTAGTAATGGAAACACTTGCACTGGGGAAAGTCACTCCCCCAAACCAAGAGACAGGGGCCAGAAACACAATGCACCCCCTACAATTCAGGAGCAGATGGTCCATGACATGCTCTTCAATATCAATGTAAATAAATCTATGAGGCCGGATGGGTTACATTTTAGAGTGCTGAGAAAACTGGCAGGGGTGCTCACCAGGCCACTGTCCATCATTTCTCATCAGTTCTGGCTGACTGGGGAGGTACCAGCAGGTTGGAGATAGCCAACATAACACCCATATATAAGAAGGGACAGAAGAATGATCCGGGGAACTACAGTCCTGTCAGTTTGACTTCAGTACCAGGGAAGCTGATGGAGCAGATCATCCTGGGTTCTATTATGCAGCACATGCAGGACAACCAGGGGATCATGCCCAATCAGCATGGGTTTATGAAGGGCAGGTCCTGTTTAACAAACCTGATCTCCTTCTATGACAGGGTGACCCGCTTGTTGGATGAACCCAAGGCTGCAGATGTTGTCTACCTTGACTTTAGTATGACATTTGACACTGTTTTCCACAACATTCTATTAGAGAAATTGACTGCTCTTGTCTTAGATGGGCATACACTTTTCTGTGTGGAAAACTGGTTAGATGGATGAGTCCAAAGAGTTGTGGTCAATGGAGCTAAATCCAGTTGGCTTCCAGTCATGAGTGGGGTCCCCCAGGGCTCAGTACTGGGGCCATTCCTGTTTAACATCTTCATCAATGATCTGGATGAGGGGATTGAGTGCACCCTTGATAAATTTGCAGATGACACCAAGCTACATGGAAGTGTCAATATACTTGAGGGTAGGGAAGCTCTACCAAGGGGTCTAGATAGGCTGGATTGCTGGGCCAAGGCCAATTTCATGAGTTTCAATAAGGCCAAATGCTGGGTACTGCACTTGGGCCACAACCCCCAGCAGTGCTACAGGCTGGGGAGGAGTGGCTGGAGAGCTGCCAGGCAGAGAAGGGCCTGGGGGTGTTGCTTGGTGTCTGTCTGAACATGAGCCAGCAGTGTGCCCAGGTGGCCAAGAAGGCCAATGGCATCCTGGCCTGGATCAGGAATAGTGTGGTCAGCAGGAGCAGGGAGGGGATCAGTCCTCTGTACTCAGCTTTTGTGAGGCCACACCTTGAATACTGTGTCCAGTTTTGTGCTCCTCTCTACAAGAAGGATGTTGAAGTGCTGGAGAGGGTACAGAGGTGGGCTACAAAGCTAGTAAAGGGTTTGGAGCATGAGTCTTATGAGCAAAGGCTGAAGGATATGGGGCTGTTTAGACTTGAGAAAAGAAAGCTGAGGGGAGATCTTATTGCTCTCTACAACTACCTGAAGGGAAGTTGTAGTGAGGTGGGAGTTGGTCTGTTCTCCCTGGTGACAAGTGACAGAACAAGAGGAAATGGCCTGAAGTTGAAGCAGGGGAGGTTCAGGATGGATATCAGGAAGCATTTCTTTCCAGAAAGTTGTCAGGCATTGGAATGGGCTGCCCAGGGAGGTGCTGGAGTCACCATCCCTGGAAGTGTTTAAGAGGCGGTTGGATGTTGTGCTTAGGGACAAGGTTTAGTGTTTTTTGATATGGCTAGGAATAAGGTTGGACTTGATGATCTTGAAGGTTTCTTCCAGATGAAACTATTGTATGATTCTATGATTCTAATGACATGGCAATCTACATTACCCTGGGGAAGACAGATAAGAGTTAACCACAGCAAATGGAATATTAAACTCTGATTAATGTTTGCTAAAATCTAGAGTAATTTCTAGCTGTGAGAGATCTTGATTTCCAAGTAAATAGTTTGTTGCTAAATTAGAAGTTTGTATCAAATGGCCTTAATGTGATCACAGTTTAGTTCTTGATAGAGGTATTTTAAGACATCCATGTTTGTAATAATTGCTTAGATTATTTTTTATGGCTAAACACAGCTGCTTTGAAATGTAACTAATATTTTTTATATTTTTTACTTCTGCTGAAAACAACTATGTCACCCACATCTTTCACAAAGCTTTGCTACAGTCATTAACACTGAATGTGCTAGGGCAAAATGCTACAAATCCAGACAGGTCTAAGCCTTCTCTTGCCTGAATTCCAAACAGCTAGAAAAGCCTTTTATACAAAAGACCTGTCTCAACATTGTTCAACTCCTGTTGGCTTGCACTAAGAAGAGATTCAGTATTGTTTTGCATACATGTTAGTTTACACTGTTTTGTTCCTCTCTTTAAGTCCTGACATTCAAATATATGTATATACGGTCATACACGTGTATGGTTGAGGACAAATACAGATCTAAGGAATTTAGCCTATATAAATTGTACCTGGTTTTTATAGACACCCAAAAAAGTATTTCTTTCCCTATTATTTTATTTTACAGGCCATGCATGCATTTGTCTTTTTGTGTTTCTTTCATAAATATTTATATATGTGAATGTATGCATGTATACAGATTAAATCCTTGTTACAATCCTATTTATTTGTCAGCTTATTATCGTCGATAAATGTGCAGAGAAAGAAAGAAATTAATGTTGCCATGCTGTAATGTAGTTTCAAATTTATACTAGAATTAGTTGAAGATGGCTGTGCTACTCACAAATAGGTGATCAGTCACGAATGATGGGTTGCAAGTGAAGAATGCATATAATTCCAGAGCATCTCCAAGAAAGTAAACAAATCCTATTTGAGGGATAGTTTAAAGAATTTGGGAACAATTGCAAGAGTAATTTTCACATCCTTCCTATAAACAAGCCAGAAGCAATTTTCATGATTATCCATGCATCTCAAGGTTCAGACAACCTTCTGCTTCTTAACTGATCTACAATGAATGGCAGAAAATTTCACGTGGAAGAATTTTATCTAGTACAGAACTGAGGTCTGATGTAAACCTCATTCAAGTCAAGCAAGATCTTCCAAAAAAATCCAAACCAAAACAGGTCTTTTGTGGAACTATAAGGACCCTGTATTGGAAACAGGAAATGAAAAAGAGTATTTTTCAAGAAATTATCCTACAGCTGTTCATTAGCTGTAGATTGGTACTAAAAGTACATCCTTCAGTAAAGAACTGTGTGCCAGAGGTCTCCACCATCAGGTGATTTTTCCACTGAGCTTCCTCATGTGGATTCTATTGTCTTAGGTAGGTATTTCATGCCTTTTTTCTGCAGGATAGTGTTTTATGATATTTATTCTATATAACAACTAAAAATATAAAGTCATTAAATATAAAGTACATTTTAATAAACATAGAAATGATAAAGAGAGAGGAGATCAATTAATCTTGCAAGCAGACTTTGGAGTCTCACTGATAAACATTATCAACCTTCCAAACAAATCATTCAATATATAGGGAGGGGAAAAAAAGAAATCAATTACCAATTGTTTTTATACAACAATACTTTTTTATTTATGCAGTTTTCAATCAGTCTGTCACTGTACCAGCAGCTAAGCTGCCATTTGGAAGTTGTGGATGAGTTAATAATACAGATACTCTTGTGAACTGCCATCCAGAAACAACAGTTTTGCCGTTTAAGATTGTTTGGTGGAATAAATTTATTGATATGATTATAAATTGGGACACATAGAAACCAGGTCTGCAGATAGCTTGCAATTCTTAGGAGAAGAATTGGAAACAGAGGTCAGAATCACTTATATGCAGTCCTTCCAGTCATTGTAACGTTACCTTGACGGTAAAATAGGGTGAGTGTTGCTGGAGATTAATTGAATTTTAAAAATAGTGTATTTTTGTCATATTTCCAAGAGAATATTGAGTCTAATTTATGGTTTTGGCATAAATAATTTAGTTTATCTCAAGACTGAAGATAAAATTTCAGGAATTTTCCTTTTTTCATAAAATGCTTCTCTTAGCTGCAGGTCTGTGCTTGGATCTCATTTAATTTTTTTTTTTTTTTGGTTTAATATTACATTAGAGCATACAGGCTAGCCGAAACACAGCCTCACTCACATCTGGCAAATAACTGAGCCAAATAATGAACCTGCAAGCACTCTTTGTTGGAGCTTCCCTTTCAAGTATGGGAAAGGTGATGGACTTGTTTGATGAAAAAAAATCCCACGTATTTGTGAACAGAGAAATTACAAGACAGATGGGTTTTAATAAAGAAATTTCCTTTAGATGATGACTGATCATCATAATTACTTTCAGGATGAAAAATATCTCTTCCTGAAAAAGCACTTGAAGAGAGACAACATTCACATTTGCCCCTGAGGTGTCCTAGCATTGCTCTTTTCTGATATGTTTTCTAATTCTGGTCTTCCGTTCATCAGTGCTTTTTCTATACTTTTGTTTGGTGGAAGAGAAACAACAAATGTGTTGAAAATCATCCAGTGCCGACTTTTGTTCTATAGAAGAGGTTAGCAAAGTGAAGCCTACAAAATCTTTGTAAACAATCTGCATGCTTATAAATCGTGGCCATTTTGTGATTTTGCTCTTGTTTTCTCTTTGCCCTCCAGAAACAAACTTTTAAGAACTCCTTTTCTTTATAGTTTTTAGATATTTATTTTTTAATTCTCACCCGCTTTTGAGATAGCTGCTGCTTCTACTTCAGTCTTCATCTTGTCAGCATGTCTTGCTCCCTACTGAGTCCCTATCTCTTTGAACTCACCAGGGTTTCATTAGTTCAACCAATGCAAATTTAGCACATCATTTTCCAAGGTACCGCTTTTTAACTTCTGTGGTACTACTGGATATCTTATTGACACATAAAACTCTGGGCCATTAACTGCATACATACTAGGCTGATAGGTGATTATAAGCAAGGTTTCCCTAAAAATATATTTTCCCTTCATAAAATAGATTCTACAGTAAAGCTGGGTGTGAGGAGACAGGAGAAAAGAGGAAATGGCGAAAAAAGTTTGGTGAGAGAAGAACGTCTCATTCATAATGCAATGGCTGTCCCAGGACTTGCTTTATACATTGTTCCTTTTAGTCAACATTTTATTAACACTGATTTATTTTCAGAAAATGTTCTGTACTTTGGAAGATAATTCTGCCTGCAGGTGTAATATTAATTCTTTTATACTTTTGCATACCTGCCTTGTTCCTTTCTGACAGAGTGGTTTCGAGTTTCCCAAACTTCCACAGATTCTTTCTGACTTATATTTTTGGATCCTATTTCTTTATTTCTGTATTTTTGGCTTGGAAAAGATACAATTCATGGTAAATCCAAGAAGTTGGGAGCAGCACAAAAATCTCAAAAATTGAACAGTATCTTCAGCAGGTTGGTGCTAATCCTGACCATATTCTCTTCATAAATCATTAGGGAACCTCAACTTTTTCTTAATATTATTCTATAAAAAATGCTGCCAGTAAATTGCTTCACTCCTTAGACTTTGGGCTAGTAGGACTAACAAATTATATACTGTGAATGTTCAAATCACCTTTAAACCTAAACCTCATAATGGAAAGTTTTGCTAACTACTGAAAAACTGTTAACTACAGTTAAAAGATGTGGTTCTCAGGGCCAGGTCAAGGCATTTTATCAACCAGGGAGAATGAAAAAGATTTTTTTTTCTGCATATTTTTGAGGTAAACCTCTACATGCAGGACTGATGCTGGCCATGCACTGAGAGTGGTATAGCTTACAGAACCAGTTTAGATTTCTGGTGAAGAATATCTTCTCCCTCAAATTATGCCAAAAGACATACGTGCAGATAACAGAGACAAGTAGGAGAGCTCTAAGCAGTTACAGAGACAAAAAAGAAGTAAAATGACTTTATGGGAAAAGTTTTTGCCTGGAGCAGGTCTCAGAGGACTTGACGGTGCTGTGGGTGGGACATTTCAGAACTTTTCATAGTGCACTTGAAGCCTACTAAAACTTTTCTAGACGGAAGTTTGCCCTGACCTGATCACAAGAGTTACCCTGTGAAAAAGTCTGTGCAGTCTGGGAAGGCTGCATTCCACTATTGTGGATTTCATAAGAGCTATAAAAGCTGACATGCGGATTTAGGAACCCTAAATGTTTGCATAAATGTCGTTTAGTGACTAAATAATTGCCCCCTGAAGCACCCCAAAAGAAGCCAAAGGAAACAGAAATCACCATCGACAAAAGATTAAAAGAAATTTCTAGTTTCTCAGCCAAGCCATTTTGCAGTTATTGTAAGCCAAAAAAAATGCTAGGAAAATTTTCAAGAGGTGAAACCACTTCCTTTTTTGAGCCCTCATGTCTCCCAAACATCTTGTTGAATTTACCTCAAACTTTCCATTAAACTTCTACTTTGGCGAAATAACGCACTTGTGAAATTTCAAGCAGATTGGTCTTGTAAAAGGCAAAGAGGTAAAAATCCTGACCTGGAGTGGAAACCTGACTTACAACTTATCTGCGGAGAGAATATAAAATGAGAAGTCTACCAAAGTGAACCAAGAGTACTGGGTTTTGTATGCAATGCTTATTTTTGAGCCGTAGTATCTAATCCCATTTAGAGTGCTGTCAAAGCATATATCCAAAGCTTCACTTACGTCACTCTTCAGCATTTTGTATTACCAGTTGAAACAAGCACTTCAGGGAAAAAAAAAATAAAAAAATCATAATTCATTTTCTTTAGTGCTGATGGCAGAAAAAGGTGATAACCCCCATGATTTGAATTCTCTGAAAGAAATCTGATTATTCTTAAAGAATATTGATATGTTCTATTCCATTCCCAAATTCAAGTAGCACCCTCTACTGGCCAGTCCACATCCACAGAATCACATTGATCTATTGACAGCAACAAAGACATCTTGCAGCAAGTAAAATGTCAGTATAATGATCTACACCAGAAAACTGGACAGTGAGAGATTAGTATAGAAATTTTTAAGTGAATGTAAGAAACAAAAATGCTTAGAAGTACTGGGAAAAACTATAGGCTGTGTTATGGGGTTTGAGTCTATGAAGTTTGATGAAGTTTGCCTGTTCAACACCAAGACAGATCTTGGCAACATTTTTGTGGTTAGCTTCATATTTAAATTTCAACAGAAGCTGGAAGCCTGAGCAGGAAACCATGTGTTCCTTTCCTTGGCACAGATATTTTCTCTCCAAACCAGTGAAGGTATACTTTTTTAGAAATATTTGGAAAATCAGTTCATGGTCCCCTCCAAGGTAATGGAAGAGATGCATACGTTGATTCTGCAGCACAAGAAGAGATTGCATATTGAAGCGCTGTGGTTTTGGAGGCTTATGCGCAGACAATGTTCAGGACACGTTCATACGTCAAGCAAGCAGACTAGACAGATTGCCCTTCCTTTCACTCCACTTCAGAGCCCTTAGTGGGTTCTTTCAAGGTTGAGAAAAATTTGGCTGTTACTGCTTTAACCTCCATAAATGCCTGATGTCATTTACTCACACATCCTGGCAAAAATTTCTGTCTGATCCCTCCCAGTTGTTCTCTACCTCTCTCAATCTCTCTCCCCAAGGAAGGTTTGTCTAAGTGCCTATTTTGTTCTTCGTTTTCCATCTGCTTTTTCCTCCTTTCCCAAGAGTGCTATGACACGACCAACCAGAAGCATTACACAAAAGACTAAAGATAGTTTGTAAGAGAAGGAGCTGTGTTTGGCACAGCAGCACATGAATGACCTGATGATGTGGCATTTGGCTGAGAAGTCACTTTTCTGAGAGCCAGCTCTGAACAGCACTGAAATCACTGAGGGAGGGTCTTCCCATCAGTCTCAGCCTGCTTGGATCAGGCCCATGGTGCACATCTGGATGCAGTTTGTTCAAATGTGCTTGCACTATCCCACCTTTTATCTGGCATCTCTTTTTGAAGGCGTTAAGGAAAGCCTCTGCCTTGGATATGACGCTCCACTGTTTCATTATTCTTTTGCAGTAATGAGATTAATATGTGACTTTCTCATCTGTGTAACTTATTGTTACTGTAGAGTTAGATTTGTATTTTTTTCTCTGCTGCCAGTATATTAACCTCAAAGAATGTGCAACTACTTGTCTCAAGTGCACAAGTTGATTTTGTTAGTTTTCTTCTGTTCGTTTGTTTTTCAAGTAGGAATCTACAGTGTTACCTGGGCTTAATATACTAGCTCGCGATATGGTTTTCTACTCTACTGTATTTGTAGAACAATGACCATTAGCTCAGAATAAAGCATGTCTGGGTAAAGCGAACTCCTTGGCATAACTGATAGGGAGAATATTAGCAGAAAAATCTAATTTAAAACATTTCTAAAAATCATAGCAGGAGTTACTCTGTATTTTGTAAACTCCAATGCTTTATTCCTTGCTTGAATCATATGGAAAACCATGCAATTATTTTAAAAGTTCATATATTCAGTAGTTTCTGTGAGATTTTGTTCTCTGTTGCACGTAGTTATAGGTGGCAGAAGGAGCAGAAGTACAATGTATTTGCTTTTCATGTCTGGAAATTCCTCAGGTTTCAAAGCTGGAACCGCTTAAAAGTGGCTACTCAAAAGTGTCATGGAAGAGATAATAACCTCTGTTTGCCTTAAAAATGTGGCCCATGAGAAAAGTCAAAATACTTATATTTTACTGAAATATAACCTGATTCCGTAATTTTAGCTTTACTTAGGAAAGAATTGGTTTGTTGAAGAATTCTCACAAGCCTATTTTCAGTTGTTACAAAAATGTGTTGGAATACATCTTAAAATAAGGTACAATTTAATCTTTATGTAGAAGATTTTAATAACACAGTGGCATAAAGTTATAATTTTTTATTTAAAATGCAATGCTTGCATGTTTTTCAAGGTAGGCATTACATACAATTTTGCATTATCCTTTGATGATAGTACACACTGGTAAAGAATTTTCAAGAGTATATAGACTTGGCATGCCAAGAAGGAAGATTTAGAATATGATTGCTCTGACTTGGAAACATTTCATATCATGAGGGTTTTTTATATCTGCAATCGGAGATTGTCAGGAATTCTTTATAGAACTATTGGCTTGGACACATAACATGCTCTTACCTGTAAGAAAATCAGATTTTTCTTGTAATATGCCAATCATACATCCAGAATAGTTGTGAAACAGAATTGTCCCCAATACTCCCATATAATTTTTTTTTTCCTCTGGATGTTTGAAAGTATTTTGGCATGTACAGTAAATTGCAAGTTATTTTATTTAAAACTGTGCAGAGAAAGGACTTGTGTAGTTTGTGCTATGACTTGAAAGGTTTTATTCCTGGTAAACCAAAGCAGGCCTTTTCAACTTTGATATAATTAATGAAGGGAAATACTGAAGCAAACATGCGATACATGTTTTTTTTTTCTGGAAATGTGACAATTTAAATCTTTAATATCTTTGTGCTGTAATAGTGCATTTCAAAATGAAACCATTATAAAATCAATATTAACAGAAATTTTGAAAATGAAGCCTGTATTTATTAATTTAATGTATATGATTGTACGTTTGTCAGTTATTTTCCTAGATTTTCCTTTCAGGAAAGGCAGGATTTTGCTTTCCTTTTCATAATCTTTGGGCACATTTTCAAAAGGAGAAATAGAAATGTATTTTGGAAAAACATCATAGCTTGGAATGAGCAACGGTCACTTTTTTCATCAACACGCTTGTTCCCTGATTTTGTCCCTCTTGCTTTCAAATAATAGATTACCTCAGAAGATTCTTCTTACATTATGCTTATCACTTTTTCTTTAATAGGAGGAGGAGACACAGTCCAGGCCAGATGTGTGGGTGGAGGACCATGCAGTCACAGACTACTTCACCTTCATGTGACTAAAGATATTTAGTGTCCCTTGTCACTCCCCTTGAGAATCCCTCACAATTTGCAACCCAGCCATCCCTAAAGTTATTGCTCCAGATGCTGGGAGTCCAATGAGTGGAGAGTTGGGAAATCCATCCCTGAATATACAATGGGAGAAGAAGGTGTCCAGCAAATAATGAAAACAATGGTGGGAGCAGGACTGTTCTTGGGGACTAATATCTGTAGAATGATCACAGGCTCTACGTATCACTGAAGCCAACTGCAAAGGTCTCAGTGCTTTAAATGGGAAAGTGGATGGTGTCCTGGTTTACCCTGCAGGAGCACAAAGCAGCAAAAACAAGTCATCAAATGGCGTAGGTGAGCTCTTTGTACAGGCAGAGTTTTATGTGCTGGTTGAGTCAGCTGTTCTGAACAATTACTTTTAAAGAGAGGGGCAGGCACTGAGTTGCACATTTGTGCAACTGAATCCATTGCAGAACAAGTTGCTTTAGGCACCCTTTGTGC
Source organism: Todiramphus chloris collaris (assembly GCA_025345505.1). NCBI lineage: Eukaryota > Metazoa > Chordata > Aves > Coraciiformes > Alcedinidae > Todiramphus > Todiramphus chloris. Next base: position 54,331,122 of record JANVCC010000018.1, read on the forward strand.
ATTGTCAGCTTTTTTTCACCCTACTCAAAGAACAGACGGATCTGTGTTTGCCGAGGTTGCAGCTAATGTGCTAAACACACTAAGGACCCATAGCTTATTAGTAAGGAAATTAGGGATCATAAAATGCAACAAAAGAGCTAGTGTTCATCAAGCCACCAACTTTAGCAGCTCAATGTTAATATTATGAATGGTATCAAGGAAGTCATAATGAAAACATAGCAACTGTTACTTTAGATACTTTACCTGCCAAGATCTTGATCTAAAATAATCCCTGATACTTCAAAAAAATCTTAATTAAAATTGTCATGCATGTCTGATATGTAAGGAAAAGATACATCTGGTCGATATGAAAGAGGTAACCAACTGGCACTCTTAGTGCAATTGGATATAGGCTGCAAAGGGAAGCCACAACAAACTTAACATTCAGCCTTCAAAATGCATGGCTAATATTCCAAAATTACAACTCACACCCGCAGATTATTTTAACAGTTGCCAGTACATGCCACTGCTTTCATGTTTCCATATTATTTATACATGTAATTTTCACTAATCCACAAATACTGCCTCAGAAAAAGCTGATAGGTGCAGCAGCTAATGCAACAGTGATTGTTCGCATACAAAGCAAAAGGATTTTTAAAAAATCCAGACAATTTAACATCCATTAGGAAATATGATAAGGACAATGGCAAAATGGGGCTTAACTGCAGAGCCAAATTTCAGGATGGGAAAGTTCATCATTTGTCTGGAATCTGTGGAGGAACAGCTGTCTGCAGAAGCCTTCTTGTCTCTATGACCAGGAAGGAAGTGCTCCTTGGGGATCTTGGCCAGATGTAGAAAAACAAGGAAGAAAAGACAGGGAAAAGCAGCTGCTCACCATTCAGCAGCTGAGGTGGGAAATACACAACATAATCTAAAAATGGGGGTTCTCCTGGGAGAAAGCAGTCAAGTGTCCAGCCAGGACACTCTTACCTCTCTACCAGCACATTTATGTCCATGATGCAGGGAAGGAGATGGTGAAACGTGAGATTCCAGATAGAGAAATCTTAGTTGAAATAGGTCACTGTGTCCTCACAATTTACATGTATGGATTGCATCAGGAAATTACTTTTACTCAAGTCTGTGAGTACAGAGGATGCCCAGCAGCATCTATGTGTTGCTGGAGCACCCCAGTAAAGATACATTCCCCTTTGCTTCTCAGTAAATATACACCTGGCTGTACTACCCTGATGTCGATAGTCACTGTATAACTCTAAGCCTGCTAAGACCATTTTGGTGCTGACATTGGAATGATACTGTTAGTGTAATATTGGCCAAAGTCAACCTTTCAGAAAATACTTTCCTATAATATCTCTTACCAGGTACTTCATAAGCCTGTTTTTTCCTGAGTTTGTATAGAAACTTCCTCAATAACGACATGGATTCCAGATGTTTTTTATGAAGTGTTGGTGTTATTTGGATATCTGACATCCTTTTAAAATATTTACAATACAACAGGAGGTCTGCTAGATACACACCTGTGGGAATATTCTTGGAGGAATCCAGCTGCAAATGAAAATGGAGTTACAGGACGCTGCAGCCTAGCAAAAGTTAAGGGCACAGGTAAGCACACATTCTCCTGGGGCTCACAGAATGGCTCCCAGTAACCCATCAAGATACTGGGAGTACTGTAAAGGTAACTCAAGTATGTCTACATGTGATGCAATCATAGCTCTGCATGCAATGTAGACGTGCCTTTGCAGTGATTGCTTCCTACTCAACGCTAAAAAGTTGAAGAGTGGCGTCTACAAGTCTGTCTGTGGGAAGGAGAGAGAGAGAGGGACTCATTAAGTGTTATTATCTTATGAATAGAGTTGGTCAGACAAAACAATAGGATAGATGAAGCTTAGGGGAAAGCTCCTCTGTGATGCATTGGGGTCTACATCATTAGCATTTCTTCAGAGACAGAGCCACAGAAAAAAATTTAGAGTAGAACTCTTTGAACACAGAAAGGCCGAAGAGATGACTGCAGACACATGGGAACAGGAAATATGGACATAAGGTAGGAAAGGGGAGGGGGCAAGTGCCACTCTTCCAGCAGGGAGGTGCTTCTGTCAACTCATTTGTAACTGAAGAACCAGAGGAAGAATCAGGTATTTGGATATCTAAAATAAAGACGGAAGAGAAGCAATGTGGAAGATGACAGATATGCCTCAGCTGCTCAAAACTGAGAAAGTCAAGATAGGGAAAGATGTATAATTTCACTTGGACTGGTGTGTTTCCCATGTTAACTAAAATAAAGGAATCCTTAGGGATACAAATCTTCAAATATTCCATGGACTTACAGAGTGAATGGAAAATGTGTCACGCCCAAAAAGATTGGATCTGTGGGATGAGGTACAGTGGAGAATCAAGATGTGTGGGCCTATGGGTGGTACTGTGCTAAGGTTAACCTCTGCTTTAATTTGCAAGATAAGTAAGAGAGAAGGAAAACTGTCTGATAAAGAGCTCAAAGTTAACTTTTGCTTCTTAGATCAAGCTATGATGAAGATCATCATTGATACTACTGGAGGTCTTTGAGATACAAAAGATGTTTTGTCAAAGTACAGTCATGGGAGCTCAATGAAAGCACAATGAAATTTGAATAATAGTACTATTAAAGCCTACTCATAAAGGTAACAAAAACAATAACAAAGCACTACGTACAACAAATTGCAAAAATAATTATCCACCCCACACTGAGACAACAGTATTCACAACAAATTTCAAAAAAAGAAAATAGAATTACAAAACACAGGAAACAGATACTTGACTATTTTTTTTTTTTTGCATTCAATCCGTATATGTTGCTTTTGACACACTAGCAGTTTCTGAAGGAGGAAAAAGCAAAGATACTGAAATGCACTGCTGAATTTCAGAAGTGAGGGCATATTATGAAGACAAAGGCCACCAATCACATCCGGGCTTTCCTCTTGTGCCTTTCATTTATATCATTGTCTTGTGACAGCTGAGAGACTGAAGGTACCTGGAGACGGAATCTTCACTGCTGTCATTCTCCTCCTTAGATTTTTCACCTCTTAAGTTGTCTAATCACAAGTACTGCTGAAGGACATTGCACCAGGACAGGCAAAAGTATAGGTTTTGTAACGAAATGGCAGAAGACTGATTGGGAAAATAAAATGCCTGTCTAGCATACCAAAGGGGATGGAAGCAACAAAAGGACAAAGCACCATGGTAAGCAGGAAAGAAGGACAGTTGAAGTACATGTCTCTTCATATACAGGTGGGTTTGAGGGAAGAAGTCTCTTATACTGCAAGTGAGCTCTCCCTGTGCAGCATTTGGAGAACAGGACTCTTCCTTCATTCAACTGAAGTGGACAGAGGGAGCCTGTTCCCTCTGTTGCTATTGAGGATGATATGTGCAATGCATTACAGCAGAGCAGGGTAAATAGGCACATATCAAGTATTTGTGTTGGTTATCAGCAAGGCTGTAGTGCCATAGTTCAGCAGGTGATTTTACTGCATGAAGACGTGAAATAGCTTTAGCTTTTCTACTTTGACAATAGAGCAAGACCTCCTAAAATAGCAATAGTTTCAGGCACTTTGTACAAACATGCCACTTGTCAAAATCCTGTTTGCTTCATAGAGATGATTGATGAGTGTGCTATTTTGTGCTAAATATGACAACTTTCTGGAACATTCTTTGTTGATGACCTTCATCTTCACTCCTTGCAAGGCCAGTTGAGGCTGCAGAGTATACAGAGCATGTTCATGAGCTGTCATTGGCATCTGCTTCTAGATAAACCTCTGCTTCTAGAAAAATGCTTTTTGTAAATGGGCATAAAGGCCATCAATGTGCTTAGAGCACTTTGGAAAATCAGTTGTCTGAAAGCCAACTGTTATTTCGTATATTTCTTATATACATGCAGGAAATTTTTATCTGTGTCTAAGCCACTTGCTTATAGCTCTTGAAGGATGGGAAAAGTCACCTGAAAACCTGTTGCAACATCACAGATCCTTTGTCAGTATCTTGAAATAGTAATAAAACATTTGAAATAAAAGCTTTTCCCCTGGTACTGTATCCACATCTTGGCTGGGGGCAGCTGACAACAGCAGCATGTGTAAATCCAGAGGACCTTCTGTTAGATGTACCTGCTGAACTAAGGAAAGTGGAGAGAGATTAAAAAAAAAAAAAAATAAATCCTTTTTGGCACCTCTTTTTTTACACTTTACACTTTACAATGGTCTACAACACAGTGCATTATAAGAGCAAAGTATCAGAGAAGCAGCACCAATTCTTGGTTGTTCCTATCAGGAGAAAGTCCATGAAGCACAGTGAATGCACATATTTTACTGTCTCTAGTTCTCACTTGTTTAACATATTTTCATGTAAATAATTTATTATCTGTTGTTTCCTCACAAGCTTCCACAGACTTAAAACCTTTGAATGGGCTGAAGCCCCACTGTACCAATCACATATGTTCACAAGGCCTCTTGCATCTGTTTTACAACATAACTGAGAGGATCCAAACACTTAGGTCTTTATTGTGGGTTGCAATGCAATTAGAATGATGCAGTGACTTTAATATCAATGGAAAATAAGTGAGATGGGTGCTGTTTGTAATATCATTGCTGATAATCTCAAAGCTTCTTTTTATGAATATCCTTAACATAAATAAATAAATAAAATCATTTACAAAACATAAGGCAAGTCCACATACTTTACAAGGTCGACTTTTCTACCTGACATTACTGGCATATACCATGGCAATCTACATTACTGTATTATCCTTTTTTGTTATATCAAGAGTAGTATGTCTAATTTGCTACACATAACTCTGGAAAATGACCCACATGTGCCATAATTTAGAATCTTTGATTCATCAGGATTCTGTGTGTTTCTAATGAACAAACGAAACCAAAATAAAATCACAGGAAACAGTGCTTCAGTTAATCCAATTTTCATTCAGGCCTGAAAAATGACTTCAGACCTTGAATGAAGCTCCTCTCACCATGTCCTTTTTATCTGCCATCCTGAAATGTATACACTTTTCTCATTCTTGCTAATTGAGCATATAGTTAAATCCAGCTCTTGAGTCATTTAAAAAGTCAATTCTCTGGAAAAATATTTCCTAAAACCGACGAAGCAGGCAAAAGAACAACTCTCAAAACTTTACTTCTAAATCCAAGTGGATCACAAAGGGAAAATCTTGCTGTCACCACAAGCAGAAAAAATACTCAGTGATAAATTTTCAGCCTAAACAAACCAATGTTCCAAACATGTAACTGGACAGTAATATGAGAGAAACAGAATCATTACAACAACAGAATGATTGTCCAGGTACCATCTGCCTGTTGCACATATCTCCAAAATTATGCTACACCTGGGCTATTGTAAAATGACCACACCAGAATGAAAGATTTAGCAGTAACTGCTCTGTCTGTGTTCCCACATTTCTTTATAGTCTCTCTGGATCATATTTTTCTTCCTAGAATGGAAGTGATGGAGAAGAAAATGTTGCAGTGACTTAGTTTGTGTAGAGCCTGGACTTACTCCCATGCACCACAGCTAAAGGGATCAGAGAACCTTCCTGCCCATTGTTGGCCAACAGAAGTTGTTAGTGATTTGCTCAAAGTAAGCTCTGTGCTCTTATTTGGCTGCGTCTAGACAGCTGAATACTTTGCTGCTATCCAAGGAATGTGCAGCTAATGTCAGTGATGTATTCACAGGAAAGCATTGGTTCTCGAACACAGGCTTAACACAATCAGTGCAAAGTGTAGAAGAAATGGGGCAGGCCATTTTCCCTGAGCAGGATATTTAGAATGAAGCCCACTTAACTTCCTCCAAGAAAATTAAAAAAAAAAAGAGCAAAGTTATTTAAAATCTCACTAATTAAAAGACAGCTAATATTCAGTTTGAAAGCCACAGGAGAGATTTAGTTAAGGTGCATTGTAGATATATAAACACATATGAAACTTTTGTATTTCCAAGAATTACAAGCAGAGGAAGAAAGAACTGCCTCCTGTTCTCTAGCAAGTGGAACTGTCTTTGGCTAAAGATTTATGATCAGTCTTGAAAAATTGTATTAGCAGTTGACGGGTGTTTAGAATAAGCAAAAATGGCAACCCAAGAGGTCAATATGAAAAAAAAAAAAAAAAAATCACACTAGTCTATTTCAGAAAGGAAAAAAATATCTAGGCAAAAGTTCAGTTTCCTTGAATCCCAATGGACTTATGCCCACTTACACAAATGACCCGTCATTTAGTGACACATCTCTGATGGCATCTGAGGGAGAAAAGTCAGTTATTATTATTGTATACCACAAACAATCATATGAATGACCAGGCAATTTTCTCACAGAATTAAACAGATACAAATAATTTGAGCCAGATAATGAATATTACCTCTATTTATCAGTTGTGCAAGCAAAACCACGGAAAAGATAACAAAGTTGCCCACAGTTACACAAGGAGGGTTAAACATGGCAGTCCTTTTCAAGGTGAAGGGTGGAGGCAACAGACCAGCACATGAGGTACCTAATGTTAGACACAATCCTAACGTTGCAGCAGCTTTCCTTTTAACTCAGCAATGCATTTGGCATATTGTCTCTCCTATACATCAAGTGCAGGAAGACAATATGAACAGTTTCTAATTCTACCTCATAAACTTCCCTGAACAGGCACTGGAGTTACAATAACATCTTTGTTGGCAAACATTTCCAGGCACTGTAAATCTGTCTCAGTCTACAGGAAAGATGGCTGATGTGCAAATCTCTAAGTCAGTGTTGTTAAAAAACAGAGCCCCTGTTCATCCATCTTGGGCCTTATTTTATAGCACACCATATAAATGAAAACTTAAAATAGTTCTTTAGCCTTCCAAAGTGCACAGTCACTGGAAAGGATAACAAAACAAATTTAGCCTCAGGAACCTGAATCAGCTGAGAAAAAGAGCGCCTGAGGAACACATCTGTGTTTGCCTTACCCTATCCAGAGGTAGCCTCTTCGGTCCATACCTGTCTCAGTACATTTTCACTCTCTTAAAAAATTGAATCTGCTCTCACAAATGTTCACCAGACTGAGTCAAAGAGTTGTAATCCTTATCACTTATCACCAGGGAAGCAGTGCAGTATTGTCCAGGAATGTTCCCAAGGAATGCAATAACATGAGCTGGGCTGATTTGGCTTCTTACCACATGAGGCTGTGGAGAGAAAATACCTATTCTTCCCTGCCTATAAGCATGCAGGAGGACATACATATATGTTTTGTTATCCATCCTGTAATATGCATTTATTAGTAATACTGAAAAGACTATTTTACCCATGGTTTTGACAGCATCTTTGGCACTAGGATTTGAGAGCATTGAGAGGACTTCCACCTTTTGAAGAGGTTTAAGGTTTTGAAAAATTTTGCTAATTACAAGCAAACACTTTGTTTTAACTACTGACTTGAAAATGGAAAGAAAAATATCGGAGAGTTAGAGCTATCAGCTACTATACAGCCTTTTGACTTCCCAGTAAGTGTCTGGATCTGAAAACTTTGAAGGTGAGACATTCATCACAATTCAGATATTTCTGTAAAGCTCAATAGATTGAACAAAATTTCATATTTCAGGGGGAAAAAAAAAATGTTCATCTTTTTTTTTTTTCTTCCTCCAGCAGCTCTACTGCAGAGCCATATTTAGAAATCCTTGATCGTAAGGTGTTTGGATTTGGCAGGGAATAGCTATGATGCACTTTCCCCAGGGCCTGGGAAAAAGAACCAGGCTGCAAAGACAGCTTTCACAAGTCGCTTTGAAAGGCAGTGTATAATTATAGAGGCTGGCAATGAAAGACAGAGCAGCCTCCAGGGATACCCCTTTCCCATCCTGCCACTTACGGGGATTTTTGACTTTGCAGTCAAGTTCTGTCGTGTCCCAAGTAAGAAGCTCGGTCAGCAGTGGATGAAACAACTTGCATCATCTTTCTCTTACTTCAGCTAAACTATTAAAAGGAGTCACGTCTAATAATTTTTTTTTCTTGACAGATCTGTGACTCATGAATGTCACAGAAAGTCGAAACCAATAAAAACCTATTCCTTCGCTTTACCTTTTGAGCTTCCCTTTTAAGGAGCACATAAGGTAGAGTGTTCACAGCTTTTGTTAATAGTGCTATTATAATTAACTATTATAACAACCTTGCATTTAGGCACCTTACATCCCTTCTAAGATTATGCTTAAGTATATAGCAGATCTGTGTGATGATGCCTAAAAGCTTTGGGCTTTAAAAAGCTCAGTGCTAGGGCCACCTGCAGAGCTTGCTGAGAAATGTACACTGCTTCCAAACATTGTTTTCAAAATCAGTATTGGCTTCCCACAGCCAGGGCCTGTTCTGCTGAATGCAAGAAACTGCTTGTACCAGTGTCTCGCCTCCCTTTGTGCCACGCACCCCTGGAGTATTTCTGGGTGCAGAGCAGGGAGAGAAGCTCTGTGGAGCTTTCACAAACTGTGTTTTTGCCTGTCAGCAGCACCCTCCTCCCTAAAGTTTTCATCAAATCCAGTTCCAAGTTTGTGGCTTAAACTCACCCCTGTGCTGAAATTGCAAACTCCAAAAAAAAAAATGAATCACCTCAACTGCTCTCTGCCCTATGCTAACTATTTCAGAGACAGATATTATCTGTTACATTTTCTTGAAAACAAACAAACAAAAAGGCATATCTATGGGATGAAAGTGGCACAAGGAATGCAGAAAGAAATGGGCCAGGAATAGCAAAGTAAAGGAGAATGTACTGCAGTTTTAAAATACTTTTCTGGTATTTTTATTGACATTTCCAAATGAAACCTGAAACTGTTCAGGTGAAATGTATGTCAATATGAGGCCAACGATTTTTTATATGCTATTTGTTCTGATTTGGGTAAAGGCAATTTCCATTAGTGGTATAATAGACATCACTAGCTGGAAATACTAAATGCTCCAAATCCACTCCTCCTGGTTCTTCTTTTTGGATTTCAGGGTGCTGCAAAAAGCTTTCCAAAATTTAACTGTGCTGCAGATGGAAAGAAATACAGCTGAATGGAAGTGGAGTTTCTGTCACATTTATTCATTTCAGCACCTGTTTACTTTCCAAACTAGGACAAAAGGTCAAAGCACAATGTAGAACAGAAATTATAAAGCATTTTGTTTCAGAAATACTGAGCGAATACATTTTTCCATTTCTGAAATGAGAAGAAGGATTTTGATATTCTGCTAACTAGCTGAATTTACCTAAGTCAAATTATTTTGTTTCAGTTTTACAATGTTCCCCCCCATAAACTTATTTTCTGAGCATCTCAAGAAAAAGCTCATACCATAATACAGTATTCTATCTAATTCTTCTTCCATTGTGCTGTACCATGTTTATCTTTCATGTGTGTATGGGGGATTTTTACTAATTTTTCTTTTTTTACCCCCTTGGTCAATATTAGAAGTTCATTATTACTCTTAGCAAATGTGTTGGAATTCTGCACATCTATGAGTGGAAGATCCTGCAGTCATAAACAGAACAACTGGGACAGGACTTTCCAATGTCACTATTGCTTTCTATTATAGAAGGAATGGGAGAACTGAAAGTTGCTCATCAGGTTCTCCTTCTGGGAAGCAAAGTGGAACAGGAACTGTCATGCACCAGATTTTCCTCCAGCTAGTCGGTAAAGTTTCCCCTTAAAATAATAAAAAATCACACAAATTGATTGTAACTGCCTAAATACTGATAGGTATATATTTTTAGAATAATTTATGCAAAAAAAAAAAAAATTAGACTCAACTGATAAAAAGTTGAAAGTGTAAATATGAATGTGATCTAGTCTCTCAGTTTCTGTTCATTGACTGTAGTATCAACCTCCTTTAGATCAGTGCCAAATGAGGAAAAAACACCAGCTTTCTATAAAGACCCCTAAGATCAGGCATAGATATTTTACATCATCTTTACCTCTTCTGCAACACTTCAAAAAATTCTTTAAATAAGTGTGTGGGATTTTAGATACCTTCAGAAACCTAGGCTTTACATTATTAAAGTACATTAGTTGCAATCAAGAATATAAGCTATACAGTCTTATGTTGCATATTATACTATTAGGAGTACAGCTTTAGGTTCAGCATCTCCCTCAGTCAGCATCACCAATAGAATGGTATCTCTACATTTTCAGAGAGGAGCTGTAAATGCAGCAAAGAGGGCTCACACCATGAACATGAGAATATGAATGATTTTTTTTTTTTTTATTCACATTTCCTCCCAAAGCTCAGAGGGTGACTTGGATGAATACCTTAATAACCAACTATAATCAATATATTAATTATATGTCAATTATTGCAAAAATCTAATAGGTGTTTTTCCATCAGTATTCTAGCATTTGTAGACAAAATACATTAAATGTGGACTAAACAATGCCAAATACTTTTAAGACACCACCCAGTTTTCATACCTGCAGCTTGTCACGTTTAGGAGGTGTAAACTTGTACATTAGTCAACATGTCTGTTGTAAATTATCCCACTACTGTGATGTTGTAATAATTAGTTCAACATAAAGCAAAAAAGTCCTGATGTTTGTCTTTTATTGTCATGGGAGAGGTGTCTCTAAATACACAGGGAAAAAAAGACACTTAAGTTCAAATAACCATTCAGAACAAAAGCTGATGGTTAAAAAGACAGGAGTTTTTCCTTCACTTTTGTGACTCATGACTTTTAAATGGTGGAATAAATATGCTCCATCTTGTGAGTGAGAGCTAATAATGTGCCTTTTTTTTTTATTAGTTCAACTGAGTTGATTTTGGTGTACCTGAAATAATTGCAGATGTTTCTCTGGAATCATCTACTTAGTGTACAAAGCAAGGTGGCACTTTTTTACCATATTAAATGATTTGAAAAAACATTTTAAACACTTTTGAAGGTGCTTACAAGCTCTAATGCTATATCAATATTTAATAGCCTGTCATAGTAGGAAAACAGTGATTTTATTTGGAAGAATGGCAAAGTTATAAGAATAGCTACATAGTTAGCTACATGAAAATAGAACTGATATGGGTGGAGGATTAAAATAAGGGTAGGATAACTAGTAGTGACAGAATATGTGAGAGTTCTAATTTTAGGATAGTATGAATGTTGAAAACTTTATTTTCGTTGGCTTTTATGTGGTGTTTCATAAAGTTACTTGGATGGAGCTAAGAGCCTATAGCAAGGATAGTAAGTATTCTCACTAAACTATTTTGGAAACCATCTTAATTTATTTTCTCTGACACCAACTAACAAATTAAGAATAAAGATTCCTATAACTTCCATTTCACTTGGGCATGTCTGTCAGAACAGTATAAGTTTTGAGAGTGTCATGTGAGATTACAACTATCTATTTAATTCAAAAGGAAAATTCTCCTAATACAATTTGACCCTTTTCTGTTTTGTGAACTTAACACTTAATGCTAAGCTGGTCTGTCCTGCAGAACTGTCTGATGATCATTTCTGTTTCTTAAAAGCTTACAATGGAAATTAAGTGCTGGAACTTCATGGCATCTTGATTGAACAAAGGAGGCAGAATGCATCTCTGTTCTTCACTGAAATATGCCCTGATTCCCAAAACATGCAGAAGGGACTTATCCCTCAGAAGGAGTACAGTGAAAGCAGGTTAGTGTGGGAAGAATGGATAAAACTGTGTTCTGCTCTGTTGTTCCTTATCTGTGGTACTATCCTGCAAGCTGAGCAAGCTGAGTCTGGACTGACTTTAGCCACATGAAGGTTAATCATCTGGTCTGAACAAATCAGCTAAGCTCCCTCTGAAGTCACCTGGGCACGTCTGGAGGACTCTCCACACAAGTATCTGACTTACTTATTGGAGGGGCCTCTTTCTCTGCTATGATCCATAATGTAACACTCAAGGATTAGCTCAGACTAGAGGCCTGTGTTTCAGACAGCTACAGCTAGGTAAGAAGAATCTTACCTTCCAGGAAAAAACACCATATGAGTACAAGAAAGCATTGTTTAGATTCACATCAGAAAATAATGGAGATCCCAAGCTATCTTGCCTCATGAGACTTCTGTTACTGTGGACCAAGTAGAGCTCCTAGGTGGGAAGTGTTTTCCCCTCCTATTCTTTACAGAAAGATTTTTTTTTTTTTACTTCCCCCACCTCTTCAAACACCTTTTCGAGTCTTTTTGCAAAGCTAGTTGAGAAGGAGATGGAAGACAAATACACAAATCTACCTGACAAGCATCATTAGAGAGAAGATTCACATTTGTTTCTTGACATTCTGTTCTGCCTTGCTCCTTACAGAGAACTTGCTCCAGCTCTAGCTTTTGACAGTAATTAAGAGCGTGAGCTACCTAACATAATCCTCTTTCTCAGTGATAACTTTTTTCAAGATCCTAGAGCCTGATATATGTTCACAAAAGACAGAACTGGAGTTTAGAGATGAAGAGCAGTCTACTACGATGGAGATTTCTTGCTCAAAGGACCCAATTAAACTTAGCTCATTAGTATCTTCATATCACAAAAGAGAACATATCTACTTGCCATTATGGTAACAACCCAAGTGATGGCAATTTGCTTCCTAGGGTGAAGCTGGAAGGGAGAACACTGCCTTGGAAAGATCCTCTGGGGAGCTCTTTTCTGGGAAGATGGTCAGAGTTGTGTACTGAAATATCACAAAACATGTAAATGAATGTGGAAAAAAAAAAGTAGGAAAAGAAGACTTGAAAGGTTTCAGGTGAACTGGGTATGTATACAGACAAAATGAGTCACCACTTCCAAGATTTGTTTCTCTCTTATTTGGGGACCTGAGTTGTAGCAAAAAGATAGAATCATATGCCATTTCAAAAGTATATTTGCACAGTTATCTGGTAGCTATACAGGAATCCAGAACTGATTTTTTTTTTTACTTTGTGCAAATCTTTTTATTGACTCTATTATTATTTTTATAGAAGTAACAAAACTATTTCTCAAAATGGTTCTGGTTTGTAGTCTAAATCTCCATGTACACGTACATATACGTATGGCTATAGCTTTACAGATGCTGGTGGGTGCTCTGAGGATTTACGAACAAATGTTGACATTATCAATATAGTCCACAGTGTATTAAAAAAAAAGGAGACATTTTTGAATTAAGAAAGATTTACATTTTCCCTTGGTACCTGCTTCTGCAATTTGAAATCTCTTTGTTTTGACCCTTTGACAATGATGTCTGGGTGTGTGGTTTAAAGAGGCAGATAAAATCCCGAAGACTTAAAAGAAAACATTTTTTACATTTCATGATCACTGAATAAATGAACTTTCCAGCTCAGGAGGGAACAAAAACTTGGCAAGGAGGTAGAGATAAAGAACACTTCATTTCTGTTTTCTAATATTTTTTAAATGAAAGGTTCTTTCCTACTACAAACATGAATCTATGTGAAATTAAATGCTTTCACTTGTTTAAAACGTTTTCATTTTATGTACAAAATATGAGGCCATGAAAGGGAATGTTTGTACAGAGCAACTCTATCCATTACAATAACTTGCTCCTGCACTTATGCTAAACAAAGATGAGCAATAAATCTTAGAGAATAGCTTATAATTAATACTTCTGTTTGTTTGTTTTGTTTTAACTGAAACTCTCTATTGATTTTCTTCACTGTGACATTTAAAATCTCTATTTGAGAGATTATATGAACTCTGTGACCAGCTGATACATGTGTATTTCTAGATTTTTGAAACTAAGCATCAGAACCTGTAACACTTTTGCAAGTATTCAATATGATCCCAGCTAAGGAAGCTTTTGTTTCTTGAAGGCAGTAAGGAAGACTAGGTTTAGTAATGCTGTTGCTCCCAGTAGTAGTTCTTTTTCCTTTTATTCTATAACACTTAACAATTGGTTTCTGTCCCCGTTCTCTCCTTCCAGAGTGTTCTTCCTCATGCCTCAGCCTCTCTTTTTTTCTCAGCTGATCTGAAGAACCATGGCATTAGTGAAGTGCCTGTTTCCCTTGTTCCTCATGGGTCCCTGTGCTTCACAGAATTTCAGTGTCTCTCTGCAGCCAACAGAGCCCCATCAGTTCCCTCTTACCCTTGTGGTGTGGTAAAACCATATGCAGCTGCATAGGAAGCTATATAGATCCCAATCAACATTCATGTCTAGAAAAGTAATAGTTTCAATTTTCTTAAGACTACAGCAATCAGGTTTTAAATTACTTTATCCACTGTATTTTAAAGATGTTTCATATTAATAGCACTTCAGATCTCACTTTCCTTTTTTAAGCTTAAAGGGCTCTGAAACATCATATATGCTTTCCTAAAATACTACATTTTCATCAGGAAAATTGTATTTACATTGCCTTCTAGCTTACAAATAACAAAAGACAAAACTCCTGGCATTGAGTCATTCAGTGAATAGATTGCAGCAATATTCCTCAGGGTACTGCTTGGCTGCGCCAAGCCTTAGGGAAGTGAGTGAGTTTTTACTAATTCCTCCCCTACAACTCCTTGCTTGGTGGCCCTTGACCACCTCCCCTAGATTTCTGTGTGGTGGGAGGGTTTCTGACATGTTTATAGGGAACTGGCTCACACCAAAAATAAGAACCTCTGCATCTGAGCAAAACTCTAGCCCTGTTGCATCAGTGTCCATTGTGTGTAGGCGTGTTCCAGCAGCAAACCAGTGAAAGCTGTAATGCTTGAAGGTATCTATACAAATTTGATAGAATATTATTTTGTCTGGATGTTTTTTTAACTCCCTTCTGTTTTCCTTTGGGGCTCATTTTGAGATTTAGAGCAATAAATGAAAATATGAAGGCAGTGTCTAACCTGCCTGCACTGAATTATCTGCTTGCACATTGAAGGATAAAGACAAAATGTTCAAACTTAAGATAACATGGACAGAAGAAAAGACAGATTTTTGGAGATACTATTGCTCTTCAGTTATCAGACATAATTTGCTGTGTTACAGCCCACTATACCATGAATCAGAGCTCTCTTCAGCAATTTTTTTTTTATCCTGTTATTCCTGATTGAATATTGATTCTTAAATTCAGGACAGTAAGAGAGTGACTGTCCCCAACCTGGTTACTACATCAATTCTA
Source organism: Todiramphus chloris collaris (assembly GCA_025345505.1). Taxonomy (NCBI): domain Eukaryota; kingdom Metazoa; phylum Chordata; class Aves; order Coraciiformes; family Alcedinidae; genus Todiramphus; species Todiramphus chloris. The sequence goes on from JANVCC010000018.1 coordinate 54,346,145, forward strand.
CAGCTGTAGTGACGGGCAAGATTTATAAGCATAAAGCCTTTGTACTGACACAAAATGATTTACACACTTTATTGCAAAATGGAAAACACAACAATTATGTCAAGGTTTACCCTTTGCCCAACAAGGTTTGAGGTAAGTGGGTAGGCTAAGCAATCCAGCCAGTTTCAATGCTGAGAGCAGCTTTTCCAGTTCTTTAGGATTCTGCAGCAAGTACTGTGACTGAATACCAAGCAAGCAGCTTATCCATGAAGTTCTCATTAATTTAATTAAAGTTTTGTAGTTAAATACCCTAGATAGCTTTGATTAGCTCAACTTCCATCACCAAAATTCATAGATTAAAACCATTGCCCCCTTGACTTCAACAAACTTGTATTTTCTTTTATGTAAAATAAATGAAACTTTCACTAAAGACCATAATATTTGGCAACTCCTTCTTTACTTTTTTAATATATTTTTATTAAGTTACAAGAGGCAAAGTAATCTGTTTCTGAGTGTTGTTATGTAATATTATTGTCTAATGGTACAGTTAATTATGTTTTAAAATGCTTAGTTAAAACAAAAGACAATTTCATACAGCATAAAATGAATAAAAAGAAGCATTACAACTTTAAGAGGAGACATAAAAGGATTAACTTGATGTTTCCCTAAAGGTGATATTTCTACTGGAAAGAAAAACATTGTGTATTTTCAGCCGATAAAGCATTTTGAGAAGGTGAACATGCCTCTGTGATTTAGAATTTAAGCAGAGTGCCGTGGAACAAAATAATTGCAGTAAGAAATTGGTGACAAATTTCTGGAAGACTAAATAGTTGAGCCAGCGAGAGGGCTATATAATTTCAGGGAGAAGAGAGTAGCAATTACAGATATGTTTAAGGATTGGCTAAAAATCTATTAACATAAGTAGCTAAAACATATTTTTATAGTAGAGTCTCTCAAGACCTGTTGTCACATGTGGGCTTTATTTATTTACATAATTGTGTTCTCAGAAGCACACAACAGAGAGGAAAATGCACTGTCAGAGATCTGTAAAGAAAGTACTTAAAACGCTTAAGAGTTTGAAACTTAGCTACACAAGGAAAACTTTAATAATAGCATTAAAAAAGCTTAAGGTCTTTGGCAAAAGGCTGTGAAGTCATCTGGGTAAAATCAACCACATAAACTGCATGTTACAGTGTGATCCTGTGACCTGCACTCTCAACAAGAACTATTGCTGCTTCTGAAGTGACTTGGATGAGTTGCAGTGTTCTTCCATTTTCTAAATGTAAGTGATTCTATTTTGAACATGTGTGTGTATGTGTGTGCAAAAGTGAGTGTGTGTGAATGTGGGGGAGGAATATCACCTTGACAAATACTACCGATATCCTAGTCCATGTTTTGTGCTGAGAAGATACAAAATGGAGAGTCTTTTGCCTTTATCTGGTTAAATATAAATGTTTAAAAGGTGTAAAATAAAAGGAAAAAAACCCCAGAAAATTCTAAAGAACTATAAATTTTGCTAATACTCACACACTTAGGCATGCAAAATATTAAGTTTATATGCTATATATGTATTTTTACCACATGAACACAAATATAGATGTACACACATTTATATATGAACTGGATTCTCACTTATTTTAAACAATGAAAATAGAAAATGTGAATCACAGATTTTTTAATATGTTTCTGGTCATCATTTCCCCACTTTCAAAGCAACTCTTTTCCCTTTCTTAAATACCCATTTATACGTAAATATATATGACTCTTTCAGACATAGATGTAGGAGAACCCTGAAGACATTTTGGTCCTTTTTACACATCTCCTTAAACAGCAAATTCTGATCTGTAGCTCCCTGGTTCAACATCAATACATTGTTTTTGTTAAATAATATTTTGCACTGTTTTCTTTCTTTCTTTCTTTCTTTCTTTCTTTCTTTCTTTCTTTCTTTCTTTCTTTCTTTCTTTCTTTCTTTCTTTCTT
>JANVCC010000018.1:54348112-54417762 GCA_025345505.1 Todiramphus chloris collaris
CTTTCTTTCTTTCTTTCTTTCTTTCTTTCTTTCTTTCTTTCTTTCTTCCTTCCTTCCTTCCTTCCTTCCTTTCTTCTTTTCTTCCTTTCTTTCTTTCTTCCTTTCCTTTCTTTCTTCCTTCCTTTCTTCCTTCCTTCCTTTCTTCCTTCCTTTGTTTCTTTTTTCCTTTCTGTCTTCCTTTCTTTCTTCCTTTTTTTCTTCCTTTCTTTCCTTTCTTTCCTTTCTTTCCTTTCTTTTCTTTCTTTCTCCTCTTTATTTTTTATTCTTTCTTTTAATTCTGTTTAGGAGACTGTAAGACATAAAAGAGTAAGAAGGATGTAAAGGATACCAAAGCAGCTGAATTACTGTCAGAAGTAAGGTAGCTCAGGTCATCCTTTCTCTCAGGAACTCAAAGAGATGGTGCAAGCATGGCTGTTGCTAGTGTTGTCCTTTGGGTCCACTCAAGATATTAATTTTATTTGTTTTCCAGGAGGTATAGTACCTTGCTTTTATTTTAATTTGACAGATTACAGATCAAGGTAGCCATCAGTCTTCTTTCATAATGAATGATGTTTAAGTAGTTCACTTGTACTTATAACCCAGACAGCTTTTAGTTGCAGCCATTAGACTACTTTGCCTCCAAATATTATAAAATATAAAGAATGACTCTTCCAAAGAAGAATATCTTTTAAAGTAAACGGTACATTAAACTGAAATACTTCCAATCCCTGGCACTTGATTTCCATTTATTTGAACTCTGGACTTAAACAGTTTTAAGCTTGCTTTGGACCAATGAATATGTCAGGAATATAATCACATCAGTTATGCTCTCCTTCACAATTCTGAATGTGCTTTCATGAGCCCACTTAATTAGTTACTGTATTCCTAGCATAGAGAGGATAATTGCCATCATGAGTCAAGCATTAAGTAGAACCTGGAAATATCCCAGAAAGCATGAAGATTTCTCAGATTTTCAATATTTGATGCTGCATGACTGTTGTGGGGTTTGTAAGGATTTGTAATTTCCTAAAGAGGTGAAATGAGGCAGAATGTATCACAGCTACTCATAACAAACTGAAGGCTTGGGAGGACCAGTGCCAGCTCCACAGACATGCATCTCTCTCTTTCCTCCACAATTTTTCCAATTATGTTAATTTCTTTCTACTTGCTCTGCTGCAGAGGACATTTTTTATGCTGATGGTGCACAATAAGTTATTTTTCATTTACACGTAGCCATGAAGTTTTATCCCCGTTCATTTGAGTGAATGGTTAAATCAATACATCTTGGGGGTAGACACACGCTGATGCCTCCTGCTGTCACTTCATACCTTTTGCATAGATTTCTATTAAAGCTTGCTGATGTATTTTATATAATATACTCAGATTAATTCAAATTCTTTACATACGTCATGTTGAAGGCCTATGGTGCAGGGACTCATCTTCACCACCAGACCAAGCATTCACATTGCTGAGAGCTAGTCCCATCTACAGTGTATTGAACACATCCACAAGATATTGGAAGTGTCCTCTGGACTCCATATGCAAATAAATAGCTAGAGTTCCCATTCCACATTTGTTGCATGTCTTGAAATATGTCATGGTGGCTTCAATGGGTACTGAAAGGCACATTGTCCATGGGAACAGTGGTGGAAAATGAAACTGGAAAAGAGGTGGCAAACTTGAATGAATAATCTGTAATTCATGTAAGCATCAGTCCCTTGACAAACTACAGCAAGATTTTGCTTCAAGAAGGGCTAGTTTAAAAAATCAAATAAATCCATGGGCAATATCTCCTGCATGCAGTATGGATAATCACAGGGTAGAAATGGGGGAGGTAACTAGGGATTTTTTTTTTTTTTTTCCTCTGCAATCTCATGGACACTTAATTTTCTAAAGCCATCCAAACCTGAATTTCAAAGGCGATCTACTTCTTTTGCACACTATCATGTAGGATCTTGATCACCCTCCCTATGGAAGATTTCAGCAGGCATCAAACAGGGTCTTGCTCCACCCTCTCTATCCTGCTGTCAGCACTGACCTACAGCTATTCAGTGTCTACTTTATTCAGCCTAAGCAATTCAACCTGATATCACCTCCTCTTCTTAAAGCAACCACTGCACAACTCACATCCCTGGAGCACCATCCATCCTCTGAATGGAAGGAAGCTGTATTAAAAGTATTATTTGTTCATATGTGTAAAGCTTCACTATAAAGTACATATGCAGCACAGGTGAATTGACATTGAAAGGATGACCTTAGTGTGATTAGTTTCTCACTTTTCAGGGCTTGACTTTGTTTCAGTAAATTTAATTAAATAATAATAATTTTTAAAAAATCTATACGTTGACTAAGTTACCTCAGTATCTGCAAAATGCTTTTTCCCTTCTTTTTCATTTTTTTTTTCCCCCACTATGCAAATACTGTTTACTATAGACCACTAGCCTGATAAGACAATATGACCTTAAACCAGACACTGCAAATTGATGTTGCAACAAGGGTGGAGTGTCACATAGTTTGTACATTTAACAAAACTTAAGCATGCAGATGACTAATGTTAACAGATATTAAGACACAAACTGCCATCAAGGCAAATTCATATGATGTTTGCTTGTGTTTGAATATATGCGTCCATGCTGGCATGTAATTTTCTATGTGAATGTAACAATATTTATTGTAAATATCTACATACGTTGGAAAATCTAGGTGATTATTTTTTAACAGTACTAAGGACATATTTTTATTTCCAGAACAGACCCTATATAAATTTACATAAGCATAGGAACTGAGTCACATTTTGCAATATACTATGGATATATCTAGAGAAAATTCAATAGAAGAAAAAACACTGAAATAATTTATCATTTCCAGGCCCAGATTTTTTTTGTTATGATATAGGGAAAGGCAGTGCTTTAACAGCCTGAAACACCAATCATGGTGAAAACACATGCACTTAATGTACTGTCCTGCTCTTTATATGTGCTGTAGTGCCCTACTGCTTCATTCCTTCCTTTTGGCTCAATCCAAATTCTATTGAATTCAGTGGAAAACCACCCACTGACTTCAGTGGGGAGTAGATCAATCTCAAAAAATATGTAATTGGACAGGGTAACAACTGACTTTGTGCCATGTGTTATAAATCTCTCTTCAAAAGCAGAACTTACAGCATTGTCTCAATAGCACTAAACTGGAGTAAGAAAGGAAGATGCAACTTAACCTTCATCTGGGGAGACCTCGGGTTCATAACTCTCACCACAGAAATAATTATTTTTTTGCACTGAGTCCAATACCAGCACTGTGGAGTTATGACCAGAGGGGTTGAGCCTGAGCCATAAACAAGTCATGCTACAGTAGCTGTGAAAAAATGAGCAAGCTAAAAGGTGAAGATCAGAAATTCTGATAAAATTTCTTGCCATGCTTTTTGGGAAAAAATCACTGCTGGATGAACTAATGGTGCCTTTGCAGGACTGAGTCACACATGTTTGGGATATTATTCTGAAATTAGTGTAGCTTGATTTACCAACTTCTCAGATGTCTACCCCCTTAGTCAGATCTTCCACTCAGGGGTAAAATGTTGAAGAAACAGGATCAAATTTCACATTTCTTCCTGTGTTATAGATTTGGTAACAAACTGAAGGAGAACAAAAGACGTAAAAATATGCTGGAAGTATTCCCTCAGTGGCCTGGGTGTGTCTTACAACAGAAGGATCTGTCACAGGTTATGAGACTGAAAATGAGCGGAAGAAGAAAATAATAAAGAACTGAGAATTTGCATTTTTAATATTGTCTGTAATGTGAGGGATTGGAAGGACTTTCTTCTTAGTTTTGTTAGATTAATATAATTTTGCTAATTTTCATGAGATCTAAATTAATAGCTTCAAGGGAAAATGGCCCAGAAAACAACAAAACCTCAACGCAGTCTTTGTGCTTCAAGGATGTTTTTTTTTTTTTCTCCAGAATTTCAGCAGAGGTTGAGAAAATAACATTAATCCATCTCGAAATTCTGAATTTATTTACCTTACTTTTTCAGCACTTTATGGTTACACAGGCAGCTGGGAAGGAAATGTTGAAAGGTGTATCATTCGCTAGGCAAGGTTAGACTTCCTCTGTTCAAGTTGCTCTAAGCAAGCAAGAAGCCAGATTCCCTGAGACTGACTGAATTCTGATGCCTTAATGGATGCTACTCTTCATGGGTTGAGCCTTTCATGGATGACTATACTTTGAATAAGCAAACTCACAGTACAGATGGTGTGGATAAATGGTCTACTATTCTACCTGAGCATTCACACTCTTTGACTTTCCATTTCCATTTCCAATTCTTAAATATACTAATCAAGATCCCTTTCTAATAGTTGTACTGTGCTTCCCATTGACCTGAATCATAAAAGAAATTACTGAGTAAATAAGTCTGGATTAATTCATATTCTCTGCTAGGCTGCTGCAAAGCACCAGTAGAGCTTCTGCTTGCTCCTCCTGCTGCTTGTACTGATCCCACCTCATTATCCTTTGGATTGGTCTGGGTGGTGTTTACCTGCATGGCAGGAGAAGGTCAGGGTAAGACTTTTCATTCATCTCCTTTATCTCTGGGGGCATTTTTTGTCTCCATAGACATAGTCTCTGGTCTTCAGGCAGTCTGTATTACAAGTGCCCCACCAAGACTCCTTTCACCTTGGGAGGTGCTGTAATGAAATTTTTGTAAGCCATCTAGCACAGTCCTCAGCTAAACTTGCCTTGGGTAGAGAGAGAATGAAGAAATAACCCATGTCCATTGACAAGTAGCAGGGACAATAGGCTGTCAGCAGGATGTAACTTAACCCAGTAAAACACCAGACTTAGAAATACTGCATATATTTGGAGAGGAACTGAAGAGCTGCTGAATATCACCAAAAAAAAAAAAAAAAAAAAATTTAGATCTTGTCCTGCCTAGTGAGTCTGAAGTAAAGTGTTCTTAAATGTAGAGCCTATGTACTTAAGAAACATGTCTGTGGACATTTCCAGTTTAAGTGCAGGTCCCACTGCTATCTACAGAGAAGGGTAACAGTGTTTCTACTGTCAGAAAAGCCAGAATAGTTTCTGGAAATGAATTGCCATTATCTATGATGTGGTGACAGAGAAAGGGCTGTGCTAGAAGAGACAAACTCATATTCAGATAACTTCATAAGAATCAGTGAGGTTACCTACATGCTAGGGAGTGTTACCTGTTTAATCACTTAGTTCTCAGGCGTCATGGATGTTGTGTCTTGGATGTCTAGAACTTTCAACAAAATGTAGTGTTAAATGCTGTAGAATAGCATATTACTGTGGTAGATGTAGCAATCAGAAAGCTCTGACAAATACAGTCTTAAACAGGAGAAATTGCTTAGCGGAGATAGAGGAAATGTTAACCAGGATGCTGGCATTTATTGCCATATTCTTTAAATAACAGTGACACAGAGAAATACCAGAGATGTGCAGACATGACCTTAGTCTTAACAGCCCTGAAGGGCAACACCTCTTCCAGAGATAGTGCTTAATTAGCATTGCGAAGTTAGCACTGGGCATACACCTGCTTCCTGGTATGGAGTTTGAACTGTCAACAGAAGAGGAAAAGGATGGGTAGAGACCTCTGTAACTTCATTTCTACATCTTTTTCTTTGTTAGTTAAAAGGTATTCTTTAACATAATGGTTGTTACTGAAAACCAAAGAACTCATTCCATTTCAGAACATTTGTTTTCTTTACACAGTGAACACAATGAACACATTAGCCAGTGGTAATGGACCCACGTGAAGTCCTTGGATAATTGGAGTTTTATAGCTGATGCAAAGTTTACCCGTTGAAGTGCATCGGTGAAGAAATCAGACCATTGGTCCTGATGTGATTTAGGAAGACCAGTGACCGTAGTGCAGTGTAGTACCAGGGCATGACTAAATACAGCTAAGTTTATTTTGAGCCCTAACCTCAGGTTGAGCTGGTAAAATTACCATGTTTCTTACAGACTTTTAATTTGGGATTGCAAATACTCCCTTTTGTCTTCATTGAAAAATAAAGTAGTAGCTGAAGCCTGGAAATAATTGCTGTCTATGGCAATGGTTAAGGCTTTGAAGTGACCTTCAAGGGAAGACAAGAGAGGACCACAGAGATGGCAGCTAGATCAGGTAAACTGTCTTTTATACTTCAGAGGACAATGCTTGAGGTCTGGAATGACAAATAGTGAAATAGTTTGCCCTAACTTAGAGGCTGACCTATGCCATTAAGCATAAGGTTGTAGGTTTCTTCCAGGCTTTTTTTTTTTTTTCTAAGCAGTGGGAATCCCTACAGGTGCAAGTCTGCACCACTTTACAGTCCTGCAGGTAGCTGTGCTGTCCTTTCCAGATCCACAACATAGCAAGGACTCTCTGAGAGATTGTGGCAACAAGCTCTACAGAGCATATAAAATCTCAGAAGGAAGAGATATAGTAATGAGATTTAGAAAGGGAAAGGAAGATCATAGTGGCTCACAAGGCATCTGTGCTACCACAGTGTGAAACTAACATACATTGAAATAGACGGAAGGAAGACAAGTGTGAAGGTTATTGAGACTGATAAGTTTATTTTGGCCCAGTGTAAACTCACTCAGGGTCAGACCCTTTTGTTGACTCAATGACAATCACACAATGGCTGTGGGATGTGGTTGGGCTGGACTTTTCCTGAATTACCTAGGGGACTCTGTCACAGCAAAATTCACAGGGAACTTGAGTCACCTTTGCCATTACTGTGATCTAGCAACAAGGTAATAACACCCAATTAAAGGAAATCACATAGCAACCCCACAGAAATAAATATATATACCTCAGTCACACAGTTTGTCAACTAGGCCTCTGTGAGACAGAACATTCATCTGGTGTCTAAAATTCCCTCCAAATAAAAAGAAATCCTCCCACCAAGACCACTCTAGCAAACTGAACCCTACGTTGCCAGTAGTAACATCAAAGACCTGAGATAAACAAAGAACATTACACTGAATCTATTGTTTGATAGTAGCTTGATATGTACAAATGTTGTCGATCTGGACTTCTGTAAGGTCTTTGACACAGCACCCCACAACATCCTTCTCTCCAAATTAGAGAGACATAGATTTGTTGGGTGGTCTGTTTAGGGAATAAGGAATTCATTGGATGGTCATATTCAGAGGGTAGTGGTCAATGGCTCAATGTCCAGGTGTAGACTGGGGACAAGTGATGTCCCTCAGGGGTCCATGTTGGGACCAGTATTGTTTAATGTCTTCATCAATGACATAGACAGTGGGATCAAGTGCACCCTCAGTAAGTTTGCAGACAACACCAAGCTAGTGGTGTGGTAGACATGACTGAGGGGTGGGACACTATCAAGAGGTATCTGGACAAACTTGAGAAGTGGGCTAAGGTGAACCTCATGTTGTTCAACAAAGCCAAGGGCAGGGTATGGCACTTGAGTTGTGGCAATGCCTAGTATCAATACAGGTCAAGGGATGAAGGGATTGAGAGTAGCCCTGTGGAGAAGGACCTGGGGGTACTGGTGGATGAAAAGCCGGAAATGAGTCAACAATGTGCACTTGCAGTCCAGAATGCCAATTATATCCCAGGCTGCATCAAAACAGAGTGGCCAGCAGGTCAAGGGAGGTGACTTGTTTTCTCTTCATCTGCTCTTGTGAAACCACCTGGAGCAATACACCAAGCTCTGGAGTCCTCAGCACAGGAAAGACATGGACCTTCTCTGAGGAGGGTCACAAAAATGATCAGAGGGCTGGAACACCTCTCCTGTGAAGAAAAGCTGAGAGAGTTGGGGTCATTCAGCCTGGAAAAGAGAAGGTTATGAAGAGACCTTATCATGGCCTTATCAGGCCTATAAGAAAGATGGGGACAAACTTCTTAGTTGGGTCTATAGCAATAAGAGAAGGGGTAATGGTTTTAAACTAAAAAAGGGTAGATTTAGACCAGGTATAAGGAAGAAATTTTTTACAGTGAAGGTGGTGAAACACTGGCACAGGTTGTCCAGAGAAGTGGTAGATGCCTGTCCCTGGTAACTTTTAAGGTCATGTTGGACGAGGCTCTGAGCAACCTGATCTGGCTGGTATCCCTACTCACTTCAGGGTGCTTGGACTAGATGACCTTTGAAGGTCCCCTCCAAACCAAAATATTCTATGACTCTACGATAGTGTGCCAGCATTCCATCAGTCAACTAAGTAAGGTTTTTAAGAACATTATATTTCTGTTCCTACAATGTTTTTGCATGCTTACAGAAAGACAAGAAAAATGCATTAAAATTCTGAGTCATGTGTCAGGTTATTGCACTGCCCCTTTGGCCTTCTTTTTGTTTGACATTATGTGTGTGGAAATAATTCTTCATTGAGAGGGATGGTGCATACGTTCATTCCAGATGGATGGGGAAAGAATTAAGAGGTTGGTAGAGTTAATGAGTTTTGATAATACCTCACTGCTATTCCCAAAGCCCTGTTTCACACAAATTCTGTGTCTATTGACTATTTTTGAGAGTACCTGGAGGAAGGAAGATCTGTTTACTATTTGATGTCATTACTGTTTTGCATGAGGAGTAAGGAAAGTAGGTTTTCCCCTACCTACAATTCATTTTTTATTGCATTAATTTAAACTCTAAATTGAAGAATTTGCTCTCTTTCAGCAATGGATTTGGGGTTTATTCAATCTTTTTTCAAGCATTCTACCTTTCTTCAGATTTTTTTTTATATTTGAAAATATTTTTTTCTTCAGTAGGGAGAGTCTTTCAGGCTTATACCAACTCTTTTTTTTGGTGTTAAATTCTACCTTCTATTGAATCATTTCATATGTTGGAAAGAATTTCTAAAGTATACATTTTACTTGGTGGTATGTAATTATAGTCTTTAGTTTAAACTAGTCCTTTTCTTTTAATAATGTGGTGTGCATGGTTGTGGCTGCTGCTATTTTGACTGCAAGAACAACGGAAAGGTTGTGAGGAATCTGTAATACCAAATATGTTTGGAAAAACTTAATTAGAGGCAACCTTTAAACAAGCACAGTAAGAATTTCAAACTTTGCACAATCTTAATACTACAGGGCAAATCTTGATTTGCACACTGAGGCCAAATCCTGGCCTTTATTTACACAATCTGTGTGACACACACAGAGGCACTTACATTCTGCCATGGGCAGGACCGAGGGAAGTATGAGAGCAGCTTGCTGCCAGTCCCTAGGGAATGGGATGCTGTGGGAGGTGGTGCAGTCCACTTCTCATGGTGCCAGATTTCTTCTTACTAAAAGCGGGCACAAGACTGAGGTCAGGTTTGGGTTACACAGTCTGAGGTTTCTGAAAAAAAAAAAAGAAAAAGAAAAAAAAAAAGAACATGCTCAGCTTTAATTAATGTTATTTTTCCATCACTCAAAATATGCCTGTGTAGGCAGCCCTCAGCAGACAAAGATTATTACCTGTAGTACAAGTGAGTTCAATTTTTTTTTTTCCACACTAGGGAGTATTTCTCTTTTTATATTCTAATTTATCATTCTTGCCGATTCTCTCTTAAATGCTGTTAAGTGCTGAGGACAGTAGGCATGCATTGTAGGGCAGAGGAAGAAATGAGAGGAATGAAGGCTTAATCTGGGCTCCTGTTTGGAGGGAGCTGAAGATGGGACTTTTTTACTCCTTGAGGAGACTCCATCACTGGCAGGAGCCAGACGGTGTACATACCTTGGCCTCAGCCATAACCACAAGGAGGCAAATGGGGAAGATAAGCTGTGCAGCTGCCAGAACTGAGCTCCATTTCTATCCCAGATCAGTCTGTGCACTTCAAGCTATATAACATTCAGCCTCAAATCAAAAGGCAGTGGATTTTCTCTGTGTAGGAAGTGTACTATCCACAGTGATACAGGGTGAACTCGACATACAGTGGGAACAAAGGGCAAACGTTTTCTTCATATTGTTTGCTTGTCAGTGAAGCCTGATGGCCTGGAATACTCGATGGTCTGACACATCCAGAAGGTGATGACCAATTGTTAACAATCCTGTGAGCGACTTCTCCCGGCAGTTCTCAGAAAAAAAGCAGTGCTGCGATGACGGAAAGGCACAGGATGTTACGGGATCCGTCTATGGCTTCTGAGATGTGGGAAGCAGAGAGTGCTCTGTTTTCGGAGGATGCACGGCTGTAAACAGGAAGCTTCGCAGGGCACAGCTGAGTCCTTGGACTCTGTACGGGACTGGGGGAGAAATATCCTGAAACAGGTAGCTGCAGCGAGCACGGGATCGTTGAGGCATATATAGTGCCCTCAGATTTTCTAAAAACACATCATTCACCCTCACCATTGCTAGTCCATTGGGCCAGATTATGCACTGTTTTGGTTTTAAATCACTGTGAAGAAAGTGAGATGGTCTGAAATCCAGGGTATTTTCGAAGCATTCCAATGGCATATACAGGCTCCCTTAAGATTTAGGAAAGCACCTAAGTTAACAGTGAGTTGTTAATCCAGTATTGTGCAGAATTACTGCCAGTATTTCATGGAATTAATTTACTATTAGTTGAGTTAATTAGAAACCAAAAAATTTCAGCCAATCCCCAACATAAAAAGTTTAACCAGATGCAGGAAAACTGCACAGGAAAGGGGAAGGAACAGGGTCCCCAGAGTGCTTTAGCAGACCTGCTCTGAAAATTCCGGCAGTCCAAAAAACAAACAAAAATCACTTGTCAAAAGAATCTATTTTGGCTGTGCGGGAAAGAACAACCAGTGCACTTGCACAGGGCAGATTCAATCTTCTCAACCCTGCCCCTCCCTCTTCCCTAAAAATCATGTTGCAAAATCTATTCCTCAAATTATTCCAGTTCTGCTGGCATTAAGATGTATGAGTTTAATAGCTTAACAAAGGATCATGGGAACAGATAAGTGCTCCAGCACGTACACCATTGTGTTTTGTGTCTTCGGCACTCACTGTTGCCAGATGACCACTGAATAAAACAGCGCCTCTGACAACAATGCTTATGCCACAGCACTAGTAAATAGAGACAATCACATTGGTTTATGAGTTTGTATTTTGATCATTTTTACCACAAAGACAATGCATGTGTACAATCATCTAAGACTTAGCTAGCAAAACCCAGAAAGGAAGTATAAGGCTAGGTCTATCATTTAAATTGAATGCGTTTACCACAGTGTCATGCATTTTAGCCCTCTAAGGCAAACAGATAAAAGCCAGGAGGCTGAGAGGACCCTCATCCTCAGCTGGCCGCGGACTTCTTACCACATCTTCAGTGAAAAAGGCTGACTAAAAGAAGATGATCCTGAACACCCACAAGTTAAGAGTATGGCATGTAGAAATGATCTGTCCTTTCACCTGCAGCTCTGCCTGCTATGGAGCCTTCAGAGAAGACTGGGCAGAAGCTGGCACCCAGAGCCATTTCTGCTCGTCTGACTTCATGTGTTTGTTGTCCTGCAGTAAGACTTTTGAGAAATAACTCGGCAGTCTTATTTCCCCCATGTCACAAATAAAAAGAATATGTTATTTGTGAAGGGAAGTAACAATCAAATTGCAAAGTCATTTTTTGTATAGGAGTTATCCACTGTGATTTATATGCTTCTCACAATAGATTTTGAATTGGGAAATAGGAAGGCAGGAGCAGCAGGCAGCCTAGCAATTGAGAAGAAAGATTAATAATACCCAGCTTGCTATAACAGAAGCTGAGAAACACATTGTCTTTTTCAGGCAAGAAGAATTTTGCAAAAGGAAAAGTGTTTGTTTGTGAGTAGTCTGTACAGATGTAAGTACAGACTATGTACAGATGGAAGAAGAAAGTAGCTTTTTGTCTACTGGAGAAGCTTATAAATCTGTCTTCTCTCCATGGCTTCAAACACCTGGCTCTGCTTACTACCCCTATGACTAGCCCAGTGCTGCCTCTTGCTCATTCTCTCCTGCACTATAAAACTTTCCTACTTTATCTCTCACTCCTCTTTCATAACTACTCCTTAATGGGTACCAGGTGGCTCTCTCAACAGTTAAGGCTGATTCTTCCTATCACAGATATTAACTCCTTCGTTGCTTCACTTGACATTAATGTTCTATGGATTCAGTTATGTTGTCCCGTGATGAGAACTAAAACAGAGTGGATGAACTAGGAAGAGTCCTATGACCCCACAAACAAGATGTTAACATCATCTTCCTTTCCACTTCAGACCAGAAGAGCTTCTGTGGGAGTAATGCAGAGTAGTGGAAAGAAGAGTGGTTTCAAAGGAGGAAGACCTGCACCATGTTCTCTGTTCTAACACTGAACTGTAAGCAACTCTGCCATTAAGCAAGAACAAAACTGGTATTCAAATATTTCCTGCTGGCCAAGGGTGTTACAGGAAAAACAGAGTAATAAAGGCTGAAGATCTTTTTGCTATTGTACTTCTTATTAATTGCAGCAGCAGTACGGAATCTCATCACTACTAAGATCTGTGCTAGGTAAGTTTCTCCCACTTTAGGAAATTTGTGATACAAAGAGAATGAACAAAAACCTTGAAAGGGGAACAGAGACATGATGATGCTGCAACTAGTTGATTCCTTATACCACTCACTTAAGAGAGTCAAGACTTCAGGAACCTTCACATCCAGTATACCTGCAGAGAGGCAACACCAAACACCCAGGAGATTGTTGGTGTTTGAAAGTAGAAAGTTCTTCAAACCAACAGAGCTAGAGAAGGACATAAAATAAAGAATTTTAGTGAAGCTTACACTTTTAGAGTTAGTCTGGTTGCATAGTATAAAAAAGTGTCTTTGGAAAAAATATTTTTCTAGTGGAAGAATTGTCATTTAAGTGTCCAGTTTAAATAAACTTTAAGAGATTTGCATAGTGTCACTGGGCTTCTAACTGCAGACACTGGTGGCAGAATTAATCTGAGCAAACATTGGTGTCTGTGACCTGACCTAATCATCTAGGTTCCCTTTTTTTAGCGAACAATTCTACAGCACAATTCAGCTCGCAGCTCATATCTAAAACTGGCAACATGAGTTTTCTATATTCAGATGAACTACGAGGTGACACTCTCCTCTTCTTAGTAGTTTCTTTTTTTGTATCTGAATCAAATTAATTGTGACTTTTGGCTGTCTTTATAGATCACACCTCCTATAGTATCTTGGAGGATCAGAACAAGGCCTTAAAGAATAGCTTGTGACTCTCAGAATTCTGCCTGTTCTTTTGTTACTGTTGACACCAATGTAGACATAATGGGTGCCTCACCAAGGGGATATATGGGATACACTCTTATTAGATTTTTCCCTCTACTTAGCTGCCTCTTCGGAAAAAAATGCAAAGCTTTGATCAATTGAAACACTTATAAATAAATATTTTCACATATATAAAATAAATGTCAATAAGGTCAGTGATATGTGAACAACAAAATATTCTGAATAAAAATATCTATGAAAACAGAAACCTCAAAGTTATAAGGAAAAAGCATTACTTGGATTACAAAAACATGAGAGATTTATTTTGTGTTATTAATGGGATCCAAATGAAATAGAGATATAAATTCCTATTAAAACACGGTATTTTTTTAAATACCAGCTATACTTAAATCTATCTGTAGGTGCCAAACCTTTTTAATAAAACCTCCTGGACTCCAGACTTGCAGGTAATTATATGCAGTCCATGCTACATTCCTCACTCTCAGCTTCATTTTCATTGTGAATCGAGAGTCAAATTCATTTTTCATTGTGATCTTCAGCTGACATATCCAGGACATAAGTGATTTCAGTCACACCTGTGCTGACCTTTGTTGTATTCAACCAAATCACAAGCCCAGGGGATCATTTTCCTGTTATGTTCCACCCTCATTTGTGTTTACAACGTTACAGCTAATTTTGTCCCTCTGAAATCAAAATGTGTCTCTCTTTGTGATAACTTCAAACTCGTTTAATAGCTTTGAGGATGACCTCTTAGATACAAGAAATCTAGACGTAAGAGATCTAGAAGATAAACATTCTTAGACAATATTTAAATTAATGTATATAGAAAAAGTCCAAAATAAATTATAAGAACACTCCTTAACAGTAAAACAAATAAAGAATAACTTATCTTCAAAAGTTGGCCAAGCTCCAAACCTGGTATAGCACAAATAATCTATACTGGGAATTTACTCAAAGAGGGTGAAGTACAAAAAGTAGATATCACTTTCCAAGGGCTAAGTAGATATCACTTTCCAAGGGCTAATCTTTCTGTGAGCGTGCAGAAGGAGGAGTTGCAATGAGATTGTCACAGTCCCCAGCTGTTGCCAGCCCATCAGCTGAGCAGGCTGTGAGCTGTGGACAACATTATGCTTTCCTCTCCATACCAGACTCTCATTTCCTCCAGATGTGGAGAGGGCTATACAGTTACACTGTCCTTGAACCCCGAGATTAAAAGTCACTGGTCTGCTGGTTTGTGGAGGAGTTTTTTTTGGCTTTGGCTTAGTGGCATGGAACCATCTGCTCGAATGAACACCTTTCTTTTCCAGTGTGAATCTATCATCACAACAATTGCATGAGTCTCAAAGGATGGAACCTGATTAGCTTAGAAAGTGTCAGACTGATGTCAAGCCACCAGCTAGGATGGACACTCATCTGGAATGTGTTGGTCTGAAGGCAACCACATCTATTATCCCTCTCAAGAAAATTGCAAAACTCTAATGTTTTCCCCTGGCTTTAGGGGTAAGAGGGTGGGAGATGTGTGGTGAGGCAAGGACGAATTTTAGTTGTCTGTTTTTTGTTTGGGGTTTCTTTTGTGGTGGGTTTTTTTTTTTGTGTTTTTTTTTTTTTTTTTTTTTTTTTTTTTGTTAATTTTCTGATTGTATTTTGCAACAACTTGAGGAAATTTGGTGGTTGGATTCTTTTACGTAATGTTTTCAAATAGTTGGGTAAATCTCCTGGAACACTGTTATTTTGTATAAAATCAAATAAAGACAGAAATAATACATAGGTTCCCCTTACATGCTGTTTGCCAGGATGGGAAACATACCCATGCTAACAAAATTGAGTTTTAAGGGAGGAAAGAGAACTGAAAAAACAGAAACAGCTTTATTAAAACATTTAATCTGATATTGGGGGGGGGGGGGGGGTCGGGGGAGAATGTTCTTCAGGTATGAGTATGTCATTTTTGGCAAGACTATTTCTTTCTATCTTTATGTCTTTCTGTGTATTTTGAGAACACCCTTAGCTAGAATTTCATTTGGTGACCTTGATGGACAATATTTGGGTCTCTGAGTAATTTAAGGTACTATTTTTTTTTCCTTTGGGAAGGAGAGTTTCATTGTTCCAGCTCAGTGTAGCACCTTATATACGCTTTTGTTTTCTGTCTGATTGCATTAAGAGACATAAAGGTAAGGTTCCTCTCATTGTCTTCCAAGACACCCCCTATACCTATTATTTATTGTCACATGCTATGCTCCAGGTATCCAGGTATCTTAGATAACAAGGAAAATGGAGAAATGGAGAAATAGAATGGCCACCTGGCTCACTGAGTTGTACATTTCAAGTCACACATTGCTTAGAGGTGACTAAAGAAGAAGTCTAGTGGTTTGTATTAAAGTGCAAGGCTAGAACTATGGTTGGTCTTCAGGGTTAATTGATTCCATAGAAGCATGGGGCCTCCTTACTGATCAGAGACCAAATGGCACAACACATGAAAAAGAAAGTGACATAATGCATCTTAAATCATATTTCATTCTGAAATGACAACTGCTATTTGACAAAACCATTTGCCTCTGTGTGTGGTTAAAGGAAGCGGGATTTATGTCCTCTTTATTAATGACTACCAGATATTTCTACTAAAAAGCCCAGTGTTCCAAAAAGAGTTAAAATATAAAGAGAATTTGCTTCACTGGTGACAGAAGCGACCCACCTAGAGTGAAATGCAATCCATGCCTATTTTTTAAGCATGCAAATAATGTAAAACAGTTTCTTCATACTTGGGTACAATGCAACTATGTTGGATTCAATGATCCTTATGGGCCCCTTCCAGCTTGAGATATTCTATATTTTTTGCATACAGTTCCAAATATGCTTACTGTCATGCATAGAATCATAGAATTGTCAGGGTTGGAAGGGACCTTAAAGATCATCTAGTTCCAACCCCCCCCTGCCATAGGCAGGGCCATCTCCCACTAGATCAGGTTGCTCAGAGCCCCATCCAGCCTAGTCTTAAAAACTTCCAAGGATGGGGCTTCCACCACCTCTCTGGGCAACCTGTTCCAGTGTCTCACCACCCTCATGGTGAAGAAATTCTTCCTAATGTCTACTTGAATCGACCTATCTCTAGTTTTAATCCATTCCCTCTAGTCCTATCACTGCCTGACAGCCTAAAAAGTCCCTCCCCAGCTTTCTTGTAGGCCCCCTTCAGATACTGGAAGGACACAATAAGGTCTCCCTGGAGCCTTCTTTTTTCTAGACTGAACAGCCCCAACTCTCTCAGTCTGTCCCCATAGGAGAGATGCTCCAGCCCTCTGATCATCCTCGTGGCCCTTCTCTGGACATGTTCCAGCACATCCATATCCCTCCTGTAACAGGGACTCCAGAACTGGATGCAGTACTCCAGGTGAGGTCTCACGAGAGTGGAGTAGAGGGGGAGAATCACCTCCCTCGACCTGCTAGCCACACTTCTCTTGATGCAGCTCAGGATACAATTGGCCCTCTGGGCTGTGAAAGCATGGGTACTATGTCATTAATAAAGGTGACCCAGAAGACATTATGACTGGAGGGGGGAGGGGGGAGGGGGGAGAAAATCCTCAAAATGTAATTTTATGGCTCATTATTTACTCATTATTTACTGTATATTTAAATGTTAACAAATATTTGGTAATAGAAGCAACTCATTTTCCATAATTAAAAAAAAAAAATGACAGGCTTTTCCCAGGTGCTTGTCACAGAAGCTGATGAAAACCATCACACTTACACCAGGAAGCAATATGTGGAGAGGACATCGGTCTTCATATGGCTGTCATAGAAATCCATGTTCTTCTGTGCTTCTTAACAGTTAAAGAATCTATGTAGCTGTGGAAGTACTTGCTCCACTCTACGCTAACATGTAACCAGCTGTAGAACTCTACTGTTCTATTGACAGAACAGTCTCTTCTGTTTTGGGATCTTTTCTTATGTGTGCACAAAAGAGAATTTTATCCTTAAAAGCACACAGCTTAAAACATATATTTGTTTTCCTTTACTGCAGAAAAAATACATAAAATATCCTTACCCTTTAGAACAGCAGATATAATGTGACGTAGTCAAACAACAGTTTACAACATCATAAATGGTAGCCTGTTTTCTTTGTAAAATAAAGGAATTTGGACGGTTTCAAGAGCATAAATAACATTAATGCTCCATTAGGGTAATTCATCAGTATACACTTAGCAGACAAGTATAATGAAAAAATATTACAACCAAGTATTTTTAAAATCTGACAGCGTTATAGAGTACATTTTAGAGCGTATCCCCTAGTTTACCCACTAAAACTAAAATCAATAAATTATAGAACCTGAATCTTATCCACTCTGTGCTACTGCTAAGAATTAAGGGAAAGGGAAAAATCATTATACACAGTCAGGGAGACAGGTGAGCAAAAACTGAAGGAAGGCACATTCTTCTGACCTCAGATGAACTCATAACATGTAAAATGCGCGTTCTTATGAAATGTTGAACACTTCTCGGACAGACCCAGTGAAACCCTGCCTTTTCTTTTATGCAAGTGATTAGCCCCTTTCAACAAAGGACAAGCCACATTAATCGCTTACTGTATTTAGCTATTAAGGAAGCATGCGGCTCCCCACCCTGCAGTGCATTTCTTATTTGTTTAGTTGAGCAGCTTCTTCTTTCCTTGATCCCCTGCTGCAGCTGTGGGACAAGTGAAAGATCTTGCTGCCTTTTGTGATGGTACAGTGATTCCTGGTCATCCGTGCCTTTCGAGGAGTGAGCTCCAGGGTCATGGGCTGTTCTTGAGGAAGCTTTGTTTCCTGCACTCACAATATTTACTCGAGGTTGACAAGTCCATCCTTCCAGCAGGACATAAGTGATGTGGGAGTCACGCAGTATGAAGTGCATTTGGTAATTGAAGCCAGTCCCGCTTAGGGCTTTTGAAAGGAAGCATAAAGCCTTGCATTTGACCGAGTTGTCAATGGGGCACCAGTAAAGAGAAAGAAGACAGACTTGCATGCTCTCTGTGGTCTGTGTCACTGGGTAGATGGGCTGCTGTTATTTGAAACAGCTGTAAATGTGATCTTAATATTGCAGAAGTCTTTGATGGGAGAGTTTCTGTCTCTGGCTGGCTTCTCTCTGCAGTCCTACATCAAGGTGACATGATGAAGAGCAGGGAAGGAATCCCTGGACAACCATGAGCACAGAAAGAGGGGTCCAAATCTCAGCTGACAATAGTAACATATATCGTGAGGTATTTTGTTGCCTGTTTTTAGACCTCTCACAGAGGCAGTCTATAAAAATTTACACAGAGAAAACAGGTATTCTTCTTCTAGCAAAAATTCTTTCCTGAGAAAATATATCTGTTGACATTTAGTGCTACATGTACATATTCTGTGTATCACCCACGTGATGTTTATTGTTCCAGTTATTGCCTTGCTGAAAGCGTTAGCTACTCAGAATAATTCAGCATTAAATTAAAATTTTAATTGCAACCTTACACTTCTGAGAAGATGTGATATGGATACAGGATAGGATATTTTTATTTTTCACTCTGGTTTGTCTTAACTCATACATTTAAATTAGTAGCCTAATAGGCTTGCTGTTAGGGCCTGACCTGCCAACTCAGTGAAGTCACTGTCACCCATAACCATATCACATTCTGTGGACACTTTTGGAAAAACACACCTGTGTAATCATGTGTCCAGCAGAACTGTCACAGACAGTGGCTCTGTCAGATGGAGCAGATGGACTGGGAAACATCAGGCAGGTTTCCATCCACTCCTTAGCTTACTCTATCTTTTGTAGAACATGTGCGACCCTCCACATCTACTGCAGATCTAGGAAGTCCCAGGACATTCATCAAATGTGAGATCCATATTTCCCGGGCCCGGGGAGTGACGTGATCTAGGTCTTAATGCTTGTAACAAAGGGATTCAGACAAACCAATCTCAAGTGATAATAAAAATGGAAGCTGCATCTGCAGAGCAAATGTGTGGAGCTTTTCAAAAAGCATGTTGCTTGTTATGATGAATAAAGTCTCAGAGGAACTTACAGAAAGGCAACAGAAAACCAAATATTCTTCCTTTTCCCTACACACCTCTTTGTTGTAATAACTAATCTCAATAAAATGTGCATCTGAAAGCTGTCATTTTTCTGCATTTTCTGTCCTGTCTTTTACATTGAAAAGTTCATCTGTGACTTAGGTACATCTGCAGTTATTTTATTTCTCTCAGATTTTATTTGCTTTAGCCAAATGTCTGGTTTGCTGAGGCAGCTTCTCCTTGATTGATGTCTGTTTGACTTTTCTGTTTGCATACCTGTGGCTGATGCCTCCCATCTTGCATGACATCAAAGAGAGGCAGTGTTGATTGGCATCTTAATTCAAGGCTCCTGTTCTCTGTGCTTGGTTCTGCCAGGATTACTGCACTTGCTGAATTTTCTTCCTGTCGCTGTGTGTGTGCTGAGCTGATGACCCTGGACACTCACATCTTCCCACATGGAGAATGTTGGGTGCATTCTTCTGCTTTAATCTGCTGATGTCCATATGATAAGGCTTGGCACATGGGAGTTTGTTATTTTCACTAAGCCTTTAGTGGTGTGTAACATGTTTCTTAGAGGTGGGCTAATGCAGGGGTGAAGACCTGAGTCTATTCAGAGATTCAAGTCACACTACAGTAATTGAGCTTGTCAAGACATGTATGAATCAGGCTGTGCTGTGATATAAAGTGAATTGTGCATTACTTATGTGCCCAAATGCTAAAGGAGAGATTTTCAGGAAATGTCAGGATTATCTTTTTATTTACATTATGGTAATCCCTCAGGCATCAGGCATGACTGAAGCCTCATGCCAGAAATGATGCACACACATAAAGAACCCTAGAAAAAAAGTAAACATCACAAAGAAGGTATGGAAGAAAGGAAATCCTGCTTTTATGTTCACATGCTGTTCTAGGAACAGAGGATTGGAAGACACCAACTCAGTCACTAAGCTCAGTGCACCACAGCCATGGTCAACTAGATGTCTAGGTATCCACAGACCATGTACTTCAAAGAACAAAAATACTGTGATTCAGCACATGACTTGTCTTCCTAAGCGTCCTCAGTGTGAGACCCTATATCCAGCAAGAAGATCTAGGATAACCTTGCATAAAATATCAGTGAAGGAAATGCTTTATCTAATGTCCTGTCTACTGAATGGATCAGTAACACCTCTCTCTTTTCTAGGCTGACTGCTTAGATGGTTACCTCCACTCAAAGATGGTAGGGGTCAGGATGATAATTGGTGAGTGAAGAGCACTTCCAGCACCTTGCACCTCTGACTGCTGCATGCTCTTTAGCCTCTGGAGGTTTGAGTCCCCAGTATGAGATACCAAGAGAGTGACAATACTAAAAGACAACAAGATTTTCTGAATGAAATTACTGCTCATATCTCCAGGGCAAGATAGGTCAACGTGAAAACAGAAAAGCAGTATTTCTGGGTCCTGGGCATGCAGAGAGAAAAGGGAAATTCTGGTCTGTAGTATACATTTAATTTTTTTCAGCAGTGATCTGATGCAGAATACACAAACAGTCCTGACAGAAAACTGTAGCTGAGACAAACTGAAGCCATTTCAGTCTGTGAAGGCCAAATTATTATAAGTCCTGCTTAGCTACAGCACTGAAACTTGTACTCAACTCAATCTGGAGAAGAAATTCCAAATCTACATGTCTCTTGGCACTTTCTACTGTCTCTCTGAAACATCATAGCTCCCAGCCATGGCTGCTGAGTATCACAGTGCACAAGCCCAACTTCTTCCAGTAAAAGATGTGTCATATAACCACCCATGAAAGCGAGGATCTCAGCATAATTAATTCTACTCCAGGAGCTGGGAGACCGCCTTATAGGTTTTGCTATATCATTACAGCACCCTAACTCACTTTATTAGAGGTTTGCCTCTGCAGTTAAATGACTTTTTAAAAATAGTATTAGAAGAAACAGGAAATTTTGTGAGAGAATATCAATCCACTGCTTTAATCACAGTATCAGTTTTCCCCTGAATAAAATCCCAAGGTCTTGATCAAATTCAGACCCGCTTCATTTTTACATCTACAGAAGCTCTTTCAGCATAACATTTAAAAGACAATTAAAAAAAAAGTTATATTTCTCTACAAAAGATCTAAAATATATGTGTGATATGCAGTTGATAGAACATTCATGACCAAAGAGGCTTGGATGGCATTGTTGGTGTCTCACAATCTAGTATACTGAGTATAAAATTAGGAAATCAGTGGTCTGTGGATAAGTATATGACCTTCCTATTTTCTCTGTTGCTAGGTTTTGGGTCTTGAAATATCAGGTTTTGGCTAGGAAATCAATGAGGTTTGCCCAATTTTAAGTGGAAAGACTTTGGCATGGATTTTGTTTTTTGTGTAATTCGATTTTTTTTGGTTTAAACTTTCAGGATGCAAGAAGTATGCAGGAAAGGAAGCCCTTCTGCTAATGGTTGTATTTTCAAATTTGGCCCCAACTATCACTGATTAAAAATATTCTCTATCTTCTGATAGCTGTTTCAATTTATGAGAGAAATACAAATTGAGTTGGTTGAATTTCAAGCGGAGAAAGCTCTTGAAGCTGCACCTCTCTGGTGAGCCACCTTGATGCTGACCACTGTAAAAATCAGAAGTGCTCACTCTCCCAAGAGTGTGGGATCCTTCAGGGTTACTCTCAGAACAATGTTCACTTACCCTCTTGGTGCCCTTACGGGACTTTTTCTGAGATAAATATTTCTGGTTTCTAAGACTCTGTTCATAAACATAAACTTCACTTTACATTTTGTAATAATACAGAAAAAAATCGTATTCCAAGAAACCACAAAGACAAACCCAGAGAGCATGATACTAGAAGAAAAAACATAGTATCTCCACATGAATATTGGTCTTGGCAGTTGCAGTACAGTATCACTGATCCTGTTAAAATATCTAAAATTACTACTCCATCAGTATTATTACCTGCAGGGGAGAAGAGAGACAGAAGGAGAAGTTCCTAGCATGGTTTGGAAAAACAGACTGTCAGAAGAATTGTAATGGACAAGGATAGGAGGTTTAACATTGGGATTGTCTGATCTGTTTTATGCCTTATAAGTTAGGAGTGAAGTCCAAGCAAATCACATCATGCACCTTCTCATACAATGGAGGAAAACCAGGCATTTGCAGGTTGTGATTTATCCCTCTTGTCCTAAACATGAATTACTGTTAGGAAGGACTTGTTTTTATCTCTTAAGCTTAGGTGGCTATTGCAGCCTTCATAGACAGTTTTTAATTAGGTTAAGTTTGACGGGATTAATTCTACCTTGAATGATTTTGGAGAGTTCACATTTCATTACATCAGTGGCACTTCACAAGCAAACAAACTTGATAGAATAGGTTCACTTGTACAATAAACCCTTTAGCACAGAGGAAAGCACGATCATTCATCTAGTTGCATAGCCATATGTATAAGAGGGATTATGTCCTGCAAAGCAGGCATGAATTTCAAGTTCCTTGGTAGGTAAGACATTAAACATGAGCTCTTAGACAGCAACACTTAGAGGGTAAATATCAAGTTTGAATGTATAAACAAATGAATACTTTGAAAAAGTATCAGACAATATTATCTCTCAATAAGGTATTACTGAAACCATTACTGCTGTTTCCAGCTCTGTGACCCTTCTTTCCAAAAGGATAAACAAAACCAAGAAAAGAAGCATAGCAATGCTTATATTACTGAGAAACAAATAACATGCTGTAAGGCTCAGGGTGTGGGTTTTGGTTTGTTTTTTTTTCAGTTGTTCCAGAATATGGTTTAAAAATTACTTTCTCATCTTCACTTAGAAACAGGGAGAAATATTAAACAGTGCAAAATGAAGCTCAGTTGCAGCACAATATTTTTGTCAGGTTAATTTGCTTATTTGAGATGTAGCAGATTTCCCTTTGCTGATTTTCTATAATAGAAGGATGATAGTGTCCCTGAAATATGAAAGAAACAGATCAAATCACTTTAAAAAAGTGTGGTGTCTAGCATTGGTACACATCTCTCCAGAAAAATAATAGTAATAACAAACTGGTCCTAAACTTCTGAAAAGCTTTGGTAATTAGAGGTTTACTTCAGTCCTAGACTGCCCGAATTCTTCTCACTTCTCTGTACTGACCTCACAAATTCCAGTAGAAACATCCTCATTGTAGATTTTCACTATTTCTGAAATGTGCTACAGTGCCACGGCATTGAGAAATCTTGTTCACCTGTACAGAAAGTAGGTGCCAAACAGCATTCCTCCCATCCCCACTCTGTGCCATCTTCTAGACTTCTCTCTTGAAAAGTGTGCAGATCTGGAGGAAGTGTCCTTTCCTGGGGCATTAAAACGTCTTGATTTAACATCAAAGAAGAAATAATTGCACTCATGTATGTATATATCTGTATATACACACACATACACACACATATGTGTGTATGCTTGTATATGTTTCAGTAGTTTCTTGCAGCGAACAAAAGACAATAAGCATAACTTCTAGTCCTTGCATGTTTTTCAGTTAACTAATCCCAGAATCCCAGAATCATAGAATTGTCTTTGTTGGAAAAGACCTGTAAGATCACCACATCCAACCATCAACCCTCCTCCCCCAAAAAAACTCCAAAAAACCCACCTCCCCATCCCACTAGGTCATGTCCTGAGGTGCCTCATCTATACACTTTTTGAACACCTCCAGGGATGATGACTCCAGCCCCTCCCTGGGCAGCCAGTTCCGGCACCTGACCAGTCTTTCAGTACAGAAATTCTTCCTACTATCTAATCTGACCCCCACCCTGCTGCAACTTCAGGCCATTTTATCTACTCCTGTGGTTATTTACTTGAGAGAAGAGGCTGCACCCACCTCACTACAACCTCCTTTCAGGTAGCTGTAAAGAGTGACAAAGTCTTCCCTCAGCCTTCTCGTCTCCAAAATAAACAATTCAAATTCCCTCAGCTGCTCCTCATAGGACTTGTTCTACAAAACCTTTACCCATTTCCTTGCCCTTCTCTGAACCTGCTCCATCAACTCAATGTCTTTCTTGTGGTGAGGGGCTGATCACAGTGAGTACCGATCACAGTACTCAAGCTGCAGCCTCACCAGTGCCCAGTACAAGGACACAATCACTTCCCTTCTCCTGCTGACCACTCTATCTCTAATACAAGACAGGATGCCATTGACCTTCTTGGCCATCTGGGCACACTGCTGCCCTATATTTTTCTGGGTGTCGATCAGCACCCCCAGGTCCTTTTCCTCTGGGCAGCTTTCCAGCCACTCCTCCTCAAGCCTGTAGAGTTGTATGGGGTTGTTGTGACCAAAATGTGGGACCTGGTACTTGGCCTTGTTAAACCTCATACCACTGGCTTCAGTCCATTGATCCAACCTGTCCAGATCCCTCTGCAGAGCCTTCCTACTTTCAAGCAGATTGACACTTCCACCTAATTTGGTGTCATCTGCAGATTTGTTGAGGGTGCACTCAATTCCCGCATCTAGGTCATTGATAAAAATATTGAACAGGACCGGCCCCAAAACTGAGCCTTGGGGGACAACACTGGTGACTGTCTACCAACTGGATTTAACTCCATTCACTACAACTTTCTGGGCCCAGCTGGCCAGCCAGTTTTTAACCCAGTGAAGACCACATCTGTCTACGCCATGAGACACCAGCTTCTCTGGGAGAATGCTGTGGGAGATGCTGTCAAAGGCTTTATTAAAGTCCAGGTAGACAATGTCCACAGCTGTTCCCTCATCCACTAGGCAGGTCACCTGGTCATAGTATGAAATCATGTTGGTTAAGCAGGACCTGCCTTTCCTGAACCCATGCTGGCTGGGCCTGATCCCCTGGCTGTCCTGCACTTGCCATGTGACCGCACTCAAGATGAACCTCTCCATAATTTTTCCAGGTACTGAGGTCAGGATGACAACTATGGTAATGGCTCTATGGAGCATATATAGCTTCATCATTGTAATCTCTCCACAGTGACTTGGGGTAAATATTTAAAAACAGAGAAAGGGAACAAGAGATTGCTTCAATTCTTAGGTTACTTTCTCAGACAACTTTTCTAAGATCCTTTCCAACAAGATCTTTGTTTTTTAACAAGGGAGTAAGTAAGGGAGGAGTAAGGATAAGACATTTAGAGCAACCCAAATCACTTGCAAGAGAAGAGGAAAAAGAGAGAGAGGAAAAAGAAAAAGAAGAGATACTTTCCTGTAAATTTTAAATGTTTGGGGTTTTTTTTCCTAAGGGCCTGGTGCAATTCTCATGAATATCGGTCAGAATAATTTTTATGATTTTGAGATATGGACCACAAATAAAATTCCACAAAGGTTATACTATGTTTTTGCTCCTTCATGGTAACAAACCCCTTTCGAGTTTATATTCTAAATTAACCCCACCAACAAAAACAGCCCAGCATGAGATGTGTGAAGGTCACCAACAGAAATCCCCTCTCTAGGGAAGGTTTGCGAGGCCGCCTGCAAGCAGTGGACATCCTGAGCAGGCGCAAGGGCAGTGAATGTTTAGCTCAGCTTCCCATGTGCTACATCAGTTATTGTTATGAACACAATTAGCTGACAAAATGATTTCTTCAGTAAAACAAATAGAACATGCTGAGTGATTTGAGAGATACGAAAGGTGAAAAGGTGCCCTTTCTTACTTTTTCTTCTGATAAAAGTAATTTCAGGTGCAAGATGCACCTTTTTTTTTTTTTTTTTTCATTCTTTTCCCTAATCTGACAAAAGGAAAGTTTTGTTGGTTTGGTTTTTTTCCTCCATAATAACTCTTCTGCTTACTAGACATCTGTGCCCTTATTATCATCCAAGGACAGATAAGACAAACACGTCACACCCACAGCGTTACTGGCACTCGCATGGACTAACTGTATATTTGAAGCACAATGCAGAGTTTCTTGTATTAGTCTGAACAAACATCCATCCTATCCTAAGCACTTACAAATGAAGTCAGTAAGTTACTGGACAATGCTTTGCAGCTTCAGGACAATGGCAAAAATTCTGATTCATGTAGTTATATGTTGAAGAAGCAGTTAGACAAGGAAACAGTCAGACAAATTCTCCAGCTGTGGAGAACTGATAGAAATCCTTTGATGGCAAAGGATTGTCACAGACATGAATGTACCTTTTGCTTTCTAAAAAAACCCTTCTGTTGAAAACACCTTTGAATTTACAGGTATTCTTGGTCAGGAAAGAAAAAGATGAGGATGGTAAAATTATCTGAATTTAATAAGTCTCTCAACAGTTATGTCAGAAACTTTAACTTATTTGCAAGGATTTAGAAAGCTTAAGAACTTAAACATACTTACTGTTATGATTCTTACTGCTTCCTGTTTAAGGGCAAGACAAGAAGTGGAAATTGCTCAAAAATAGCTTCTTGGAAGCTGTTTCCATCCCAGGCTGACTGTGTTTTTACAATATTTCCAACCTTGTTTTCCATATCAACAAGTTCTCATAAATAGTACTTGAACAGTATGTTGCTGTTTAGAATCACACCAGATTTGTAAACCTTAGATCCACCCACAAATGTGAAGTTAGTGTTGAACCTCAAAGTGATACTGCCGGGTTAAAAGCTAGTGATGAATATGAGTTCTTATAGGTATCAGGATGAAAAATAAACACAAGGAATGCTGCTCACTTAGCCCTGGATGTACATGTGTATGTTGATTTGTATTTTCTGAGTGTTTAACTGATTGCCCCAGAATGCCTTCTTCTAAATAATGGTATTATAATTCCAGACAATTTTAAAAATATTTGCTTTTCAATTACAAAATTTTGTAATATGATCCTGTTTCCCAGATTTATAAAAGCCAGTGATGAGATTTATACAGTAAATTACAGATGAGATTTATCACCAGTAATATTTGGCAAGATAATATAGGGGAAGGTATATGCAGAGATGTAGGAAATCAATTGTCCTTCATGTTCTGGTTATGTTTCTAGGGTTGGAATCATCAAGCAGACAATACGGCTCACACACATCCCATCCAAATCTCATTACACCTCTAGCGATCAAACAAGAGTGACTCAAGGATCTGTCCATCCCATAGTATTATTTTTTTTCATAGGGACAAACTTACCACTGCCTGTTTTTAAAACATTTTCTCTCTTCAGGACATTATGGAAAGCTTAGTTCAAAGTAAGTTGTAAAACACAAAGTGCAGTGAAAGGCCACCAACATGGTTCGGGTGATTACTGTATATATACAGTGGCAACTAATGTTATCACCAGCCTTGTGTTAGAGCTTACTGCCTGTGCAGATGCCCAGTACTTTAATGAACCCAACCAAGACCACCTTTATCACAATTTTCTGTCCTCAAAAGTTTTCCTTTCCTTTTTGTTTGTTCTTCTTCTTTTTCCTGCCTCCCTCATTGGAGCCAGGATGTTTGGGATTTGAGTTCCATGGCTACTGTTTTGTGGTATTAGTGGTAAAAACCAAGTCTGGCAGCTGTCTTAATATTCAATCAGCTTGTTTTCATCTTCTTCTGAGATGCTGAGGTTGTGGGAGACCCCAACAAAACTTAATGTCTGAAACAAAATCTTTTGACAGGCTGACTTTATTCAGCATTTGTTTGTTCAGTTCTGATGCTCAACCAGGCATAATAATCACTAGGGTGACTTTGGAGGATTAAAGTCTTAAGGCCCAGTGGATTAGTATGTTCAAACCTATATCTTTCAGCTGTCAGATAGAAGAAGAGTTGATTCAGGAGTAGAAATTTTTTCTAAGTGCTTGCATGCAGAGAGCCCAATTTGTCAAAGTACTGAGCAGCTCCCAGGAATTAATGAATTTATCTTCCAAGCTGCCTGGAGAAGTGGAGAAGGATTATTTCCAGTTTACAGATGTGGAAGCAAAGCACAGATGGATTAAATGACTTGTTTCAGGTCACGTACAGGGCACTCCAGGCTGCAGGGGCATTTGATGATTTGGGGCAGGAACAAAAGAAATTGTTCCTAGAAGATTCTTCATTGCTTTTTCCCAGATGGGGAAAACACGTTTTTTGGGCCTTTGCCTACTGAAAGTTTTGGTGAACTCCAGAGCCCCTGATCTCTCCACAAAAGTGTGTCAGTAATGGTGTTGATGATAGCCATTAAAAACAGCAGAGAAAGACCTTGGCCTGATGCCCTGGATGTAAAGGAGCATATCTTGGCTGAGTGAGGTGAACTGGGCAATCCACCAAAAAAGTTTTGATTACTACCCTGTCCCACTCTTTCTTCATCTAAACCTGTTAAGAGAAGGAATGCTGTGTAATTGGTATAGACCAAAGTTTCAGGGAAAATTAAGTTGGGGGAGTCTCTTTCAGGTTTTTTTTTGTGTGTGATATGTGCATCACACCAATTATTTTAGTGCTGGGAATAAGGGAGCTGTGCTGAAGTGTTGATTTAAAATGCCTTTTGTTTTTTCAACTGTTCTTATTATCAATGACAGTCCAGATTATCTCCTTCCCACTTTTGAGATAAACTGACAGGACTGGCAATCATTTTGAAAGTGCCTTTGAGTTCAGACACCCGTTTTCCATATTGTCATTGGCTTGCTGTTCTAGGAGGTGGTTAAGATTATTCCCCAAAATATTTGGAGGATTTGGAATCATCTTCTAGATAAGAAGTGAGGGAGGTGTAACGAATATACCTGTTGTACATAGTTGCAAAAGGCTTCTTTCAATTCTAAAATCTGTAAGGGTTTCCAGGACATCCTTTTTAAAAAAATTGTATTTGAAGTCCACCATGCGATACTATATATATTAAAAAAAAAAAAAAAAAAGGAAAAGAAAAGAGAAGGAAATCCTCAGTTTGAATATTTCATAACCTTTTGTCACCAGAAGCTCCTGTGCAGACATATACAGCCCAGCAGACATTGTAGCACTTCCCCCTCTGTCTTTCTGTGACACTGCCAAAAAGGAAACAAAATCATTGGAAGTATCTGGAAGCCAAAGGCCTTGGAAGTTCTCTCAATAGTATTCTGATAAAGATTGCAGATACACTGGTAACGCCTCACTACTGTTGTCCTTTTCCAAGGGCGTCCTGGTAGCAACAGCAGAAGTCACATTTCAATTCCTATAAGTAATGCAAATACAGCTAAAAACATCCTTCATCATTTTAGTATGAGAAATTAGTTCTACACTGATTTTCCTCACTCCTTCAGTTTCTTTCTTTATTTCTGACTTCATTTGGCCTCACAAGGGTGAAATCTTGTATCCAGATGTGTAGCTTTCCTCCTAAAAAAAACTCAGGCCTATCATCTGGTGACTATTGCACTAGTAGAGTGCAGCAAAAAGCCACATCTTTCTCTCTAGGATGATAGTCGTCTATCCTCCTTTAGAAACATCATAGTCTGTGAAAGAATTATGTAAAGCAACTTGTCTTACATCAGGTAAGACACACGCAGAGAGAAGTACAATCTTAGGAAGGCAATATACTGGCCTTGTCTTCTGATATGGTGATCATAAGGAAAGTGAAAACCACATGTCCCCATCCACATTGGTCTGGGTCAGAACAACTGTTAAGGTTACTGAGATTGATTTTTGAGGTTCCTTTAAGGAGTCAGAGCTTAGCTGTATGCATGTAGCAGTGCTGCACCATTTTTCCTTCTCATGGATAGGTAAAAGGTACTACTTAGGAACATGGAAGAAAATGGGCAATGGGAAAGAAATTCTTTAACAATGTGTTAGCCAGTGGAGTGGAGATTTGCTGTATGAATTAAAGACGTTCCCAGTAATATAGCACTGGCTTGCTTTTAAGGATTTAATTTTGCTTTGGTTAACTTCTCTGCATTTTACACAAAGTTGCTTTTGAAAAGTGCTTGCAAAGTTTTTTACAGGAGCTGGAGCGGCAACGGATATGGGCAGCTCCTCACATGCCCAGGCTGCCCCATTTGGCCTTACTGACAGTCAAATTTCCCTGCAAGCACATAAACTTGTGTCTGGATACTACCTCTGGAGCACATGGACTCAATGTATCTAAGCACACCCTTCTACACTGACAGTCCTTTGTCTGTGAACCAGCTGTGCAACAAGAAGGTTGGCAGATAACAGAGCCCCATGCCTGTCTCTCCACTCTCCATCAGTTGCTGCCCAGATGTAGCCACAGTTTTATCCCACAAACAGTCAATGTCTTTGAGCAGTGCTAGTGAATGGGATGTATCTTTCAAAAACAACAGCAAATGTATCTGTTTCATTTTTCATCTCAATATAAACCTACAAGTATGGAAGAAAAAATAGGAAGAAAGCAAGTTTCCTCCTTCCCCATCATGTTCATTCATCACAAAGATGACACCAGGAGGGTAGTCTGGTACATATTATATATTATTTTGTGGTACATAGATCATTTTTCAAATAGAAAAGCAGTCCACGTGGTCATTTATTCACATCTGGATATAAATTTTTGGTCTAAAAATCACCTAAGCATCTTTATGCACTTAGGAATGATTCCAATGCATATGTAAAGTAATGCTGCTTCACTTTGGTGTTTATTTCAAATATTCTGGAATACTATGAATTTTTTCCATTGGAAGAATGAAATCAATTTACCTCCAAATGTGCTCCCTTGGTGATATTGTACTTTTAAGAATATGTGACCATGTCTGGAACTTACTGGTGCGTTTCCCAGACAAACAGAAATATGACTGTAAGAATAAGAAGTGGCTGAATATAGTTACTTCCTATTTGGTTTTTATGGTTTTGGTGGTTTTTTTGGTGTTTTTTTGGTTGTTGTTGTTGCTGTTGTCATTGTTTTGGTTTTTTGTTCATTTGTTTGTTTTTGTTTTTTTTGTTTTTGTTTGTCTGTTTGTTTTTAAATAGCCTGTTGCTTCAAATAATTATATATACATAGTATGTATAAAAAAGTGTCCTCTCTCCAGATGTTAAATTTGTTTCAGGTTTTCTTTGGATATTGTGTATGCAATGATGCTGCCTTGACCTGCTGCAATGGTATGGCAGGATGTGTGGAGTAAATGCAACTGTCAAATGAATCACAAAGTGTCAAATTTTAAATGAAATACATTTTCAAGGTGAGATTCCAGAGTGAATTGTACCATATATTACTCAAGCACAAATTTCAATTAATGACTTTTTATCAGACTCTGGTTATGAGGCAGTGTTGTACTCACAATTCCCTGTTTTACTCACAATTCTTTCTATGAATCCACAGAAATTATATCAGTGTACATAGATCAGAAATTTTTTTACTAACATAAGGACAACTATTTTGGTATTCACTGAAGGACTGTTTTGAATTGTATATTTATATTACTATATTTTGGATTGTATTCTACTGTATCCTTCAAACAGCCTTCAGAAAGATTAAGACCAACGTATAGAGATTGTAGAAAACAAACAGATCTTTGTGCAGAGATTTTGTAGACTTGAGTAGAGGGTTGAAGGGTAGGACAGTGTGATACTGAAATATACCTTATTTCACCTCTGTGTTTTTCTGCAGCTCTTACCTGTCCCACTACTGTAATCCATTTTTCAGCAGAAAAGAACAGCATGTGGAAATGTAACTGTATAGCCATGAAGAATAATGAGAACAATTCCTTTTTCAAAGCACCTAAACAAAAATGCAAATATAAACTGTCAACTATTCCTGAAGAAAGATCTTAAACTCTCTGGAGACCCTTGCAGTATTTTAGCAGCTTCCCTGAGTGAAACACTTCAGAGCTGATCTCAGATCCCAGCTTTTCAGGTTGGGCAGGAGTCTGCAGTGAAAGTTTTGGTCTGGGCATTCTTCTAGGATGGTGAATTACTGAACTGAATTAATTTCATCACTTCTGTCTTTCTTCATTTTCCACCAACTACAGATATTCATGTATCATGAGGGATCCCAGCTGGGTGCGAACAGAATTGATTAACATAATTTGCCATGCTGTATAATTAAACAAACTTTGTAATTGTCTGGAATTAATGAAAATAAGAGGAAATGGAGCCTAGCAAGCAGGGACATAGGATTTCACTGCTGCTGAGCTGAACTGTTAAAAAATGATAAACAGCAGCAAGGAATTTGAAGGGAGAATTTTGAAAGATGGAGCCTGTTTCTGTCCAATTGTCTGAAATTTCATAATTGTGAAGAACTGGGGAAAAGAATTGCAGTAGTGTAGCGTTCATCTCAGTACTACAGTGAAATGCAAGTTACCAAATTGCCATATATGCAACATTTTATTCCAGTGTATGCTTCATCTACCTATAGTTAACTTATGTCTAGGAACAAAAAGTATATAGCAAACCACAAATTAACAAATTAGCCATCAGACACACATCCCTGCCCCGAAGTGTTTACAAAATAGAAAGAAAATATTATTCTCCTCATTCTTATGGGCTGGTGCTTGAGGCCAGAGCTGGTTACAGTGTCAAGGAAGAAGTGGAGGGGAAAAGGAAGAGGAGGAAGGGTTGTACAGAGAAGTAAAACATCTCTCTGATACATGGCCTGGAGTACTTTCTGTATCACATGATAATAGGGCACATAGTCTCTACAGTGTCATATCTATGTGGTTAATGAGTAATTAACAAATAGCCTCCTCCTATTTATGTAGACTGTAACCGATCTGGTATTTTCATCCTGAAGCTTTGATCACCAACCGGACACCTGAATGGCAAAACATCACTCCTTCATTAATCTCACTGCTTTGTCCCTTGTCTTGTGCTTTCCTCCATTTCCTTCTTACTCTCTGTCTCTCTGCTTGGATTTCCTTGTACTGTCTTTAAATGCCTACAGCTGTAACACTGAAGTTACAGAAATGTTATTTAGTGCTATAGAACACCTGGGCTGGTTCCCTGTTAAGGTCTGTAGTAAAAAGTTGTTTGTTATGTAGATCTGGCTTTCATGAAGACAGTCAGTGTAGTACTCATATAACTTGGAAAAAGAACTTGTATTTGAAACCACACAAGATGAGGAATAAG
This sequence comes from Todiramphus chloris collaris, assembly GCA_025345505.1. Taxonomy (NCBI): domain Eukaryota; kingdom Metazoa; phylum Chordata; class Aves; order Coraciiformes; family Alcedinidae; genus Todiramphus; species Todiramphus chloris. The sequence continues at coordinate 54,381,129 of JANVCC010000018.1, forward strand.
TGAAAAAAAAAATTAAAAAATTGTATGCTGTTTTACATGTAGCAGTTTTGCTGCAGTGGCTGAGTGGGCAGTGTCAGGATGTGCAGTGGCTGCTCCATCACATGGAGAGGCGGGTGTATCCTGCCCTGTGTTTGTGATTGAACAAGGAGAAGGGGAGAAAACTTTCTAAACTTTCTAAACTTTCTGTGTTCACAAATCCACAGATGGCCAGTCAGGAATACAAGTAAAACGTCAAAGAAAAGAGGAGAAAAAAGAGGTGCAAAAACCCAGCATAGGAAAGATTACAGAATATTTAAGGAAAACAGTACTAAAGAGTTGAAACCCTTGTGGAAAAGAAGAACTAGTATTTGAGAAGATTGTCTATCATTTTGAGGAGACCCAGCACTGAGTCAAGACTAGGAAAGAAGAGAAAAGGGAATTTCATGAATGAGGAGAGAGCTGGGAGATACACAACAGAGGGGGAAATAAGAGCCTAGGGAAATTTTATTAATTTATATGTCACAGGAGAAAAGGAAGATAGAATTGTTCAGATATCTGACAAAGCATTTGGAACATAGGAATAATCATAAGCATGAGTTGAATGCAAATTAAACAAGTTGAAATGGAAATATTGTATGATGTCTAAAAAACATTGCATAGATTTTTATTTTTTCACATCTATTTTCACTTACTAACTCCAGACAGAACTAGAAGTGAAAGCTTGGAAATACAGTGCAAAAGAAAATTCTCACAATATTTTCCAGGCAGCTACCAGGAAGGAAAGGAAGGTCTCTGTGAAAGCTTGTACTTACAAGAATTCAGATCAAAGAGATGAGGATATATAGATACCAGCTTTGAACTTCCACATGTTTTTCAGAGCCCTATTTGCCAGCTTTTGCAAGGCCAAGCAACATACTTGAAGAATAGCAATATAGAAGAAGAAAGAGAATTCACAGAGGGAAAAGTGCACAGATGCTGCATAAAGAATACAGGATGATGGAAAAGAGTAATAAAATATAATTACTCCACTTAAATTTAGTTCTTAACAATTCTCAACATTGTGTATTCCAACCCTTGCACTATGGTTCTTTGCTTTCAGTTACTGTTGATTTTCTGAAGCAGGTATAAATTAAATAGCAACTGTATATGGTAATATAAAGGCAGCTGTAAGAGCAGAGTTATAAATCTGAAATCAGACTGTTCGGTCACAAAGCCATTTAAAGCAACAGAAGGCATAATTTGAATGTCGAACTGAACTTCTGTTGGAGGATCACAAATAGAAAAGGAAGAGTTTGGGAGATTAAAACTGGATGACCTGAGTACTTGAGGGAGAAAACGTAGGAAAAATATATGATGTGTATGTGAGAGTATGCAGAATATTCTTTCTTAAACTGCTGTCAAATTTTAAAGTCATAAAGAGAAAGAATTTCTTTAGACAAATACTTTAAAAATATAGCTATGTATTACAGACTTAATATCAGTCAGGCTGTTGATTAACAGCTATGACAGTGCCTTCCTTCCAAAGATAACCTGAGCCAAAGAAATGTAACTTTTTCTTTAAAAGCCAAGGAGAAAGTTAATGAGTCTTTCATAGACTTGAAAACATAACTCTTGAGATTCCAGGATCAAATGACGTGACTCCTAACTGAGCAAATCTCCCATGTATATACCTTATGATCAATCATGAGCCCAACACATGAGCAATCACCACTTAATGATGTGAAATCCGTCTCTGGACAAGTTTGAACTCTGGGGTCAGGGTGGGAATGGTATGAATACATTAACATTCCTCCTAAGAAGATGTTTCAGAAAAACTGCAGCTCGGCAGGGTTTACACAACACTTGCCATCTGATGAATACAACAACCACAAAATGACCACCCTTTTCATAAGAACAATGATGGTCCATGTGTAAGAATAGCATTGATGAATAAGAAAAAGTTTATCCACATGAATAGCATTAGCCACAAAACCAGACACCAAATAGGGCTTTCCATATAAACAGTCAACTAAGGAAACAGGTTGCAGTGACTCCTTTCTTCGAGTCCAATTGCCTATTAAATGCAGTAGTCTCCAAGAAAGCCTCTGAAAAAATAATAAAATCAAGTTTACCCAAAGTACTTGTTAATATTTCTATTCTGCCTAATAGCTGCAGCATTTAGCATAATCCTATGTTTTATTCATCTACAAAACTTTGCAGAGTCATCTTATTCATCTATGATTTGCAGTAAACTATTCTGTACTAGGATAGGTTGAAACGTACAAATCTACAGGTGGAAATGAAAGAATTAAACTCTAAAATTATGGATTCCTTTTTCATCTTTAGAATTCTTTTTTTTTTTTTTTTTTTTTTCTCTTGGCTTTTTTCTCTTCATGTGTGACTACACAGCTACATGATGACTCACAAGGTGCCTGATATACAATTGCAAGTCGTTCTGGAACCTGTTAGTCATCTGCATGATGCATTTCCTGCAAAGATGAAGCTGTCTTCTCGCAAGGACTGCACACTGACAAAAGCTGGTGACACAATGAAGAGAAAAGCAGCATACTGTTTCCAATAACACTTGATAAAAGTATATGCATACAATGGTATCTATCCATCACAACTCCATATCAATCCATGGTTAAAGTTTTTATGAGAAGTTATGCCTCTGGCCAACATCCTGTATTCTCAGTACTGACTAGTTTCCTTTAGGCTTTTTACCAAAAATAATAGCCAACATACAAACTGAATGAAAACTACTCTAAGTCAGTTGTCCCAAACCAAAAATGGTAATTGATATCAATTCTCACAGAGATTTCAGGAACTTCACATTGCAGTTTTGAATTTTTTTTAATTTTGGAAGCATTTTCCACTAAGTATTTCCCCATAATTGTTCAGAAAACAGTACATTGACATTCCAGACACCTTTTGTCAAGGATTAGAGCTAGGCTGGGCATTAGATGAATAGCAGATGCTCTCCATTAACCACCCTCTGTCTTCCCAAAGGGGAAGAGAAATGAAATAAAAGAGATTTACAGACTGGAAATGAAAACTAAACCATCTTTAATGAAAATAATAACAATAAAATTAAATACATATATAAATATATACAAAACCAATATTGAATCCAACTCCCCTGATGTCAATTACATCACCATCATGACTGATGCTGTGGAACAGGTGCTGGGGAAGTCCCAGACTCAGTGGCAGACAGGAACCAGATTCAGGAGCTGAATTCTGGAATTGGATGCAGGAACACACAGATCAGGGTTGAGGGCGGAATGGATGGAGTCCTTCTCAGACACTAGCCATTGAAGAAGAAAGCTTACCATCATGATCCCTCAGCTTTATACTGAACATGACATACATGGGATGGAATTCCTCCTTCATCATTTTAGGGTGTCTCCTGTCCTGTCCAATCCTCCCTGCAGGTGCAGCCCCTTACTTTCTACACTCCCAACATGGTACACACGATTTAGCAGTGAACTTGGTCTTCACAGGAGCAAGTATAAGTGAGAGCCTTTCTGCACACCAGTTCTTGGTAGTAACCATAAACATTGAGCGTTATCACTGATAGAAGCAGACACTGTCTGCAAAAAATATGCTGTTAACTTCAAAAAGTGCAGTTACTTAGAAGAGACTGAGCTGAAAAGTAAAATCACTGAATAGAATTATTTCTGTTCTAGCTCAAACGAGGACACCTTTTTTGCTGAAGTCAGCAATATTTCATTTGTCTTGCAAGTCTGACTGGAAATTAAATAGAAAGATCCTGGTTGCTGTGGTCAGAGGTTAGCACACTATGGGAGATGCTATATGAGAAAAACAACTTCCTTCTCCAAACAGTGTCACAAGTCTGGTTTTAGAAGATAAGATGTGTCATCATTTTAGAAGTGGCACAAATTTTCAAGATACAAGGGCAAAGAAACACTCTATGAGTTCCCTTTTCCCTTTTGTCAAATAAACTCATTCTGATTTCTTCAAGGACTGTTCAGTTGTGATTCTTTCCCTGTGATTCTGCAAATAAATACCCCTAACAATTACTCATGTCTTGGCTTAGGCCAGCAGGAAATTGTGATTGTTCCTTGAAGCAGAGGATCTTAGCTACTGTCTAAGAAGACCTCAGAGTCTTCCAAGCTAATACCTCTGAGCCCAGAGCTTTTCCTTCTTACCTGCAACTGGCACAATTTATGTCCCTAATAACGGCTGTACAAAGTCTATTAAAAAATACTATATTTATGTTTGTTACGGTAGTCTTACCTCCAGAGCTTTTTGAATTTACTGAAAGGCAAAACTTTGAAAACAATGTTAGTCATACCTGTATGTTTATAAATTCTCCTTTAAAAAAGCTTTCTATCACCACTTACCATATCTCATCATATTCTCCAGCATAGTTTTTCTTACATTTGAAAAGACAGAAATACATTTCTAGTTGATATCAAATTTCCATCTCTTTGGATTATATTGTCAGGATGCAACAACAACCTCATTTTCTTACTGTGCATGTCTGATGTATCACAGACATTTGAAAGGACTTTTTCTTTGAGATCATTAAATTAATGTCAGTCATATATAGACTGGACCTAACTTCTTACGAGAATCTATAAGAAGTCTGAGCTAATACTTTGGGGAGCAAATGGCAATGACTTAAATAAATTTAGGAAGTTTCCAGCAAATAAATAGTATTGACTCTGAATTCTGTATGTTTCATTGTAAATGCTATAACATAAAATATTTTTCCAGTGAGTCCTACATCAGGATTTCAACCTTATCAAAAGTGGTTTTCAGTTTTTCTTATGAAGAAAGTGTTTTAAATCAGTGTTGCTTCCCAGAATGAGTGGACTTCTGACATATAGACTTTGAATGGAAAAAATGTTCTCCTGGAAACCATGCAAACAATTCTATACATAGTCTTGTAACATGCTTCCTAAGTCCAAATCCTCTCCCATAGTGGTCAGCAATTTTTTATCACCGTGGCAGAACTGGTAGAGTTGCACTTCATGCACAAAGTAAAAGCCTTTTGAAAACTGCCTAAAGTGTGATCCCTACTTTTCTGATCTCAAGATGAAAGGCAGCCCCTCATTTTGTAGGTAGTGTTATGTCTACTGCTGGCATCCCGTCAACCACAGGAATGTGTGGCACACAAAGCAAGTAAGTTACAGGCATATCTAAACACCACCTTCTGCCTCCCCCCATTGTTATGAGAATGGCTTGTATTATACTCAGCTCTCCTTTGATGAGACAGATTTTGCTCTTCATGCCAAAAAAGCTTGTTTTGAACAGAAAATAGAAATAAAAGCACATTTTTAATAAAAGCAAGATTCTTCATGTTGGTGTTGGAAGTTACAGTAAAACAAAAAGCTCTTGTATAATAAGGTAGTGCTAGGTCTGTAGAGGTACAGAGGAGGTGCTGAACTGTGGGGAATGGGTTGGGGGGGCTGGAGTTATCCTGTGAAGCAGTACTGGGAGCATCAGGATGAACCCAGTTCTTGCACTTCATCTTTTGCAGAATTCTCAGCCCTGCCTAAAAAGGCTGTTATTTTGGGGCACTTTGCCTTGAAAGGTAACTTGTATTCTGGTCTCCCTTAGAGCAAGCGTATAAGAGAGATTATAGGGGCACGACCCCAGCCCTAATTCAGCACATGTTTGTGCAAAGCTGATTCTGTGTCCAACCAGATAAAGTGTTTAACTTGAAGCATCCCTCTGACATGTGTTATGCAATGTCCATTTGAGCCAACTTGAACACTTGGCTTAAGACAAGCATCCCACATAGAAACACTGCTTTCTTACACTCCTACTGGGTAGAAAGAGAAATGGAAATACAACCAGACCTTTTTGAATGTTTGCTTTTATAGGGAGGGATGAAAAATCTTCATCATCCAAGCACTGTGTGTATACCTTCAGGCAGAATCATCCCTTTTCCAGGAAAGCTTGATACATTATCAAGACTTTTCCTTTAAATCCCATTGAGACATAGTTTATTTAACAGATTTAGCTGCTGGTTAAGAAGGTTAGTAAAAGAGTAGAGGTGTGGATTAAAAAAAACTTTGCAACACTTGAGTGCATGAGCAAAGCTGTGTCAGCTGCTGTTACTGTTGTTTTATAAGCTAGGCAATGTTAAAAGGTATAATAATATAAAGAAGAAATGAAAGCCTGTCTCTAGAATGAGCTTTGCTTCTCATACGGCCTGAATACTCTATCAAGACATACAAGTCAGGAATATGCTCTAGTATCTTCTGATCAATACTTCAGCTAACATAAAGTTGATGAACATTGTCCTGATTTTCACCCAGTAAGTCTATAGTAAGCCTGCTAGGATTTCAGAAACCCATCTGAAAGACAAATCAACCTAGCAGTAGTACTGTGTATAGAAACTTCTTGTAGCATGTCAGTGACATCTGTCAGAGCTTTCCTTAGCAGACAGGTATGTAATGCAAAGATTGTAGAGATAGATGCATATTGACAACAGAACAGAATTTTCCTTGTAAGAAAAGCTCTTATTTTATTTTATTTTTTAAACCCAGGTAGAAACAAGGAAGACATAAATAATTGAAGTTTACAAGAAAGTGTATTTGGAGCAGAACTTCTTTCCTAATGCACTTCTGAGGGACCAAACATTTGTAAATGTCCACCAATAACCTTCTCAAATAAATCACTCATTTACTCCAATTCATAGAACACACTGGATGATTCTATCACCCAGCTCTGTGCCATTAATATGAGACCTTGTTTCCTCTTGCCAGGAAGGTTAAAAAGAGTTGGAAAGGTAAAAGTATAAAGAAGAAAGGTGTACCTCTTTCCTGCAATCAGACACTAAAAACTACTCTTGGAGCTACTATTTCACAGATTGGCTTTCAGTTTCCATTGACTGTGGAGTGGTACTTACCGCCAAATTCTTTTCTGCACTAAACATCTGCTAACGTGACAAAATGAATCCAACAGCTGAGTTTACGTGCTTCTAGGAGAAGACAAAATATTCTGCTAGCCCACCCTCTCCCATGTATGCTACTAATGATAAAGAAGAGTTCATTGTCAGCTCTAAAATTTGGTTTCAATGAAGAGCATATCACGGACTTCATACTTGGTCCTTCCCTGTTTGAAAAATGAAAGGAAAATATCTTTTTGCCATAGAAGGGTATCTCTAGGCTGGAAGAAAGGCTTGGATACAGGGAAAGCCAATAAAATATCTTGTGCAGACAATTAGCTTTCTCTTAGAGGTGAAAAAAGGCTGATGGATATCAGGCTAAACAAGTTACTGTTGTTAAATGGTTCAATAGTTTGTCTTTCACTGCTTGTCTAAGCAGACAAGTGATTTCATACAGTAAAGTCCAAACCTGTGAGATGTCCAGATTCATTTCACAGACTTGGTTATTTCAAGTGAGTTTTAAGAAATGCTTGAGAAACCTTTTCCAACCAGGACATCAACCTTCTGATAAGTTTCTTAAAAGCATGCTTAAGAATAGATTTTCAAAGTAGAGCACACTGGAATTTTGACTGCACATGCCAGTTATTATGTGCAAAGATATTTTATTTACTTAACCATATGGCAAACGTGAAAGTTTTGTTTGTTTTTTTTTTTTTTTGCACCCTTTGTTTTTAATTTACTCTTATTTTTGCTCTTGCATTTCAGTTATTAAAATGCACAGATCAAACTGTGTGATTGAATGGACTTGAGCACAGAACTAGCTTGCCTCACATGTGAAAATTACCAAGCAAAAAAGAAAAATTCACATGCTTTTTCAGAACAAACCCAAGATTTTCCAATTTTTTGTTCATTAAATAATCCCTTAAGACACTTAGCTGAAATACCCACGACCAACACTTTATTCATCCTGGTTTATCCAAAAAACTGGAGCACCAGTCTCTCAGATAGGTATTTCAAAACAGGGGAGAGGAGATGACTGTAATGTGTCTTTTATTTATCTCAATTTGTATATACAATTGATTATTCATTTTTAGAGTAAAAAAGTGCTATTAGCAAATCACAGCATCAGAGATGCTTGCTCATTCACCCACTCATCCAGCAGTTATTTACTTAACCAATGTTCAAAAGCCCCAGCAACAGATGCTAGCCCTCATTAGGCTTTGAAGGACCAAAGCTCTAGCCCTTGTTCCAGTCTGAAAAGCAGGGGGTTAATGAAACAGCCCACCCATGCCAGCCACCAGGAAACATTTGTTATGAGTCACTGAAAGTCAAATCCTTGCTCCAAGTACACCACAACAACAACCTTGACTGCTGTTTGCTGTATCTTAGTAAACATCTTAATAGCTGTGTATTAGATCTCCGGCATCTCTGAACAGAAACCCCATACTTGTCAAAACTATATGTGTGTCTCAACAGAAAATTACATTTATCTTGATAAGATATTTTGTCAGAAAATTTCTGTCCGTCTTTACCTTAGCAAAAGTCCAGCTATTTATTGTGTCTTCTTTTCAGTCCTAATTTCCTGGCCTTAGTTCCTCCCTAATAGCAGGGTTCACCATTTCATTTTTTCTTTCTACTCTTACCTAATTCTGTAGGCTTCATTTTTCATTGTTTTATTCTGTAAGCAACAGAGGACAATATTAGATAAATAATAGCTTGCAGATTCCAAATATGACAAGAGTTTTTGTCTCTTGTGCCCAAATTTTCTTAAAAGTTCAAACCCTCTGAATGGTACTGATATGTTTCTAGGAACTTACACAAGGATTTACAATAGATCTGAGATTTTATCCATACTAAATCCCATCATGTGGTTCTGAGGTTTTTTTCATTACCAGATTATGGCATGAGAGTGATCATATGACATAGGACCTACTTAACACTTAACTCTCAACACAGTCTTAATTCTTCAAGGAAGACCTTCAAGAAAATCTCCCCTCCTGTCTCCTCAACTATAGATTTTACTTTGGACAGTGTTATACTTTCCATGAGATATTTCTGGAAACTGTTGATTTTCAGTTTAGCCCATTGCTGGATTTGCTTAAGGCTCAGTTCTTAATGATGTATACATACCTTTAATGAAAATATAATTTAAGAATCTAATAACATAAGAGCAGGGAATGAAGAGAGCAGGGTTCATATTACTGCCTTTGTTCACATCAAATAGATGTGCCAGTCCTCTGATTCTTCAAGAAGTTTTATACAAATCTTTCATCCCTTTATACTTTATTCCCTTAGACAAGTGCCCAAATTTAGCAGTACAAAGAATTGGTTGGACAAAAAGCACACTGTGTCCTGCCCACTTTGGTTATCCCGTGGGTGTTCTTAGGCTTCTCCCATGGATGCCCAAGTGCACAACTGGCAAAAGCCATTGTTCTATCCTCTGCAAGTTGATTGCTGCCCTTTGCCCTGAACAGCAGAGCTTATGTGTTTCTTATAACCACTTAGCAGAAAGGCCTTTCAGTGAAACAACATCCTTTTAAACCACTCAAAAAATAAACTGTGAGCAAATTCCAACTTTTGCTCATACCAAGGTGAAAAAAAGTTCTTTGCCTTAAAATATATGTTTCTCTTATTGTGACTAACCATTTACAAAGCAACACCTCTGAGAAGTACAAAACCAATTATTTGACTATACAATCTGCAGGATAAATTCAAATCCCTAGGCACATGCACATGCACATGCACATGCACATGCACATGCGCACACACACGTTCACACACAAAATTTTGTTACATGTAAAGTTAACCTACAAAAACTTTGGGACATAGGAAGATTTAGCAGGTTCCAGAAGTTCACCTGGACAACCTTTTGAAAATTCAGTCTCTAAACATGTAGATACTTCTGTTGGGTCAGACATGGAACAAAAATGTCTATTATGTCTATCCTAGGGAGAATTTAGATTGTCTATATCATATTTTCCTGTTTTCTATGTTAAAAACACAATCTATCTTTTGCTCTTGCAGACATGCATGCAGTTTCACCAAAAGCCAATGCATATTGTGGTTTGTGCATTTCAGAACAGATTCTGAGCCTTAAATTGGCTTTGGAGGTGTTTTGCATGGGGAGACATTTTTATGGTGATAAAATTTTTTGTTATGCTTGCTTGTGTGTTCCTGCTGTGAAAAATTCATCAGTGTCTAATTTTAGACTCCTAGAAACAGTCATTAAAAAACAGATTTTAAATTACCGTCCTTATTTGAGTATGTAGGAAACATGAAGCACCAGAAACACACACAATAATTCAAATTCCTGTTAGGCTTTTGCAAGTGTAATGATGGAACAATCCATTCCAGATATCTGACAGCTTATCATAATTATTTAGACACACAGTGAAGAAGTGGAGCCTGGAAAATTATATAAGGTCTATGGAGTTTGGGCTTAGGCATGTGATCTACCCAGCATTCATGTCATAGAAAAAAATCCTACAGGGTTTAGCAGCATTTAGGTCATGTCCCTGCTCACTCTAAGAGAGCAGAGAAGTTTTAATTAGTCTTTCTGAGGCTTTTATGTTAGATTCTGTTTTCTCAGTTAGGCTCACAACTTCAATTTCATCACTTTTGAGTTCCCCAGTGAGAAAATCTTAACCAATATATTAAAAATAAAATGCAGATAAAGTTTTTGCAAGTCAAAGATACTGTATCATTCTATGTAGATTTCTTTCGCTTCAGCTAAGGTGTTGTACTGGATGTAATCTGATTTCAGTAAACTTTCCTTTATAGGGCAGACATATTCCAAGATGACAGTTAGGTGAGGTTAAACGAGGTAGAAAGGGAAGAATTTTCCAGCTGTGTTTAAGGTAAACAGAATGCCTCAATTTTAAATTTTCATTTAATTATTTATTTATTAAATGAAAGGTACTTTAAGTTAGAATGGTGTAGCCAGCAAGTGGTCTGAAAGTTTAAAACGCTCTGAAAGATAGGGGGTTTGGGGATTGTTTTTTTGCCAAGAACTTAACAAGTACAAAGAGGGAGAAGAGACCTCTCACAGTTCAAAGATAAGAACAGATAACAATATTTTGATATGTAAAATAATAAATATAATCACCATTGTCTTGCCATTGGGAATGTTAACTTTTCAAAGACAGAAATAATATTCAGAATTTCATCAGGCTGTAAATAATCTAGCAACGTTTCCTTTAAGTTTTGCAGAGCCAGTGAAGAATCATTAAAGCAAAAACTACTAATAACAAACACAACCTCTTCTAATAACCTTGTATACATCTCAAAGTTATTGCAAAATCTTAGTGTCAAGAGCTAATAACACAGGCTCTCATCCAACAATTCTGTGTTCATGGACAAGTCTTTATCATCACACAAAAATCCTTGTTGATCTCAAATTTTAATCATTTGCAGATCTGAACACAGGACTTTTCTTCCATGAACAGCACACTTCCTTCTACCTACTGTATTCAGGACACCATCTGGTCCTACCATGGTAAATTATTTTCAAGGACAATTTGTGAAGTTAGGTGAAATTTTAGAATTGTATCATCCATTTGGTGAAAGAACATAATTAATGAGAAATTATTTTTTCTTCAAAGTTTCTGGAATAATCAATAAACTTAGATCCATTGCATTTCATGCAATCATTATCCCTCAAATTTGTTCAATTGCATATTTTGTTTGCTTGTTTTAATGTAAAACTGAGACTGTGGTCTGACCCTCTTATTCTTGTTGCACTTAAACTATTTCTGGCCCTCAAAGTTATTCATGAGGTTGATACTTGACATGACAGTGCATATGTAAAGAGATACATTTTTGTGGCATAAATTTGGGAAATGCCAGTTGAACTGCTTTTCATTATTTCAGAGTGAAAATAAGATACTAAGATATGTTCTAAATGCTTTGTGAGATACTCAAATTACTCAGAAATTACTTGATTTTTTAAATTGTAGGGACTTAAGCGGTAAGAATGAATGCATTTCCATCCACTGCAGATATTTAGAATTTAAATAATGAAACATTTGGATATCTTATGACATATAGAATGATTACTGATATATGCAATCAATCACCATAGTTTACTTTGATCTGTACTTTTAGAGTTTGACAAATGGAAATACTAGATGCAATACTGTGACCACGTATTTAAACACACAAAAATGAAATCATGGGTTGTGTATCTACATGTGTTGCAGATTGTTCCACCAATACATAGATACGGATACAATTAAGACATATAAATCACTACATATGTACATTGGCTCCATGGCTTTAAAATTAACATTTTGCTCTTACATTCTCAGTCACTTTAATATTGTCACAGAGAGACTCTTAAATTTGCTTTCCCTTAACTGTTAAACATTCATAGATACATTCTTTGCTATCAGTCCTTTCCTGACAAGGTTTATTTAAATAAAGATGGAAAAAAGAACATTGTTTTGTTTTATTAAATACCTGATGAAAGTGACTTTATTCTCAAGATGGCAAGGTCAAAACATGTTAATTTCCACAAATTCAAATGTGGACAGCCATTACCCTGAAATATTAACATGATGGAGTAACATGAACTTCATTGCAAAAACACTTCCTAGGGCATCTGTTTAATCCACAGCCAAATGATAAACAGTTCTCTCAGGAAGACCTGTCCCTTCGCCCAGTGGAGTCCATTAGCCACTCAGTTTCAACACCTTCCAAAACGCCTCCTTGTTTGTTCTTTAGTAGGGACTCAAGTATATGTTCATTTGATAATGTGAATGTTACCTTTACAATGAGAAAACTGTCAGATGCTTAGTTCAGGGGGTATTATGAAAGATAAATTCCATTAGAATAATAAAAAATGTTTGCTTGACTGCAAAATTATTAATTCATCTTGCTTTTAAGTAAAATAGTCCAAGCCTTTAAAAACATGCAAATCTACAACTCTATACAACACATATATGAAAATCAGTGCTTTAGTATTAATAGTCGTTTATTTTTCTGATGACTTGCTGTGATGATAGGAGAACATGCAGAACTGTTCCCAGTGCTGGGCAGTTTCACTTCTGCAAAGGTTATTGCAAACATTTTCCTTGGTTTCATCCTTTGTGGATTTATACCCTTCCCTTTAAATTTTTGTTTTTGTGATGTTCAATTTGACAAGAATGTTAAACTGACCTTGATTTGATCTAAAGACCACTAAAAGATTATTCATGACCAGGGTTGACCTTAAAACTGAAGATCAAGGCATAACTGCTGAGTCTCACTGTTTTTCCTTTGAAAACACAAATGTTTAATGCTCTCAGCACTAGAATTTCCATTGACTGTTCTCTTAAAATGTTTTTTCATAACTAAGTTATGAACTCTGAAGACACATGTAGAAAATTTAAATATAGGAAGAATGTAGGTTTTTTCTTTCTAAAAAGATCAGTTTTTACAGATATATGTTGGACTTCAACATGTGAAATGAAACACATGTAATAATTCAGCAGAACACTTAAGTAAATGATTAAAATCAGGCTTAATTTTCAGTCTGTAAGCCTGAGACTTACAGGTTTGTGACTTTCTATGTTTATGATTAAGTACTTAAGTGCTCTGCCAGAGAGGGCACTTACAGTGCCAAACCTATGGCCAGTTTTTAACAAGAGCAGATTTACACTGGAATGATGTGTGGTGTTACTGACATTTAGCATAAGAACAGGGATACTAACCCAACTAAACCAATAATGTACCTCTGTCAGCAAGAAGAGATATGTATCTACCTAAATATAGGTGACAAATGACCTTTTAGTGGATGTCCTGCAGCTCCAAATAGTTGTTCTAAAAAGATATAGATCTCTCATAAGATCATGTGTCACACCTGTGCCAAATAACATAAAGCCTCAAAAAAAATGTCAGTAGATGCATGTGTTCTGGCAATTATTTGCCAAAGTCTGGGGCGTGTGATGTTATGTTATATATTCTCTGGACATAAGTGTCTGATCAGTCTCATTCAGAAGAGCAACATGAAATTGTCTGGGTTTTTGTGTTTGAAAATTATTGTACTTTGAAGATTATTGTACTCTGAAGATTATTGTACTCCTCCACGTTAATAGCATAAGCAAGATTTCTACATGTGCTCCTGTATATCAGCCTTTGCTTAGTAGATCTGTAAAGCAGGTGTTCTCAGTGGAAGAAGAGTTAACTGTGAGGATCACTAATCTCATCTGCTCAGGTAATTCCTATGTTTTTATGTGTCCCTGACAAACAGTTGTAATCTAAGCTTAAATTGTAGCATTAAGATTACCCATAAATAACAAATCTATCCTATAATACTTCTTCATTAAGCTCCTTTTTATGCAAAAAGAGAGTGAAATCTATATTGCCAAAATTAGTGTAAAACTTGTCTACCCTTGAATGCGTCACTTCCCACTCAGGTCAAATGGCAAGTTTTATGAAGTTGATAACCTTCTTTCTTCCAAATAGCTGACCCCAGTTTCCAAAATAGAATGTAAATATTGCAGAACTAGCCTGCCAGAGAGCTTTAGGTGACTTGGTAAAGCCAAGGACAGAGGAATTAAGTTGGACAAAATAAGTATGAAAACTCAGTCGGAGTCAGTAAAAGTCAAAAAGCTCGTCAGGAACAGCCCTGGAATCAGTTTGAAGGCCAGTAAAAAAGGGGTATTAGCTGTAAATATATTTTTATTGTTATGAACTGGCAAAAATTGCTGTTACTAGGAAAATAAAATATCTAATCTTTTATCTCAGGAAATAAAATATTAATGAAGAATGTCCTCTCTGTATCATCTTTAGAAACTGTCATCTTATCTTTGACTGAGATCTATGTGTCAAATGGCAGTACTGATTGAAACAAACACGCTCAGTCCTCAAGCAAACATCCAGAAGACCTGGAGGCCCATGGCACCCATCCACATGTGGATGTGAATAAACTATGGAAATTTAGGGGAGAATGTAAGGCAATGTCCACTGCCTCCAAACTCAGTCTACACGAAGCTGCAAACAAATGAATTTGTTTGCTTTTCATAGCTCATGCTTTCTTTAGCCTTTTCATTCTGTCATAGCAAAAGGCTTAATTCATCAAGAATGTGCTGATAGGACAGACTAAGTAATAAAACATACAAGTACACAGATTCTTCCCACCCAATGATCAAGAGGAAATGTAATTAACACACACTAGAGAAGCCAGGGTTGCTGTCATGAGGATGGTGCTTGCTCCCACTGTGTAAAAGGCAAAGCCCACAGACAGTATGATCTCAGGTCTGCAGCCTCACAAAGCCTCATGGAGGGTGATAGATGAAGTGTCAAATAACAAACTTATCCACAGGAACCTGGTAATGAACTTACCCCATAGGAAATTAAAAGCTATAAATCAAGGCACGGTCCACTTGCTCACAGCTTTAACCCACAATTTGCAAACTCATCTTTAAATAATGATAATAAAAAAAGATTTCATCATGGCATGTGTAGCTATTTTCTGTGTGACTCCTTGCAGTCAATAAAATGCAAAACTATGCAGCTCAGCTTTGGTTGTCCTGCCAGTGTGATGCTTTTTACTTTCAGAGAAATCCTGCCTTAAAAAGTACACCTAGAATTACCTTAGATGTGCACAGCCCTAGATAAATGACAGTATTTCACAGATGACATCTGAGGAACTCCTGATGCATATTCTCACAATTCCCTGAATATCTGTCAATGGCAAAAGTATTATTCACACTTTAAGTCTTCCCTTTTTCTGTGCTGGGCAGACTTTCTCACCACTTTAATATACAGTCATACTGATGATGTGAGAATAGTCTTGGCAACTTAAGACGTGAGGCAATTTCATGTGAAGGAGGTGGTCTGCTGGACCACTTTATGGCTGCATCATTTTAGATCACAGACTGTTTCTGTGATGTAATATTATATGATTAGAGGATACAAAGATTGTTTAGTGCCATTCTGATAATCTTTTCCAACAGGCTTTGCCTTTTGGTGTCACCTCACAAAAATTCAGACTATGGAGTAGAAGCTGTGGTTTTCACTGAACTGTGACTATTTTCCTATGTTCAGTAACAGCAGGATGAGTTCAGGACCAGATATATCAACTCTACTTTCTTTAACTTTACTTATCTTTACCTCCAAAAGTAAAAAGCCATGGCCATAAAATGTGACATTCTGTGAGATCCTTTTATTGAGCATACTTCCTATTTGCTAGTTCATTAAATTGACAGCCTCTGGTTACATCTTAGATCCTTCCTGTCAATTCTGTTGTTGCAGAAATGTCAAAACAACTCTCCTAACAATGTTAGCTGAGCAAATTGTTAGCTTAGAATTTTTTTTCCTTATTTTTATTTGAAGAAGAGGTGAGGAAAGTATAGGGAAATAAAAAGAACTATTTGAGGATGGTTTATAGTATAAAGCTTCATTTTTAAAATGATTATTTCTGAAATTAGAAGCAAGCTTTTCTGTTAAATCTTCCGTCACTAGTGTGGAAATGACAGTCCATGTAAATGGGCTATCTGACCACCAAGGGGAGAAAACTATCCTACTAGGGTATTCAATAATGTATTTTATTTGGGGTTTGGGTACAAGAAGCCCACTACATATCTCTGACAAAGATCTGTTCTACATGTGGAAGTGTACAAGAGGCAGGAGAAGCATTGTATGATACTTTTGCCAATATGTCCCTTCAGCTTTAGGTAGCATGTGTTGCAGGGACTTCCTGAGCTCATAGCAGGGTTTATCTGTAAAGTAAGCCTTGATGGGCAGAGAGCAACTATATAATTTTTAGTTACTTTTTGATTTTATGCTTTTTTGCATCTTCAGCAACCTGTAGTTATGGATTGTAAAAAACTACTTATTTCTGTTTTGATCCCTCCTAGTTCTTCTGTTATGAGAAGCAATGAATAATGATTACCTACTTACCTTCTCTATGCAACTCATAATTCAAAGACTTCTTTCAAATCTCTTCCCTCTTTTTACCAGACTGGGAAGCCCTAGTTTATATAGTGTACTTCTATGATAATTGTTCTTCACCTCTGTTATTCCTGTTGATCTCTGTTGTATCTTTTCTAGTACAGATTTTTAGACAGAAGCTTCATGCCCACTTACTTATGCCATAACATAGTGTAGTTTCTTATTTTGTTGTGTATCCTAATAGTTTTTAGTGTTCCATTTGTCTTTATGGTTCATGTTAGACATTGATTTTTCATTTTCTCCCCCAGAAAATTACTCAAAGCAAAAAATTGACCTCAGGTTCTTTTTTGGAGGAGTGGTAATACCTAATTAAGAGTCTGTTACAATGCACATACTGTACAGGATGTACATTGTTTACACTTTCTTAATTTTATCAGTCTTTTTTGCTGTCAGTTTTGACTCTTTCACTTTGGAAAATCTGCCTGCTTACTCCTTGTTCTTTGCTTCCCATTTTTAAAATAACATATTATCTCTGCTTATCTTTTAAATTTGTAAGGGGACTTACTTTTTTCTTAACCTGTGATAGCCTAAGTTCTCTAACAGTCTTTGGTGAGCAATCATGTGAGACCCTGCTGGAAAACGAAGTCCACTCACTCTATTAACCTGATCTCATGTATATGCCTTTTTGCTTTCTCAAAGAGCACAAGCAGCTTTTGAAACTTTTGAAGCTCTTGAAGCAACAAATTGCAAGTAACATACTGACTCTTCCCTGGTGTGTTATTTAGCTACATGACTACTACATCTACCTTTATGACAGATTTTTCCAGTTTTGCAAGTATAGAAATTAGGGTTACTGGGCTATAATCTATGTGAGTCCCTGTTTAAGAATAGAACATTTTCTGTTTTATACAGGTGGTGATTGAATTGATAGACTGTATACAATATTTAATACCTGAGAACTGTAATATTTCAGTCCTTTTAAAGATCTTGGATGACTGTTATCTTGGTCCTGTGACTTATCACTGTTTAATTAATGTTTTTCTAAAGCTGCTTTGTCTGCTGCTTCTGCTTGAGATGAACTACTCTGACACATCCCCCAGAAATAGCAGCTCCAGGATGGGAGCTTGTTCATATTCCTTATAGCAGGAATACAATTAATTTAGCTCTGCTCTTACAGTCTTACCTTTCCTGAGTAAACCTTTCACATCTTGACCATCTATTAACCCTCTGACAGGCTTCTAGTTTCTGGTATGTTTGCTTTCTAATTAATCCCTTTTGATTAATAATGTTATGCCTTTAGGAAATTGATTCTAAGGATCTAGTTTGGCCTATATTATTTTTGCATTTAATTCATCAAAGTTGATGTTTCTTTTTTCCTTTTAATTTTAGTACAACACTGGGTTTTTTGAAGTATTTTTTCATAACTGTCCCTTGTCTGCTACTTACCACTTTGTTTTCTTTTTTGTTCTTTTAAAATCCTTTTTGATATGCATTACACATTCAGTTTGAGCTCCTGATAGAATGTCTTCAAAAGATATTTCCTTGCTTCTGTAAACATTTGACTGCCTTCTCTGTTTGCTTACATGTTTAAAAAAATCTCTGGTTCCTCATCCTTATGCTGTTTCATTTTTTAAATTAAAAACTACGCTACTGGGTTTCTGCGGGTAATCAAGTGAAGGAAATTTGCTTTCACAGAGAAGCTACTGTCAAAATGTCTCATTTCAAATGTATTCATATATCCTTATTATCATCATATAAGTTACATCTAAGAGTGATATCTGACAAAAGTCTCTTGCAGAAAACATATTATTTGTCTGAAAAGTCTGTCTAGGTGACACTTGCAAAACATCTGCTAGCAAGACACTATTCCTATAAGCAAGTTATTACTTTTATGCAAATACCAACCCTAAAGAGTTCCACAGGGTAGCTTCATAACAAATATATTTCAATAACTTATTCAAAGACCAGGGACAATCTCTGTACTTAAGAAGGAAAGTCAGCTTGCCAGTCAAAAGTGTTTATAGTACCAGATTGAGCTGCTAGTGTGAATTGTCGTCATACAGAAGAACCTGGGTACTGCTCCATGTTGTGAACATTTTTACCTATGAAAGACTTTGCACTGTCCATAAAGGTGTTGAGGCTACTTCTGCCATCTCTGTCATCAATTTCTCCCAACTTGTCTTCCTGCCATCTTTATCTGAGCTGGATGGCAGTCAGGTTCTCATGTATTATGTACCCTTGTTGTGGTGTACATTTTCTCTAGGTTACTATCCCATGAGATAGGTCTGAATTGTAAAGCATCCTTGCAGATGTCTACAGACTCATAGCAGGGGAGAAAATCTATGAAGCTGAAATGTCAAGAATCCCTTTCAAAATTAATCCTGACTGTCTGACTCAGTAGAGCACTATACATGTACACCAAGTTTATGAGCTGCTGCATTGTCAGTGCATAAATACTAAAATTATGAAGCTTTCTCTGTCCTTTCCTCTTGCCTTCAGGTTTCCTCCTCTTCCTTACATATAAACTATGCTCTGAGTAACAAAAAGAATTTCTCATTCAGCTTGTCCACTGAGAACGCTCTTCATGTGTTTTCAGTATAACACATAACAGATTATGCTGTTCCCAAAGAGAATAAAAGGTTTTATAAAGTACAATATAATTATATTTATAGAAACAACTAAAATCACTCACTTTATACAAATTTTTTGTCCTAAGATGAGGTAAAATATTGTAGGAAAAGAAATATTTGTTCCTTTGTATCCTTCATAACTCCTGTGGGACACTCAGAAATTTATTTGCAAATGGAAAACACATGCATTGTCAACTAATGCCAGACAAGTTTGCTTACAAAGACTTTCAAGTGTTCATGTTTATAACAAACATAATGCTCTTCCAGTAGGGAATCTATCCAGGCATGCAACTGTCATTTACTTTTAAAGCCCACAGGATCTGAAATATGACAGTACTAAAATTTCAGGATTTTTAAAAACACGTTTGATAAGAGATCCCATCTTTGAAGCTGGTGATGCCTGCATAGCTGGAAGACCATGGCCAACCTTACCAGAGAAAGTCTGGAAGGCAGAGTGGGCCAAGGACCACTCCTGAAGGTGCATTTTGTATGTGCTCATCTTGCTTCCAAGTCTGACAGAATTTAATAATATGGAAGTGGCCAGGCTTTGCCTAGTGGCCTCCGAGTCACTTAGCTGAGTGTAGTCAGTGCTCCTGCACTGGTGGTCAGGTCTTTTAGTGGCTCACTCAAGGCTATGGGATGGGGCCAGAGGATCTCAGGGCTGTTGGGACAGCCACCAGGATGTGGTCCCAGCCAGGAGCAGCACAGCTGGGGCAGGCCAGGACAGGCCATGGGCCATGGGCCGTGGCTGGGCAGGACAGGGCTGTGGGGAGCTTGAGACTGGCCCTGCTGTGGCATTGCTAGGGCAGGGGCTGATGGATCCAGGGAGCCGATGTGTTCCTGGGCTGTGGGAAGTATTAGGGGAGACCTGGGGAGATGAAATGGGGTCCTGGGCTGTGGACAGGTAGGGGGAGACCCCAATAAGGTGGGCAGAGACAGCAAGGGCTGTGGGCACCCGCACAATCATGATACTGAGGTTTTGCTCCCCTTTTTTAACAATTTAATTCCCTTATGCACTCCCCTTTAAAATAGTGAACTTTTTTAGTATAAATGAGTGGCTACTTAAAAACAAATCAACACATGCTATTAAATACCAAAAATACAGCTAGGACAAATGTCTTCAGGTTACAGCATCCAGCTCTTTTCCCCTTCTCCTGCCTGGTAGCAGGTGTCTGTCATCCTGCCCATCCCATCTCCTCCCATGGACACTGCAGGGTTGCAGGGATGACTGGGTACAGTACTAATGCAGAGCAGACTTGGTGTTTTCTGAACAGTTATCAGAGGGCCAATATAATCAGAATGTACCGTCCAGAAGTCTTAGAACCAAGAAAACTGCTTCTGTCTATAGGGAAGTATTGTATTAGGTGAATGCTCTATTTTTTTTCTCTGTTACCTAGAGGATCTGAAATTCAAGCCTCAGGACACTCTGTACCTGTTTTCATAGCCCTGAGTGCCTCACAGGGAAGCATTTCATAAGCGTGAGCTCTGTTCTTTTGAACTCCCAACATCTGCCTTAAGCATCTGCTTTTAATCAAAGTGAAACCAATGCTCTTCGTCAGTAGACAATGTAGTACAGATAAAAAGGGCTGATGGTGCATTGACTGCAAAGCCCTTATTCCCCACTTCAGGTCCTTTGCCAAAGAACTTTTGTTGTCATTTCAATTTTCCAAATACAGCCCAAATTTAATGGTCAAAATTTTAAGGAAAGGCATATAAATATATTCTTTGGGATTAATTTTAGTCTTCTTTTTCTACAAAAAAAATGTTCACATGCTTCTTTGAAAGAAAAAAATAAATTTTGTTCATGCAAGATTAAAATGTAATTTAGCATCTCTGAAGGGATTGGGGATGATTATTTAGTGTGGTATGTACTGAGAGGAGTTAACCATATAATTCCTGTTAATGTTGTAAACTGAGTAAGAAGTTCAAAGTACACCAGTTTAAAAACACTCTGAATGCCCCAAATACATACATGAATGGTGCTTCTGAAGGCCACATTACCTGGAAATATAAATCATTTTGTACACATATCTGACAGCTTTTAAAATTCTCATTTCTGATTCAAGAAGCACTTTTTTGCAGTAAAACTAGGTTTCTTCCACTTCTATTTAGCATAAATTGCATATGCTGTTTTCATCACACAGTAAGTTATTTTAAAACATCAGATATAAATCAGTGAAAATTAAATCATGGTCTGAATAATTGCAGAGCTACTTCTACAACACTGTCCATTGAAAATTATAAACTTTAGGTTTTATTTGTCAGCAAAGAAATTATAGACAGTCTATATGCAAAAAACATTCCTCCCGACCTTTGTATTGGCATACAAAATTCCAGGTGCTCCCCATAATTGTCTATCTCAATAACATGGTTTCTGATTGTCAGATACGTTTACAGTTTCTTGGGGGAAAAAAAAAAATCCTTGGTGAAGAATTAGTGTATCAGAGAGGGTAGGAATTTTCCAATTTATTTTTTTTTCATAGGTCGGACATTTTAACACTCCTAAAAACTGTAGCCTACCCAAAATAATATATTTAGTCCTGTGCAAGAACCTAGTCAAACACACCTCAGTATTTAGATAGATGTGAATTTTCTTGTAATCAGAATGGGCATCAGGAGACCGGACAAACAGTTTCTGGACTCAGTGCCAGAGAGGGGTCCTTAGGCTTTTTTGTTTACTACTAGAAATACAGCTCTATGGTCTATTCTGGGATCTCCTGCTGAACTGCTGTCTAACCCCTCTGGGCCTCAGCTGCTCCTGCTCTGCATAAGGGTTGGGTTAGTGACAAATTCTTCCTGCTGTCAGACACAAAAATCACTAGGAGTTATAGGCAGAATCAGCTTCACTGTTTTGTTTTTTTTCATAAAACAATCTGTCAAACTAATAAGTTCTGTCAGCAATATGACCCTGAAGAACACTATAAAAATATTATCTTTATAATATAGGAAACCTGGATAATGATCAAATTATACCGAAGAAAAACTAGGTATTTTTCTGGGAATTGTGTACCTAAGAAAGCCTAGTTCTTTAAAACCTTAATAACTATTATCAGATACTCTTCAGCAGGACACAAATGTTAATTATCAGTATTTCTCACTGTCATCGGCCAACGTGAAGACATTGCCTTCCTGGCTGAACCATTGGTACATCTTTTGACTTGCTTTCAACTCAACTTGCAATTGGTTGTCCAGTATGACTGTGCACTGAGAGGTGCTTCGTATCCCCTGTCCTGTCACAAGGAAAGATAGGTGGGGTCTGAATTCATTCTAAATCATGTATGACAACTTCCAAATCTTCTCTGGGAATTTTTAGGGAAAGCACTAGTTGGTCCAGGCAAAAAGTAGGCCAAGGACTGTTTAACGGATTAATACAGACAATTGGCTTTTAGCTCCATTTCCAGTGCCCTGTCACTTTTTAATTTATTAGTACGTATAGGTTCTTTATGTGGAATGGATAATAAAAACATATTTGTTTCCTAACATCAGACGCCATATAGATGTATCATAAACATAATTTCCTGCTTTTTTAATACTAGTGTTTCTCAAAACATTACTAGCTTCATAGACAGACATGACTAATTTGCTGCATTATCAATAATTTCAAAACCTTTATCATGTTTAGCATGTCTTTTATAGAGAATCTCTCTGTGTTAGTAAAAGGTTCTAATGTATTGCTTTTCTGAATTCAGATAGACTTTCTTCAGTTCAGTTCATAGCTTTCAAATTGTACTTAATCTGTCTTTTAGTTGTTAAAAAGAAAAAAAAAGGGAAAGATAAACATATTCTACTATATTGAAATATTCTCATCTCTTATTTACCAGTGATTAGCTGGAAATAGAATTATTTCTGTTTCTTAGAAGGTGGGGAAAAACTACTGATAGATAATCAGTTTTATAGACTGACATCTGCCTAGAAGACTCGATTATTTTAAAATTAGGTGCTGACTGAGCTTGTGTCTGAAGCTGGATGACATCAGAGGAAAAACTCCAATTAACATTAATAAACTTTAGTCCATCAGGTCAATCACTGGCCTCACTGCTCTCTTTTACCATTGTTGCCAAATGAACCAAGAGCTCATGCTCAAACACTGATAGATCCCATGGGGTTACTGAAGTCCTCCTTGGATCTAGTGGAAGCAACTTTCTCTGAGTCAGGTCAGTTCTTCCCCAGTTACACTGAGATATATTGTTAATGTAACCACAGCATATCTTATTTATGGCTTCCAGGGATATGGTAGACTCCGTTCTATATTAGCAAAATAGGTAGTTTAATGGAAGCATATGTTTCTCCCACTTCTCCAGCATTATTTTCAGATATTTGCTCTTCTGTTTTTTACATTGAATTTTTCTCTGGTTGGTTGACTGTTGCCTCATTTTGACTCTTCTGTCCTCTCCACTGTTCAGTTGTGAAGGCCCACTGGTCTGATTACAGTTCAGGATGTAATCAGCTACTACTTGCAAATGAGTCAGCAATGCTAGCTATGTAGCACTGGGTGAAAACAGTGTTTTCTTTTTTCCCTTTCTCTTGTTGCTACACAGAGAAAGAAAAAGGAGAGCTGATTCAGTCACTCTGGTTTGAAAAACTGACAATGACAAGAGATAAAACAGATTGCCTTTTATGTTGTACTCTGTCCTAGAGCATGATTGCTAGTATGGAAAAGTCCTATAACAGGCTAATGAAAACGGGTAGATATCGATCAGTATTTTATACTCTGTTTTCAGAATTACTTCTGTAGAAACACATTTCAATTCTGTAGACTCTTATTACTTTATCCTTTTAAAATTCTGTCCCTATTGCACTTGCATAATAAGGTTCTAATCTTTTGAAGATCAATAGAAAAGTTCTGCAGAATTTTTTTTTCTTTTACCTTAGTCCACTAAAAAGAAATCAGTTCAAAATATGAAGAACATGAAATTTCAGGTGATAAATTAAGTTTATATTTTCCAATTCATTTTGTAAGTATCCACTCTGAATTCATTCAGTATCTTTATTGCCTCTATTATTGCAACGACTTGATGCTTGACTTTATAGATAGTTAAAGTTATGTTAAGAAGAAAGTGAACCATAGAAAAAAAAGGAAAATTAAAGAGAGTTTCATGGAGGCTACTTGTACTTGTTTGAGCTTTTAGAGTTTCTTTGTCATTTCTTTAGCTAAAAAGAAAAATAAAAATGCAAGGAGCATGGAGAAGCACCACCTCCCCTCCTTGTCCCCTTCTCCTGTATTCCTGTCCTAAGTGCAAGCTTTGGGGAAGGGGAAGTCTCACACAGAGATAATTGTTTTATCTTAGGTTAAATTCCAAAGGACATATTATTTTGAAACAACAATAGCTCAAAAGATATTAGAGGATCTCATTCTGATCTCACTTATTTACATGTATACCCTGAACAGCTCCCTTAAAGTCAATGGAGTTGCAGTGATGAAAATTATTAGATAATTTGGCTTCTACTGGGAAGGATTTCTAAAATATCAAGGGAGGCTATTTTAAAAGAAAACAGGAAGACATAATTTCTCTACAATTTATAAAACCTGAATGAGATTTCCTCTTTTTCTCCTGACTGCACAATATTGAAACTTAGTGCCACAAATGAACTAACATTGTAATCCAGAGACAATATATGACATTAATGTTTTTATGCACAGAAGACAGGACAGACACAATTTCCCATTAGAGGACTTTACATGAAGGCAGATGTATCCTTCTTTTCCAATTATGATTTTTATTACGCTTTGAAAAAAATCCAAGTACAAATGTGTTAAATAATAATGATAATAGCATAGCAGGGTAAATGCTTTTTTGGCAACAGCCTTGCAGTTACATGCTGCTTGTTTATGTCTTCAGCATCTTGTGTTGTATTACATTGGCATCCTATCACAACCCACCAATTTGCAGCAGGCTTCACTGCTATGTGTTCAATAGCAACAGGCTTTGAAGTGTGCAACAGAACCATTGCCATTCATTGATTCACTCTCTCTTTCCAGTGTTACACTTCTAACTCCACTTCAGAGGGCATGAAAAGTAGTGCTCAATGTCTTACCATCTTACAAACTACTCTATAGCCTCTAGATCACTGACCCTCTTTGGAGGTTAACATACTGTATTTTGGGGACAGGAGACATTTTTCACTTTTGTAGATAGGTTGTTGGGTTTTGATATCCTTCTTCCCTTTGTTTTTACCTGTTGTTTGTGATGAATCTAGATGATTTTCTATCTATCCTTTTAAAATTAGGAGTGAATAAAAATATCATGCAGAGTTGCAAAGGACAAGGTCAATAAAGCTTTCTCTTTAGATTCAATATTTCACTTCACTTAAATAAAGGCTATGTAAAGTGCATTTTTGTTCTTTGACGAGCTGTCAGTGATCAGGCAAAACAGATGTACTCATGCTATTTGTGTGCTTGAAAGAAAGAAAGCAAATCTATTTCTTTGTATTCATTTAGAGTAGTGAAATCTTGACAGAAGAATTGCAAATGATACCATCATGATGATAATTCCTGTCACGGGCAAGCACTTTTTATATTCCCTCCTCACACCAGGGCAAAAAACAACTTCTCTTGGTTATTATTGTCATAAATACACATGAAAAACTGAAAGGCATTTCCCAGGACATTTTCAGAAAATTGGTTAGTCTTGTTGAAATAGTTTGCAGACAAGAATAGACTTGACCTAAAATGTTTTGAGCTGAAACTGGAAATTCAGAGCTCTCAACTTTAGGGCCCTACTTCACATCT
The DNA here is from genome assembly GCA_025345505.1 of Todiramphus chloris collaris. NCBI lineage: Eukaryota > Metazoa > Chordata > Aves > Coraciiformes > Alcedinidae > Todiramphus > Todiramphus chloris. Next base: position 54,407,185 of record JANVCC010000018.1, read on the forward strand.
AATTGTCATGTCTGCCTATTCCATGGTGGTGTAGGGGGAAGGGAGCCAATAAAATAATTGAATAAACCACTTTTACTTATATTCCTAATATTTTCATAGAGAACAGATAATATTTTATATATTATTATATATTATATTTTCCTTTACTCAAACAGGTGCAAGATGCATTAAGAATATATGAGCTAAGGGATAGGTTTCAGATGGTACTTTTGGCTGTATGTAATATTTTACACAGAGATAATGAGGAATTAACTTTTTTAAAACTTTTTTATTCCTGTTTTGAGTTTATTATTATTCATATTTTATTTATATGGATATCTTCCTCTGAGTGGCATGTATCGACGGGTAGAGCCCAGAAAAATATTGCTAAAGCTCTCAGCACTTACTGTAATGCTTTAGAATGCAGACCTGATTGATTTTGAGTGGAGTGAACCAGATTTGATAGGAGAGGGAATATGAAGTTCCAGAGCTGCCCTCTTGATGTGCGATCATGAACAAGTCATGGAATAAAAACAGCTGTAGTCCCTTTTGTTCTCCATGTAAATCTGTATCAGTCAGTCCTAGCAACTATATAAAGCTTGAAATTTTTTCAGCCTTCCACAGTCACAATTATTTCCCCAAACTACAAAATAATGTTGATGGTTTCTCACTACATAAGTGGAGATTTAAAAAAAAAATTATGTATTTTGTAACAGAGAAAGAACTCAATGAAATTTCAACATAGTGAGGTGGAAACATCTTTTTTAGAACACATATGTGTATAAACATGCTTTGTATGTTCATACCATGTAAATAAACAACAACCTCTACCACTGTTTGCAGAAAAACAAGAAATATCCAGTTACAATTAAAGGGAATAAATCGCATTAATTATAATTAATGAAAATACTTTGATAAATTGTTCCTGTTCCAGTAATATGGGGGGTTTTGATAACTTATTCAGAGAAATTGGTTCTTAAATAATTGTTAAAATGATAAAGATCTCTTTAGCATTGTTTCTAAAATTGAAAAACACCGCTCTTCTCTAAACCACGTAGTTCATGGGTCTTTGGAGAAGTCCACATTTTTAAACTGAAGATTTAGAATTATGACAATTGCACTTTTCCTTCAGCAGTACTGGTTTCTGAGTCAATGCTTTTGGGAATATATTGTTTCAAAGTAGTTCATGGGATATTATTTTCAAAGGGATGTATGAAAACCATACACTTCCAATTAACGTTAATGGGGAGTTGTATGGCTAAACACAGCTTTGAACATTCTGGTTAGAAGTTTATATCTTAGTGAGCTGCACATGGTTCCCCCGCTCTGAGCAGATGGTGTTTTTATAGATTGCAGAATAGCCCCGCTGTGGATCAGCAGACACAATGTTGAATATTTCTGTCTACTATATACAGCATAGGTAACTCTATTAGGAAAAAGGGACCTTTTCTCTATTACTTATCATATTTCATAGGTTTATCTTATTAATTATACAGTACAGTTACCAATTATAATACAAGAAACTTCCTCATGTAAAATCGAAGTAGTTCCTTGCTTACAGTAACTTTATCATACACCACCAAGTAGTCTCAATTTCTATTGTGTGGCATTCTTATCAGACCTGCAAACCACAGTGAAAAGTGCTCAGTTAGCTTTACTCACTAAGTTCATTCTCAGTGAAAGATTTCACTGTTTGTTTGTGCCCCAGGTAATAAATGATGATACAGCATTACGTAATTATAGCACGCATCACTTGAAACCGGGCATGGGATAATGGGAAGCCATGCAATGCCAAGTGGAAAGAGGCTTAATCTCGATCTGGTAAGATAGTGTGAAAAATTAATGCTTGAATAAATGTATACAATGAATTGACATTCACATTTTCTAGCCATGAGAAAGAAGCTGTTATGAGTAAGCCCTAAACTACCTCAACTATGTCACATAACTAAATATCTAAACAAATAATCTTTTTGAAATATAAATTGATCTTCTTCTGTTTAACAATCACTAAAATGTAATATGTGCACTGCAGAAGGGCAACTCATCTCCTGGCTGGGTGACAATTTGCATGATTAGGGTAACAAGCAGCGCTATAAGGATTCCATGGGGGCTTTTCAACAGCAAAAAAATCAACAGATCTCCTTTCTCCTCATGTCTCTGCAGGTGTTCTAAGAATACAACTTATTTTATTCCAGATATTAGTCTTGCCAACTAATTGTTTTTATAACAATAGCTTATCTAGGGCGTGGGAAAGCAAGCTTTTATGTTTTCACTGCCTGTGTCCTGATACAGGACTCAGCACAGAGATCCAAGATATGTAATAACACTCTCATATCATAACGACTGAAATACAAGCACAGTAATATGTGATAATGCATAACATGGAGATGAATGTAATGCACCTCATATTTCTATCGCTGCTATGCAAGGGTACAGAAGAGGTGCAGATATACAAGAAGAAAAAAACAACACAATTTTCTGCTCTGACCGTCTTTTGCTTACTGGTCCTCATGGATAAAGTTAGTTGAATACCTTCATCAGTATCGTGTTTCTCTCTGCTGGATATCAATGGGAGTCTTTGCATTAGAGTCAGTGAGCTCTGGATCAGTCTCCAAAGATGGTGTTTTTACAAATCATCCCAAGCAAACTAAATCATGAATCTGGACCAGAATATCACTGAGGTCAGGAGGATTTAAATTCGGCTTTGTCATGGAATCTTGGCTAGTATTTAATCATATATACCATCATAAAAATATTACCTTACTTTTGTGCTATTAAACTTCTGAAAAAAATAAATTTTTACTCACTGGGTAGTACTGGTCTCATGATTTTATGCATCATATCAAATTCATGAAGTGTCATTGTTTTAAGAATCTTTTGTTTTCCTAAAATTGTAATCTTTCACTTTAAGCATCAATGAAAAGTATCACAGCTGAAATATGCTTTTCAGAATGTTCACATTTTTATAAGTCAGAAAATGTTATTGGAAAAGTAGTTTTACAAAAACATAAATTTGATCACATATTTAACTCAGAAATAATTCTGAGAATTAGCTTGAGCAGGCAAATAATATGAGTGCCTTTTCTTTGTTCACTGGTATTTGTTTTATGCAGCTTCTCTAGAAATCAGATCCCTTGGAAGACCACTGAGAAATGGAATCTTCAGTTTTTAGAAAGCAAAAAGAATATAACACTGCAAAATAAAATGTTTCATTTCTTAGAAGAAAAAAAATATATATATTTTTAATCCTTAGGTCCTACCTAACATTCAAGAAAAAGAGTAACCAATGATAATTTTGCCTTTAAAAATTTTTTTGCTCTGAAAACCTTAAGATATCTTGTTTGCTTAAACTGATACTTCTACTCATAGTCCAAAGAACAGATTGCAAAGAAAAAAAATATTAGAAATTGCTCAACTTTTTCACATTCATTCAATCCCATTTTAATGTAGGTCTCATTAGTAGACAAAGGTAACTGAGTTGGTACAAGATTTTCCTAGAAAATAATACAATATTTACATTCACGGCATCTAAAAATAATACGAAGATAATATATATTTATGAAGGTAATTAATGATACAGATCAACATAGCTTTTTTGTTTTTCTAAAGGCTGCAAAAGCCTCAGAAATCAGACAATATGATCCTAATATAACAAGATCCTCAGTTACAGTCTCATTTAATTATTTGTTTGCTTCACTTTATATGGATAAATCTCTTAAGGGAGTGCATATTTTTGAAACTCGTTCCTAATAAAATGAACCTTACCTCTTTCATTCTCGTCATATAAGCTAACTTTCCAAGTTAAGTTTTAGCTTTGGCACCTGAGAATGAATAGATTGCTGAGTATTTCTGATAAACAATGAAAAAATTGGACAAGAAGACGTTGCTATCAAATTCTTAATGTGAAATATCAACTGGAAGTCTAGAATCTGGAGAGGTTTAGCCAATTATATTGATTAAAACACCTCTAACAACACCAGCGTCACTGATGTACATAGACCTTTGTTCCTTTGTGAGTATCTGTCTTTCAGAAGAAAAGCATAGCAGGTTAAAACTCTCAAGTAATTCTCTTCCTTATATTCATGTTATAAGCTCTCCTACAACTCTAATAGAACTTTCCTAATTATTTCCCACAGTTACCCTATTGTTCCTTATTCAGCCAAATACCTTTCTTTTATTGTTTGCTAACAAGGCATTTCCTGCAAGCATATTATGAAAGATCAGACAAAATTATGTATCCTGCACAGAATACTCATCTGATGTGTTAGACTGAGCATGAATAAAGTTCAGTGCAAACAAAGATATTAACATTGGAATAGCTAAGATGCCATTGGGAAACACTTGCCCATCAGTGGAAAAATTTTAAATACCAATAGTGTATCTATTCATTTTGCAACACACAGACAATATGCAGTTGTAGTAGTACGGAATACTTTCCTTTTAATCTTTGAAATCAGATCAGACATTTCATTGGTTGAATAGATGGTTCTCTGACTGGACAACAGAAATTTAGATTATTCACTATGGGAAGGTACTTCTTGCCTCAATTCACTCTGACCACTCAGTGATGCAAAAATATATTTCCCACATGGGACCAAACAATTTACAGGTAAATTATGCAGAACAGATGAAGTATACTCTACTCTCAGTCCCTTACTTTGTGTTTATTGCTCTATGTGGATTAAAGATGAACAGAAACAGTTGTTTGGAATTATAATAAATCTGCTTCTTAGCATGACAATATGCAAGAGTTGTTTTTATGACCTTCATATAATTTGGAAGTGAATATCAGCTTTAATTATTACATTTATACATTACTTTAATAAACAGGAATGAGTAATTTTTACCTGTAGAATAATTTGATTGAATAATTCCCAAAGTCTAGCTGACCAGCACACTGGGTAGTACACTTTGTAGTCATACTCAAAAACTAAATTTTAGAATTACTCTATAAATATCACATCTATAAAAATTGTTTCAACATTTGGTGCCATCTTAGGGTTTTACCTGGAACTGTTAGAGCACGGTGGCTTAAAAAACCACTTAGGGCAGAAGATATTTCATTATTGGTTTTTGAAAAGGTTTCAATAAAAATATTGTGGCTTTCTGTTTAAACATCTCATGCAGTGCAGTGAAACCAAAGATAACAATGTTGAGTTCCTGGTGAGAAGCAGGAAGTGAAAAATCAACACTAAACAGAATTGGGAAAAAAAAAGGTTTTATTGTCCAGACAGACACAAAATGTAAACAAATAGTTTAAATAGTGGAAAGCATATTGGGTAGTAGAACATGTTTTTAATCGACACTTTTCTGTACTGATTAACACAATGATCTTTTAACATAATCTTTTTTTAGTGTTTCTTTTTGCATCCATCTCAGGCTTAAGAAATCTCTTTTCAAATGTTAGGTTTGTGTTGTGGAAGGTGATGCAGCTGATGCAGTCCCATAAAGATTTTACCTCCTGATCTTTAAAACAGTAATTTTATTGTTTAGCCAAACCTTAAAGTTAAGCCTTGGCATTAAAGCGTACAGATCTATCTCATCCCAGAAATCTGGTGCCTGGAGGTACACATTCCTTGATAACTAGTTGAAAGTTATGTGAAATCAGTCACCTTTGCTAAATAGCATTCATTAATTCATTCAAGCAACCTATTTTTAGAGATGCCTGTGCCACAGTGTTTAAAACATAATAAAATCTTGGGGGTTCTTCATGACCCAGCAGTGAGATGACAAACTGTCACAAAAGATTTGTCCTCTTCCCTAACAAATGCTTTATTTCCAGTTACTGTAGGACAAAAACTTAGTTTCAGTGGATTTAATTCAAAGTTTATTCAGTGAGTGTGGTAGTTCTGACAGGATGATTCTTGACAGGAAATGTTAGTTACTTGGGACTGAAATTTGGAAGTATTAGGGATGCTCATAGATTTAAACATGTGGTCTAATCTATTTGTCCTTACATCTTCCTACTCTGTGATCAGGTGAGTTGGGTTTTGAAGCCTGTCTCCTTCTGGTGCAGTGAAACAGCTTCACCAGAAGGGTGTGAAAAAGTTACACTGTGGTATAATCAAGTGCTTATCATCTTGCCTCAGCTATCAGGGAGGCAGAGAATGGCTCAGTCAGTCCCTCTTTGAAACAGGCAAAGTAGAAGACCTGCCTTTCAGTTCTGAGGTGAGTGATTTCAAGTAGTTTAAAACCTTCTCCTTTATGGTTTTAATGAAAGACTCCAGCATGCCTCAACTTCTTGAAGAAATTGCACCATCTCCATTCCTCAGCAGAAGCTGATACCTCTTTATTTGTCCATACTTGTTTCTGCACTTGCTGCTCTGCCACCAGACTGATAAGGAGTCTTCCCCTTCCTGCCTTCTCCCAAACAACCTCATTTAATGTGCTTATGTATTATCAGCTTTTATTTTTATTTCATTGTGAAGCAATGCAGCATCACTCCAGAACACTGAAGCTCTCCTGGAACTAGGAGTGCTGGGAACTGCTATATATTTTCATCTCACTTAGTTGTTATCTCTACAAAGAAGCTGATCTATGAAAGCAGTGTTTAGGCACTAAACTAGTAAATTCCTATTTGCTCCATGGGATACTCTGCACCTTCCACTTATCTTAATCTGTTTTAACTCAGACAATCCTGATTCCGTCTCAGCAGATACAGGGTCAACTTTCAGCTCAGCTCAAACTTCTGACATTTTCTTCAGTAGTTACTTCATATTTGACTAAAGTTTTATTTGAAAAATGAAGATAATAAATAATTATATATCCAAGGTCTTGGTGCTTTTCACTCAGTACAGGCAATGAGTGGCAGACACTGAGATCACCTGGCCTCTATTTCAAATAAGAAAGTCAAATAGAAGCTACTGAACTGTTCTTCTTTTTATCAGCTGCTACTGCAAGAAAATGGATAGACAGCAGATTGTTCCTGATGCTAATGAACTCAGGAAGATAGGAACAATCTACAGTAAAAAATTTAGCATGTCCAGTAATACTTCCCTGCATTAAAATGATATCACTCATGCACATGAAATCCTAAATTCTTGTGTGACACAAATATGTCCTCTTCTTGCCAGCACTTTCCCTGTACAATTTTCTTTGTTTTAATACAGAACACATCAGGGGCTGTCCTCAGTAGGAAATGTGCACAACATCACACTGTTTTGGAAGCTAAGACAGCCTCCACTAGAAGAAATAGGGGTGATTCTGTGTCTGTTGGCCACAATGCTGTGCAACACTCCTAGTCTTTATTAGAACCACATGTAGCTATTTTTACTGACAACAGGGGTGATAGTGATTCAAATATGTACCTAATAAGTCATCTGTGGCTTATTTATGAAATTTTGTATCACCTTTACATTCCTATTGAGTATAGTAGGGCTATAATCTGTGGTGTTTTAGTAACCTGTTAGATCACAAAATTATATGTTCTGGTTATCAAAAGAACACAATGTTGGATATGTTCAAAATGATATTTCTTTCCTTGACCAAAGACAGAAAAAAAATAACTCTTTCACGTGAATCTTTAGTCTTTCATGTTTAAAAAAGTCAACTTGAATCCTTTTAGTATATGATCTTGACATTTTCTACTTATAAATGTCAAGAAAACAGATGGAAATCTGTCAGAGACACCATCTTACAAGGTAAAACCCCTAATTGGCAGGGGACAACTAATTCTAAAATGTAGCTGCCTCCAACTACATCACTATGAACTGTGAAAGGAAAAAAATAGATTACAGACAGAAATAAACTCTCTGTCTCATCTTTTGTGTTGGCTCAGATATGGGAAGGGAGAGTAGAAAGGAATAAATCCAAGACTTAAGACCTCCCAGTAAATCCTCCCACCTACAATAAGTTCTGAGCAAAGAGCACATTGCTTCATCTACTGTCATAAAACCACAGAATCATAGAATAATTTTGATTGGAAGGAACCTGTGAAATCAGCTGATCAAATACCTCAGTGACAGCAGGGCCAACTTAGATGTGGTTGCTCAGGGCCATGCCTGGTCAACTTTTGAATATTTGCAATGATGGAGATTCCAGAATCTCACTGAACATGGTTCAAGTAGGTATTTGACAACTCTCATAGTGATTTTTTTTTCTCTCTGTATCTACCTGTAATTCCCCTTGTTGCAACTTTTGTCCACTACCTCTTATCCTTTGACTGTGCACCTCTGAGAAGAGTTTGGATCACATCATGCTGTCTCTCTCAGTTGAAGATAGCACAAAGATCTACCTGGAGTCTATTCTTCCTAACATTGAACAAATCCACCTCTCTCAGCCTCTTCATGTATGTCAAGTGCTTCAGCCCCCTAATCATTGTCTGCACTTGCTCCAGTATTTTAATTTTATTTTTTTCAATACTGAGAAGCTGTAAGCAGAATCACATAATCAGAGAATGGCTGAGGTTGTAAGCTACCTCTGGAGATGGTCTAGTCAAACCTCCTGCTCAGAACAAGGTCACCTAGAACATGTTTCTTATGCCATATGCAGTCATGTTTTTTATTAAGTTTAAGTGGAGTTTCCTGTATTTTAATTTGTCCCAGCTGCCTCTTTACCTTTCACTGGGCACTACAGAGAAGAATCTGTCTTCATCTTTACCACCTCACACATTGATCAAATTCATTGGAGTCTTCTCCAGTTTAAACAATCTCATCGCTCTCAATGTTTCTTCATAATAAGGTGCTCCATCCAGTCCCTTAAACATCTTTAAAGTCCTTCTATATACTCTTCCCAGTATGCTCATTTTACTTTTGTATGGTGGAGCCTGGAAGTGGACCCAGAACTCCAGATATGTTTTACTAGTGCTTAGTGGTTGCCTTTTGGTGGTGGTCTTCCTAATACAGCCCAAGATGCTGTTGGTCACCTTTACCACAAGGGCGCATTGCTGGCTCATGGTCAACTTGCTGTCCACTAGGACCATCAGGGCCTTTCTGCAAAATTGATTTCATCTGTTTGCCCCAAGACTGTGCTGTCAGATGTGGTTATTCTCCCACAGCTGCAGGATTTTGCATTTCCCATTGTTGGATTTCGTGAAATTCCTGTCAGCCCATTTATCCATGTTGTTTGAGGTTCCTCTGAAGGGCAGACCTGCTCTCCCAATTTGATATAATTTATTAATATTCTGAGGGTACATATCAAGCAATCTGTAAATACTATAAACAACCACTCCTTTTCTTGAAAGTCTTCATTTTGATAGTGTCTTTAGCTACCAAGGACTAGAGGTAACATAGGTGGGTCATAAGTTACCATCAAGTGGGTCATAAAGAAGTATAGGTAGGTAACTCTCACTCTCTTTTATCACTTCCCTGTTTAACTCTAATGCTCCTTGAGAGATTATCATTAGAGATTTTGCTCCTGCACATACCAATAATGTTCCAGAGCTGAGAGTCAGAGATTGCTGACTCAGCACCCAAACCCAATCACTATTTGTAAACTACGTGCTCCTCTGCCACATCCCTTGTAGGACTTAATCCAACACCATCTTCTGGAGAAGGCTACCTAAAGATACCATTGCTACTATTGCTTTACATGAGCATGTCAGAAGAAGATAATGATGTTACCTGCCTTTCCTATATAATAACTCCATGAACAGGATAGTCTGAGAAGTGGATCTGGGGGCCTGCATCCACATTGTCCATAAGGGCTTAAATACATCTCAAGCTGAGTGTCATGTTGAATCTCAATTTCACCAATTATTCAAAAGTCATTGAGCTGGACCAAAAATAAATAAACAATTAAATAAATAATTACTTCCTGTTTGCCAAAAAAGAAATTGTGAAAGTCACTATGGAGACAACTGAAATCTCTAAACCCAGATAAACCAGGAAGACTCTACTGACTGAACTATTGCACAGTACAGCTACAGCATGAAATCTGGCTGTAGGCTAAAGAAGGGTGACTAAGCTTCTACTTCAGACTGTAGAGAACGTGTGTTGAATGCCTTAGCACAGGATACTTTATGGAAGAAGGAAAATAAAATTATATTTGTGTGTCAGTGGATATGAAAAGAATAAGCAGACAAAAAAACATCATTCTTTACAGTGCTGAGAATTGTGAAGGAGGAATGTGATTTTCTAAGTCAGAAAGAAGAGTCATGAAAGAAAAATCTATGGTTATGAAACCAGTAGAGAGAGCGTAAAAGAAACTATCTAAAATAATCAGATCAGAGTTTTGTCTGTTTTGAACTAGGTGATTCTGTTAGTGTTTTCTAATACCCTTGCAATCAGTATCTCTGAACAGTACATACAGTATCGCAGCAAGCATAACAAGGAGAAAGAACCAAATACTGAAAAGTATTGTTGACATATATACAGGGAAAAAAAGACTAAAGAATCAGTCATCATAGACAATGACGTGTAGTTTCATACATATGCATATTAGGTTGACTTTTATATCCCCAAGTTATACCTAAGACTCAGAAAATAAAAAAGTGATAATAGATCTTAGGGTGTTTAAGTCTGGCACCTGCAGTACCTCCATGAAGGCAGTAAGTAAGCCCAGAAATCCACTGAAGTTATTAAAGAAATTATTTAATTGCCATTTACAGGTCAGTCAGTCATCTGTGGAAAAAAAAAAAAAAAAAAAAAAAAAAAAAAAAAA
>JANVCC010000018.1:54417862-54698403 GCA_025345505.1 Todiramphus chloris collaris
AAAAAAAAAAAAAAAAAGAAAGAAAGAAAAAAAGAAAAGAAAAAGGAAAAGAAAAAGAAAAAAAGAAGCAGTGCATGCAAAAGGCAAGGAAATGAAGCACAGCAGAACTGAGGAGTCACTCTCCTATGCTACAGTGACCAGGCAACTCTTTTTAGCCTAAGAAAAAAGAGGGCTTCAAAGGTCAGCTGGTATTAAACCTGAACACTAATGATCTTACTGCTTATTCCAAGGGGTCCAATGAATGGGCAAGAGGCCAGGTCATTTTAGTCAGTAAAATATCTCAATTAGCTGCAAACTCTTTGCCAAGTTACTCAGACACATAATATGGCTCCCCCTAATTTCTTCTTGATCTCATTCAGGCAAATACCTTTTGGAATTCAACAAATGGGACTAGACAGAAGCAACTGGAGGCAAGCAGTGATGGTAGGAAAGTTTTCTTCTACATAGAAGTACAGACTTCCACAAAGTACTGATCACAAATACAGAATTTAAATTTAGACAACTTTTTAAAGGTTCTCAATTTTTTTTCACTGTAGGCACAAAACCCCCAAACCTTTGAATCTGTTTGATGATAAAACCTGTAACTGTTACCCTGCAGCTTGAGTGTTCAAATCCTGGGTCTGTTTGATTACTGAAAAGCCCAGTTCCTTCCACATCACCCCAAGCCAACCTGAACTAGATTTTTTAATGTCTTTTGTCACACTGTAGCTACAAAGCTACAGTCTGTTTTATACTCATCTTCTCTCTGTCTCTCTTTTGTTCTGACACAGCTGTCTGATTGTGTCTTCATAAAATATTTTGGATTTACTAAAACAGAGTACTTTGGCAGAAAAAAAAAAATCTTCCAGCTCTTATGAACTAATACCCTATATGTAGACACTCAGTTATTGCAGGGCTTTGCTTTATGCTATGAATGTTTACAGAAGAAAGAGCTGGTGTAGAGAAAAAAAGTCAACATTGTTGATTAGAACAACGTTTTTAACATTTAATTACAAATAAGGTGTCTAAGGATCTTGGGGTTTTTTTTGCTTTTTACACTGTCAAGTGTCCACATTGGACAATTGCGTCTCTGCAATTTACAGGGCTCGATTAATTTTAAACATTTATATTGCACCTGATATCTATAGCTTTTTGTAGTAACTGAAATGCAAATGATGATCTTGACGCAAAGGATGTACACTCAACATAATGAGGACTACCTTCTGACCCTGATATTCCTGAAGAGGATGGTGACAGCATAACACTTTGACACCACTGTATTCACTGTTAAGGAAGCTAAAGACTAATCAGGACTGGACAAGAGGATCTCAAGAAGTCATGGGGTTTATACTTTTACTTACAAGAGGAATGACACAGAGAAACTGTCCATGTTCACAGTTTGTTTTCTGATCTATCTTTCAGAAAATAGCTATAACAGAATCACAGAATCACTCAGGTTGGAAAAGACCCTTGGGATCATCATGTCCAACCATTAGCCCTACTCTACAAGTTCACCCCTAGACCATATACCCCAACACCACATCCAAGCGATGTTTAAACACATCCAGGGATTGTGACTCAACCACCTCCCTGGGCAGCCCGTTCCAATATTTCACTACCCTTTCCGTGAAGAATTTTTTCCTAACGTCTAGTCTAAACCCACTTTGTTTCAGCTTTAGGCCATTCCCTCTGGTTCTATCCCTAATTACCTGAGAGAAGAGACCAGCACCAACCTCTCTACAATGTCCTTTCTAAGGTAGTTGTAGAGAGTGATGAGGTCTCCCCTCAGCCTCCTCTTCCTTAAATTAAACAGGCCCAGCACCTTCAAACGATCCTCATACAATCTATTCTCCAATCCCTTGACCAGCTTCATTGCCCTCCTCTGCAGCCGCTCCAGCACCTCGATATCTCTCTTGTCCTGAGGTGCCCAAAACTGGACACAGTGCTCGAGGTGAGGCCTCACCAGTGCTGAGTACAGGGGGACAATCACCTCCCTACTTCTGCTGGTCACACTATTTCTAACACAGGCCAGGATGCTGTTGGCCTTCTTTGCCAGCTGGGCACACTGCTGGCTCATATTCACTCGCCTGTCTATTATAACCCCCAGATCCCTCTCTGCCAGACAGCTCTCCAACCACACTTCCCCAAGCCTGTATCATTGCATGGGGTTGCTGCGGCCCCAGTGCAGGACCTGGCACTTGGCCTTGTTGAAACTCACACCATTAGCAGTGGCCCAGCAGCCCAGTCTATCTAAGTCTCTCTGGAGAGCCTCCCTATCCTCACTCAGATCGACACACCTGCCTACCTTGGTGTCATCTGTGAATTTACTGATGATAGACTCTATGTCCAACATTTTCAGTTGTCTTGTTCCAGTGTGTAGCTCTCTGTGTAGTTCCAAAGTCCTGTTTACTAATTAATCCAACTTTTGCTCACTAAAAGTTAAGCTGATTATTTCTTCTGTTTTTCTTGGGAATATGAAACCAAATGATCGTCAGCCTTGTAATAATAACATATGAATCCTCTACAATGTATTTATGTTTTGAAGTATAGGGAAATATTTTTGATTAAATGATAGAAATACAACTGGACATGATTTGTTTTGGTTTTGATTTTTTAACAGTTTATAATCTTTTAAGACATAGTAATTTTTCAAATGTGGAAGTGATTTTAGAAAATGTGAATTCAACTATTTCGACATTTCCTAAGCAGAATATTTAATCTAGAAAGTGATGAAACAAAATGCTGCAGCACCTTCCCCATTGTCAAGATTCTTTGTTGACTTATAATAAAATTTCCATATCACATTGGTCTCCACAAAACTATTTTTGTACATCCTCTTCCTGGATATCCCCCTAGTTTGCCTTAAATAACTGATGATTATCTTTAAGTACTTTCGTAGATCAGTTTTCTACATATCGTGTAGTAATTTATTATAGGCCATATGTTTCAAATTTCCTCATAAACTCCCCAAAAGGGAGTGTCAAATGCCTTACTGAAGTCAAGGTATCTCCTGTCTCTTATCTCTTCATCTGATGGGTCACTCCCTTTCAAGGAAGGAAATTAATCTAAGATGATATGCTCTTGACAAATTTAAGTCTTCTGGTTCCCCTCACCTTTAAGCATTTACAAATCGATAGTTTAATTACATGTTTCAGTATCTTGATAGTTATTGTCATTAGACTAACCCAGCTATAAGTCTCAGGTCTTTATTCTTTCTTTATTCTTATCTATAAGGAAGACCTAAACTTGTTTTCTTCAGTTATCTTGAGTGTTACGTGCACTGACATTCAGTCCTTATTTACTGACCTTTCTGATCAGATAAAAGTAAGTTTTGGTAATCTCATTTGTTACATGGGAAGCTATATTGGATAGTCATAGTGCTTCTGTGTGTTGAGAAAGTGGCTTGACAGGCCTTTGGGTAGGTGGTACAACAGAGATGAGGGTTTTTTGTATAGTTTTGCTTATTTATTTGAAGAGAACACTTAGACCAATTACATTCATTTTTTTTATAAATTGAAGACAAAGTATCATGAAGGCCATCTGTAGATTAGTCTTAACCTGAGCACCATCCTGTTTGACCTCACTTGTGGGTTTTTTGTTAGTTTACGGACAAATAATTTTTTTTTATTGATTTTGATGTTATATGTAACAACTAACTCTTTTTGTTGTTGCATTTCCTCTGTGCCAAGTCTTTTATTTTCCCCAAAAGATTATTTCTTTTGGGTTTTTTGTTTTGGTTATTTTTTTTAATATGGTTTTGAGGATGTGAAGCCTTTTCTTAAAATATATTCCTCGATTTAGAGGCAATTTACAGATGTTTGTGTGTCTCTGTGTCTATGTCTATGGCTCAACTTAAAGGAATCTTTATTGAATTTGTCCTCTACATTTAGTCTAAATTCTCCCATTTCTTAACCAATTATTCCTTTAACTTCTCAAAATGTAGCCTTTGAAGTCATACAAATATTCTTTATTGGAGACCTACTTTTGTTTAAAGAACTAATCTTTGTGTCTGAGGATATTTCTTGTTAATTTCTTTTCTATAAAGACCTTGCTACTTGATTAATATTAATTCTAAAACAGGATCTTCTTGTCATCACTCCTTAACTACTGAGCAAAGAAGCAGGATTTATTCCTTAGCCTACACCTGATGATAAAAGTCCCATATAGTAGGAAAAGCATGTTCATTAAAAAGTTTTTTATCTATAATGGGCACATATAGACTTGCCTCTTCCTGACATTTTGGTGTCTCCCTCCAAGCTTTTGCACTATTCTGTGAATGTGTAGCCAGTGGTGGGTCTGTCTTGGAACTGACTGGTTCTATCAGATATATGGGAAGCTTCTACTAGCTTCTCACAGAAGCACATGAGTGCACATGCGAAGTGAATGCACACACATACATCTCCACGTATGTGAAACCTGCTTGCACACATCTTTCATTCCAACTACATACCTAAGTGAATGAGGTGATCATTTATGGTGGGATTGTTTCCCTCCCAGTAGGAAAATTTGTCCTTGCGATGACTGGAGCTACACTGAAGTTGAACATGCAGTGGGACAACAGAGCTAAGACATTTTTGGGTTATTTGGTTTGGCAGTACACCTTCCACTTGGGCTAGTACCTGCCAACTGGTTACATAAATGAGGGAAAAATTAAGTAGAGAGAAACGAAAACTGTGACATTGGTGTCAAGATCTGAGTTCCATTTTCATCTAGACCCTCATCTCTATTTTCTAAAGAAACAGAAGAATATTTAGATGTAGAGTTTGGGTTTGGTGAGGCTGGTATCTACAACAATGTGAATGTATGGGAACTACCATTCCCTTTGAAAACTAAATTCTACTCAGAGCTCATTTATGGTGCTGAAAAACATTATTTCCTTTCATGAAGGTTCAGCTGTAGACCAAAAATGTTATTATTATAAAAAGTATTGCTTGTTACTATGTAGAGTTAGGAAAACACACACAGTAGCCAGTGTTTGTAAAGGAGTCCATACTAGGCAAATCTGCAAGAGATGAGCAGTGTCTTGATTTGTCTCAGCTTCAGACTGATTTTGCTCACTGTTTTAAGTGCGCTGTGATAAGTACATATAATGGACTTATAAGTTTATTTAGTCCTGAAGTGTACAGAGAGATGAAAAAAAGCAGACTCCTGTGTAATATAAAATGCACATTACTGTTTCTAGACAGCATGCATTATAAGACCTTTTAAAATATTTTGCGATTGGTTTATGTCTTTCCATCCCCAGGCTATGCCATCAATTAAGTTTATGTAAGTAAATGAAATTATGTTAGTGCTGAAGTAGTAAGGACTATATTTGAAGCCAAGTCTTTTCTTGGCCTTTGAAGCTATGTGTGTACAAAACTGTTCCTTCATGTGCGTATGGCTACATGTTTGACTAACTCCAACACCTGTGCAAACATGTGGTATTATGTGTGTAGATTATCACAGTGAATGTTTGAATGCCAGATCTCCCACTTGCCTACTGCTGGTGTTGAATAGCAGGTCAAGTGTGGGTGAAAGTGTTTGCACTGCTGGATATTGGAAGGTACATTTGTTAGTGCAATTTCACAAGTACATATAGGAATTGGCAGGTTGAAAATCAGGTCTGTCAGGCTGAGTGACATAGTTGCATTAGTATGGACATTTCAATTCACTGTGGAACTCCTAACACACCATGATTCATTGTATATTGTCTAGGGTTAATTCAAACCAGGACATATATCTACACCTAAAATTATCTCACCCATGTCAAATTTGGGTTCCAGGAAGTAACAGTCTAGGTCCTTGGAAAGCTAGACATTGTGCAGGACCAATTACCTATGTCTACCCCCTAGATGCCTCCTACATGAACAAGATTCATGATGGAGACCATAGGTAGAAAAGAAATCCAAAACCAACGAATCTTAGAACCCACCATGTTTTACTTCAGGTCTTCACCTGCCTCACATAACTTCATGAATTCTCAGATTTGCTCCCAGAAAGTTCCAGAGCTTATTTTTGTCTGCCTTTTCCTCTACCTTCAATGTTTTTGATTTTTTCTCATTTAGGTGCTCAGAACCATTTTTAACAATGTAAAGACCAACTGATAATAAGAGAACACTTTTTTTTTTTCCAAAAGAAAAAACACCTGATGTCTAGAGGTGGCTACTGGCCAGAGTTTTATTTCTAAACTGTATTTAATAGTAAGGATTGAGCTAGCAGAAACTTTTTATTTCCTTTAAAATGGAAGTGTTGATCAGATATGTAAGTTAGGACACCCTGTAGTGTATTTTCAGGCTCAGTTTGCAGTGTTTGAGAAGGTTAACAAAAAAACCTCAATTACTATAAGACTATAAGTAAATAATAAATTGAAATACCATGATTCCATTATAAATAAAGGAATTGAGGAAAGAGAGACTGTTACAGAAACTTTCCCTGTCTGACAATGGTGAACTTAGGAGGTGTAGGTCATGCAGATACAGGTAGCAATAGTACTTACGAAAGCTTCTGTGTTTAGAAACCAATCTAGAAGCAAATTCACTGAATGGAGGACACAGTACTCAGAGTCATAATTATACCACTTCCTGTAAGCCTATGTAGGCTTCTGAACATGCCTACATTAGGAGCCTGCTTGGAAAACACCATCTACCACAACACTGTGAGTCTGCACTGCTGCTTTATCTCACTTGCACTGACAGCTTTTTGCTGTCCTGTCCTGACTGCAGTCATTGTGATCTGGTCACTTTGGGAGGAGGTGTGTTCTTGCCCAGTCCTGATGGGCCAGTTAAAGTCCCCTTAGGTCTGCCATACAGTCATTCAGAAAACCTACTTTTCTAAGCCCACTTAACTCCTTTTGTGTGTGTGTGTGCACTCTGAACTTTCTGTACCAATTCCTGTCTTCTCTGTTGAAGGACTAATATGCCATGAAATATGGTATCAAGTGCCAGATAATACCCTCAACCTGTGTAAGGGAAAGCAGATACCTTTCTTGGAGCAGTGGGTATAGGAGCAAACAGCTGTCTGAGGGGATGAGATGGGTCACTATGCAGAATGACAGGACATCTGCATACACTGTAACTCCCAACGAGTCTGTTTTATTAATTATTGAAGTATTTTTTCTTTTAAAATATTTCATAAATTTAGATCTTAAAGTTATTTTCTGTGTGATTTCTTACTTGCAAATAATTCATAGGATTTCAAATAATTTACTGAAACAGAAGCACATCCCAACTCTTGCCACTTTTCCAAGTTGTTTAAACAAATTGCTTTAATAAAAACTCTTATCAGTGTCATAATTACATTTTTAGCAGCCTAAAATACAAGTAAATTAGATTGTTGCAATAATTCATTCCAGAAAGAAAAGTAGAGCTCTGTAAATAATTAACTCAGAAATGATATATTTAACATATGTAATATTAAGCCAGTAGGAGAGAAATTATATTTATACACATTTATCAAAAGAAGTCAAACACCTTTTTGAGTGAGTGATAGTCAATCAATGTACAATTTTGTCACAAGTCTTCTAAACCTGCATCTAAGTGAATTTTCAGCAACTGCATTTTAAACTTTGAATGCTGAAGGCAATTTATCATTCATACCTGAAGAGAGTTGATTTTCTAAGACTTGTATCTTCCTGTTGAATTAACTCTAACTCTGGTACTTATTGAACATGAAGGGATTTTTGCTAAATTTCATCCAGTTTGGTGACATCAGCAGATATGACAAATCCTGTAACTTTTCCATCTCCTTCCCTCTTTTTTATTTTTATACAGAACTGTAGTAAGCAACATGCTTTTCATTTGAGCCAATTTTAACACTTGAACTTTAAATACCTGAGAAAGCAGGAATTTTTGTTTGGTTTCAAACTCATAATCTCTTTACTATTCCTCTGCTTCCTGACTTGTAAAGAATGAAGCAGAAGTGTATTTATGAGACTACTTCTTCTTAAAACATGTTAAAGACTGGCTTCCAAAAGTTATAATCTGCTTTGGTTTCTTGTCTAGACATATTTTTATATTGGAAAAGAGAAAAGGAATGTTTATTGTTTTTTATAGTATGTCAATGTTTTGATTAATGGTGTATTAAATTAGAAAAAAAAATAAACACACAGTAACCCACCTACTTGAGATGAGCAAAGCTGTGTTCTACAATGCAAGGACTTTATCTCTCATTGCAACAATCTGATATTCATGTGAGGTTCACACAATGCTGACTGGCTCTGATACTGTCAGAGATCTGTCATGGTGAAGCAGATCAAAAGGGAGTGGCTGATATTTTTGTCAAAGTATAAAAAAAAAAGGCTGCTGCCTTAAGGTTGTTGACAATCTCTCTTGCATAGGACAATTTTACTGAAGAAAATTTGATATGCAGATTTCTCCTGAAATTTTTTTCCATATGCAGTGCCTCTCAAGAAATTTCCACTGTCTTTCTTCACATATAGAAAAGAGTTCACTTCAGGCTTTTTTTCTGGACATGGTGTTTTGCTTCAGCCAATACTTGAAAAACCAAACGAGAAAAATGCAGTGAGGCATGATGAGAAAATCTCCAAAGATATAGAACATGGGTTCCAAAAGTATGGTCCAGATGTAAATTGTCACTGACATATAGACCTTAATGGAATTACACTGATATATGCCAGCTGAAGGTCTGACTCAAGATATTCATAGGAATATTTGAATATGTGAAAGCAGGCATCCAATTGAGTATAAATTAATTTTTGTGGACAAACCAGATCACATTCATTTGGAAAGGAGCCCCAGGTAGTTGGCATTGATTTTAAAAGCATTTTTTAAACACCTTTTATAGGTCCTGATTCAAATCCAATGAAGTCAGTGGAACAACTTCCCTTAATGGGTTTGGAATCAGACACATCATGAAAACTGTTTCACCATATGGTTCGATGACATTTAAGCTCACTCATCCTGTTTGAAGAATTCTTTATTCAGCTACTCACAGCTTGAGGTTCTCAGTTCTTTAGACATTTTTGGTTAATTCTGTTCTTGTTTGGAAGAACTTGGAATGGGAAGAATTCAGTGAACTTTTTAGGCTAGGAAAAATAGTAAGCATGCTGGAGTTGACTTGAGTTATGACGGAATGACCTTTTTTTAAATGCTAATTTAATTATTATTGTCCAAACATTGATACAAAATATAATATAATATTATGGTTATGCCAAAGATTGAGAAAAAAGGTGAAAATACTTTTTTCCAAATCTATTTCATTTTGAAAGGAACAACACAATAGAACCCAGATCCTGTATTTTGCAAAATCATGTAAGAGCATTTCTGATCTTCATGGCACCTGTATTGGTGAGCCACATTTATTATGGGATGATTATTCTTCAAAATTATAATAATGCATCACTAGAAATACAGTTGTCATTATTCTTAACACTCTTAGTGTAGTAGTGACAGTCATTCAGGGGTACTATCCCAACAAGATCAGTATCAGGACATCTTTCTATATAAACTTGCTAAGCATCATTCCATCTTTAACAGCTTCAAATCTCCTGTGAACTGATGAACATCCAAAAAGAAAAACTGGTTATTACTGGAAAGATCAAATATGAATGGAAAATAAAAAAAAAACCAAAATGTGTGCACAAAAATCATGTCTGGAATTCGTTTTTCTGTGTTACAAGGCGTTAGTCTAAAACTAAAAATAAAAACAAGCTGAAAAGGATTCTAATAGTGTGGTTTCTTTTGAGCTGCAAATTGACACAGACATTTTAGGGGGAGGGAGGGAGGGAAAAGTGAGGCAAGCCATCTACCAGTGTGAAACACTGAACATATGCTGCAAGTGATATATGAATCCCCTTACATTGGCAATAACTTCCATATTCAGTAGAGGTGGATTTAAAATGCAGTTGATTCATCTTAGTTTTTTGCTCTCAGATCACTGCAATTTCAAAGACATGTCCATGGAGTTATGCACAAGGAATATCTTGCTGTAAAATGGGGAACAAGGCCTGTGCCTGTGGTAATAAAAATACTTACACCTACACACACAAACACTTTCCTAAAAAAACCAGACAAGCTCCACATCCTCAACCTCTAATGCAACAGCCAGTTGTATAATAGCAAAAAAAAAAAAAAAAAAAAAAAAAAAAGAAAATGTAGTTAAGGAAAATTTTACACCTATTTGCTAATCTCCTAGGGTATAACAGCTTTATCTTCCTTCATTTAAAAGAAAGTTTAAAGACAATTTTTAAAACAAATGTTTGTACTGTGTTATCACCAGTTTATACTGGACTGTGGAACATGGCGTAAGACTTCTGGATAATGGTACTTTCTTCAATTTATTTTGTCTGACAAGGAACATTCATGGTTCTTCATAAAAATATTTAAACATCTAACCATATTTTCCACTGAAGGAAGTACATGCATCACAACACAAACATTTAATTATGTTAATTTATGCAAATATGAACGTGATAGGATTTCTGGAGCACTTGTGTACCTAATGGGCATTCACAATCCCTTACCTACCTTTTTCCTCCATAGGCTACAGCTGCATTAGCACACTACCTTCCCCAGGCAGCTGGGTTCCCATTTCCCTCTCTGCAGTCACCATTTTCAGATGCACCACATTTTTGAAAGCCCTATAAGGTGTTTCAGGAAAATGAAACAAACTAGTTAAAGCAACAGGTTCTTTGCTAACACAACTCATTTGTTTTAGATGGATTAGGAAGAAAATTGTATATGAAAATAAGGAGTTGATAACTTCCAGCAGATTGGTCATGAGCATTATGGGTGGTACCTGCTCCAGTCTTTTTATTGAAGCCAGCAGAAGCTGTGTGAGTATAGGCAAACTGACTTAACAAATGCACCAAAAGGTGTCTTCCCGTCATAGATGAAACTAAATTAAGCCATCTAGTGGGAAAGCACATAACTAAAGGGAGAATCTGGTAGATATTAGCCTATTGTCTTGCTCTGTTTTATGTTGCAGTTAGAAGTCAACTTGATATGATACAGCATAAGCACATATGGAATGAAATGTGACATGCAATAAACAAAGTATTTTAAATGAGAATTTTTATATCCCATAAGAAACAGAAGAAACAGTCACACGCTGCTCGTTAGCTTGTAAAAGTAGACACAATGGCTTGTTTTGTAGGAAATTTCAATTCATGCACATAAATCAAATAACAGTCTAAGCTGTTCTGATTCTAGTTTGTGGGAAAATGTTTAAATGCTTATTTATTTGATTTGTTGCACTGAAATGTATTCTTATAAGTTATATCCTTACATCTTATGTCTGCAGAAAGATGTTTCTTAAAGGCGTTTTTCAGAATGACTTGGTATCGGTCCAGTGCTCTGATGTCACTGGAACAAAACCAGGACTCTTTGTCTGGATTTATTAGAAAGGAGAAAGGCTCTTTTTAGTTTTCTCTGTTTTATTGCATCTTTCTTGACGTTAAACTCCAGTACTCAGTACAACCTATGCCAAATGCGAAGTCTTTCTTTAAAACACCATGCCAATTACTGACACATAATGTCATATAAATTACTGTAAACTATTAGATAAAATGCATGGATAAAAACAGGCCCATTAAATACTCGCTCCTAAATTTGATTTCTCCTTTTAAACAACCATATTAAAATTGTGAAAGGTAATATATTTCTTACACGTAGAGAATGTTTGCATAGTAAAATAACAAAATATAAAATAACTATTCTTATTACTACTTGTCAAATAAATTTTGTGATAAGGACACACTTTTAGCAGCTCCTGTATGGTTTCTTATGAGAACACATGCTTTCTCTCTAGTATGGTTACAAGAGAAAGGACAGATGTCGCAGATGTCTTTCCAGAACAATTACAACTTCTTTTGATAAATACCTTATTTTTATCTCTAAGCTGTAAAATTCCAACACAAACTTATAAACATCCCTGACTTCAGCGCTTTATATGCATTGTATATCAAGTAAGCCTTTATATATTTATTTAATTATTTTGTTCAAGGTCAAAATACTTTTATGCCTGTTAGAGAAACAAGACAAAAATTATTTTTAAGTAGGCATCTCCAAAGCATAGTTTGTTTCTATTTGTAAATCCATTATTTCAGGAATACTCAGAAGAAACAACATCTTCATATAGTTAACATCAGGCACTTGGGATCTTACTCTAGAGAGAAAAATATGCTTTAGTCAGTCAAACTGAATATAGAAACTTTTGGTTTAGCTACAGAAGGTTTTGTGGTTTCTTTTGCGTCTTCAAAAACAATCTTTCTTAATGAGCATGCACAATGTATGGATATACCTTTGGGTATATATCTGTTATAGGTTCTTTTAACCTCTAAGCACTTTTGCACAGACAGAAATTAGCTCACGGTGAATGTCAGTTAATTTAAACAAAAACCCCACAAAAACCAGGTAAACGATTACAATAAAAATCCTCATAAGTAATCTATTTAGCTTTTGGGAAATTTTGAAATATTTTTGGACTTGTTAACAAATCATACAGTGCTTCTCCACTGTGTGTGATTACATCAGCATATCTAGGAACCAGATGATTTTTAAGGTCCCTTCCAACCCAAACCATTCTATAATTCTATGATTCTGTGATCTAGTTTTGATCAAGATGTCATACTCAAGACACTGTAATCTCTGTGGTTCATTCAAGCCAACAGTTAAGAGCTTGACTTTTTAGTTTAACTGTTCCCAAAAGTTTGCTTTAGAGCTCTCTGAAGAGCATGGAGAAAGTTATTTGTTCTGGTGCATTTTTTGCTAATGTTTGGACAGTAAGTTTGAGCACAAATAATGTTCATCCAGCTACTGGGATGAAAAACATTGCAGGTGAATGAAGGACAAAAAGTCTTGTAAAAGATGTGATAACCTTTAGTTTAATCAGGTTAGGAATAGCTGGAAGCATCTGTATGAATCACTGTTTCACATTAGTTTCCCAAATTTTTACACGACAACAAATCAGATATTAATGTATAAGAACATTTAAGAGGAAAACAATGATGCCCTTCCTAGTGCACCATAGCTTGAAAAACTATAAATCCTTGGGTTTCACAGAAAAGATTTTTATAATACATACAGTGAAAGAATTTGTAGTTTAGGATAAAGAAAGACTAAACCTATCATATGAAAAAAAAGAAGTTGGATTATTTAATATAATAAAACAAAGGCTAAGAAAGGACATTGCCTCCTCCTCGTGAAATATGAACAGCTCAATAGGAGAGAGGGAAAAACAATGCTGGCACAGGAATAAATAAGAGAAAACTGACCATTAATAAATTAAAGCTGAAAATTCAAAGTCTGTTACTGGCTTTCTCTGTAAAAGCTCAATGAAATGAACAAGCAGGGGTAAAGAATGTAACTGTCTTTGAGAAGAAAAAAAAAAAAAAAGGAAGATATATTTTATTTAAATTTAAGTTTTACAATTTTGTGCTCAGGAAGATTGAGTCAAGATACTGAGTATTGTGAAAAAAAATGAGGGATTTCAACGGGGAAAGTACATTTTGATGCCCTTTGCATTTGAAACTAAATTACTATGTACAAAAGTCATTGTTTCATGTTCAAGTGTTTCATAGACACAGTAGATAATTGCATTTAATTTCACACTAGATAGATTGCTTCATATGGTTTGTTACTGCAAAAATTTCCTGCCTAAAATAGTCATAAAAACTCCACTCTAAATTGGGCTTACTGAGGCTGAGCAATTTTAACCAGGAAAGCAGAGAGCTTGAGTCTGGGTCTTTCATCAAAGTTCTTGTATTTGCCTGGAGTTACATAAACATATGTGACTCATCATTTAAGAATTAAAAACAAAGAAAGGTGGAGAAATTATTTCAGCTATCACAACCTAATGAAATTACTGTGAAATAGTAATTGTGACATTATCAATTTTGGATTTGAAGTAACCAGACACCTTCCAATAATTTCAGTGGAAACCTTACAGTCAGAAATCAAACGTATGCTAGCAAGATGCTTTAAAAGCAAGCAATTAAGAGAAGAATATAATTTATTTATATCCATTCCCTACTCCTGTCTCTCACAACTAGGAGACAGGAAAATGTATGTTTGTTTCCCTGTGTTGCAGCACAATTTTTTTCTTTAAAAAAAACCCCAAGAGTGTGGCTGGAGCTTTGCATGGATTAGAACAGAGGACTCAGTATCAGATTTCCATTTTGTACCACTTTGCCTCATGTTTAATTACACCCACTACTTCTTTTAGCTCTCTTCAGGATAGAAAAAGTATTGTGGAGTCTTAATAAAGGAAATTCAGGAATTACACTGCCCTTTGTCCCCGACAAATGTGGTTTTCCCACAGGGAATACTCAGGATTTTCTGAGGATAACATGAAAATCTTCAAGGAGTGGGATGTGATGCACATACACCCAGGAGCATTGTCCCAGAACTGCATTGTTCTTTCCCCACACTCTCTTTATACCACTTCTCTCTTTTGAGAGTGCACAATGTCCTCAGACATGCCATTTAAATTTCACTGAGGTATCCCTTAGAAAGGGGCACAACTTATATTTTAGAGATTGCTATAAAGGTTGGTTAACAAATATCTTCATCTGTTCTCAATACTGTATGAAAATCATTTACATACTGGTCCTAGAGTGGCACATTGTCTGAGTTATTCATATCAACTAGGCATGTCTTAAACTCCATGAGTTTTCATAGTTTCTGTTGTATACTACTGGTCTTATGAAAAACAGCATAATTAAGGCCTTGTGCTTCTTAATGTATGTGAAAAGATTAACTCAATAAGATTCTGAACATAAAGCAAAAAAACTGAGGCAGATAAAAGGAAAATGTATTCTCTTCATCTGAATACAAGGCAAAAATCATTAAAAGCACGTGGTTTTAATATTACAAAACAATGAACACACTCTCAGGTGAAGGGTTTTAATTAGGACAGACAATTCCCATGTCCTTTGTATTTATGTCATGACTTCTCTTTATTGTCTAACATCTGAACTGAGTATGTATGCAGGGTAGTGAGACTAATAGTTAAATCCTTTTCATTTTCTTGTTTTGGGGTTTTTTTGAAGTTTACCACATGAATAGTTGAAAATTGGCAGTGCCAGTTAGAAAAAACAGAACCAAGAGACATCATAAGGGGAGGGAACTGCTACAGATTCTCCACAGTTTCTGTTGTCTTCTTGAGAAAGACATGGGAAGCAGCTTGTAAAAAGAGGCAGTAAGCCTCATCCTAACTACCCAGCTTTTGCTCTGGTTGCCTGCTCCATAACACTGATGCTCCAGGATATTACATGTGCTTAGCTGAGATTCCTGAAAATCTTTTTGGAATTTCAGGCTTACAGAACACAGTATATTTTATGCTTTGCCATCCCTCTTCCTTCACCTTTGAGGAGTAAAAATATTCCACTTAGGAAAGTATATTCACCCTTGTCTTCTTTCTAGGAACTACTTAAAAGAGAAAAAAAATCTCAAGTAGCCAGTGAACAAAAGCATTTTTGTACTTGCTCTTTGAGAAGTTTACCAGTCTGATCTTTTCAAAGAAGCATTCCTTTAGGAAATAGAAAGAAAATTTCTTTAAAATTCTCTTAGAGCACAGATATTTGTCACCTTCCTAAATATTGTTAAAAGATTTTCAAAAACTGTTTAAAACCATACATTTCTTTTTTTCATAAGCATCAAAAGTATGATCTGCTAACATATTCCATGAAGCCAATAAATACCAGCTGATCATCCTTGAACCCTTTTAGGAAGTTTAAAACAGCTGTGTTGCAAAATGAAGTGAGAAAAGCAGCAGGAATAGCATTGGCAAGCCTGGATTTGTTCATAATGAAACAAAGTAAAGGTTGTCATTTGTGTCAGTGCTGGTAACCTGCGAGCTGTAACTCCAGCTGTTCACATCTGTGTTTGAATAGAATGCAAGAAATGAACAAATGCAGACAAATGAATTCAACTGCAAGTGGGACACAAAAAAGTGATGGCTTTATCAAAGTCATCTGTAAATTAAGGGTTCAAATACCTTGCAGACTTAAAATATGTCAATTAGATCCTCCCAAACCATTTGCACATTCAGAAAACTGGAAGGAAATTAGTACCTGATAGAACTGGAAGGAAATTAATCCCTGATAGAAATTAAAGTGCGCTTTTTTAATTAGCCTAATATGAAAGACAAAAGCTATTAATGGCACTTCAAGACATTGTACAAAAAGAAGTATGTCACCTTAAGTGTTGTGTTTTGAATCAATGTTACTTTTGGGATGTGATTCAATGAGCAACTTGCAACCACCCAGTATTCTATTGTGTTTGCCTTTATAGGCAGCCAATGTTATCTTCAGTGTCCTCATTCCATTGTTAGGTATATTCAGTAGCCAACCTTACTTAATAGTTTATTTCTTTTGACAGTGACAATTGATAATTGTTTCTCATTTAACAACAGCTTACAGATTAAGTAGAATGTTGTACTGCTTGCTTGAATATTAGTTGCGGTTTTGGCACCTTCTTTTTCCCTGGATTGGTTTCTGTCGGCATACATGGATAGCATTATTTCCAGAAAGTAATACAGAGAGAATGTCTTTTACTTTGTAAATCTCAGTTTCAGATCTAAATTCTGCAATAGCTCTTTGAGAGAAGAAGAGGACATAACCTTATTTGATGTTCTGAGGAATAAAAGCCTATCAGATTCTTACAACTGTGGAAAGAAATAGACAACTGTTTGCCATAATTCCAGCTGCTTTCTTTGATCTTATTGAATAAAGTTCAAGAGTCATTTCTCACACAGCTAGTGCGTATAAGAAACTTAGTTATAAGCATTGGCAAAAATGGCAAATCACCAAATTAAGGGTTTTTTTCAGTCTTCTGTGTCAACCAACTGATTTTCTTAAAGACTAGGAACCACATGTGGATTGCGTAGTTTTCCACCAAATAAAATTGTGATTTGCTTATTCATTATTTTATGCCAAACTGAAAGTGGTCTGTCATCTTAAAATGCCAATAGCATCTCATTGCTTGTTTCAAGAAAGTACTCAGATAAAAAATGTTATTGGCCAGCACTAAACAGTACTATTTTAATATACATTGTGTCCAGTTTCTCCAGGTCATGTATTGCACCATTTATTCTCCCAGTGCAAACGTATTCTTCTGTCTAGGTTGTTTGCATATGAAAGAATTTTAACATTTTTAAAATTCAGTGTTTTCACAAAACTAATGTTCCAGAAGAAATCAAGTGAAATGATGCCAAGTGTGTATTATCATTCAACCAATCCTGGACAGATTTTCATGGATATATTTCTTGGCACTTTCTGATCTCCTCCCAAAAACATTCCTGCTCATATTGATGCTCTTGGTGAAATGCCCTTAGAAAATAATGGGAAGCAGGACAATATCATAACCTTGGCACGGAACTATCTAGTAGAAACATCATCTTAAGAATCAAGAAACTTGTCTTTTCAAAGCTTAAACTCTCTTCACCCTTCTCTGTTCACACTTGCTATTATCAGCTCTTAGGCAGAATGAGATTTCTGGAGCCAAAAATGTCTTAAATATTGTTTCCTTGTGATTCCTCACACATGTCCTGTAAGGATTAGGGACACGGGTTGCTTCCCCTTAGACCAGTTCAGGCGGGCACATGGTTAGAAGCCACCAGGAGAAAGGTGGTAGAAAAGTCAGGGCAAAACATGTGAAAGTAAAAGAAGTGATCCCAGAGATGGAGAAGGGTGAGAAATATTCACCAGAAAACATCAAGTTTAAGAGCCGAGAAAGCCTATGGTTACTAGGAGCCTTTTAAGATCTCAGTGCTTCTAGATTTGATCACAACAGCATATCTGAGCAGGAGAGTTTCCTCATACTCAGGAACTCTTTATTTGCTCCACAACTGGAGTCATCTAGCCGTAACTTTATGCTTTGTCTCTGACCGATACGTCTGTTTCTAGT
Source organism: Todiramphus chloris collaris (assembly GCA_025345505.1). Taxonomy (NCBI): domain Eukaryota; kingdom Metazoa; phylum Chordata; class Aves; order Coraciiformes; family Alcedinidae; genus Todiramphus; species Todiramphus chloris. Next base: position 54,435,688 of record JANVCC010000018.1, read on the forward strand.
TATAATCCTTCTTTTTACACTCAGGACCACTGCAGCAACATTTCTTCGCAAGCTCTCTCCTCTATTTCACAAAGGGAGATGACTTACCAACACAATTCCCACTATGTAAGAATGACTACTGTCACGGATTCAGTTTCTTGACAAAACAAGAGTATTAGAAAAATTTCTATTTGAAAGAAGAAATTCACCTTAGCACAATTACTGGCATCTATTTGGAATAAAAGAAAATTCCTAGCTACTTGAAGAAAATATGGGCTGACAATGCTTCTACTTAATGAACTGTATATATATATATATATATACACATACCTGATTTTTACTCTTGTCAAGGTGAAGTCTATATGATACCAGACGTCTGTTAATCTGTTATTTTAAAATAATTTATTTTTCTTTTTAAATTACAAACTAGTCAGAACCTATAGCAACTTAGTGAATTAAAACACCTATTGAAAACATAAATACATTGACATACACTGGATCCAGATTCTGACACTATATTTCTAGTCTAATCTCTGATCTAGGAAACATAGTGGGATAGGCAGAAGTAGAGATAGGAATTTGCCAATATGCATCTTATGCATTTCTGCACAGGTTTCTGTTTCCTGGGAGATGATCTCACATATTCTTAATGTTGTACAGAGATTTTGGCAGCTGTAAAAAACAGTATCACCTATCTTATCTTCAGAATGGAATTGGAGCTAAAGAAGTGCTCAGGCCATTGAATCCTTAAATCAGTATCAGTGATAGTAGGAACGAAGAGTAGTAGAAATATGCAAGATTACAAAAAAAAAAAATCTCCAAAGTAAAAAATTAAAACATTCCTCTGATTTAGGATATTAATGTCATTGCCAACTGTAGCTCAATTAAAATAAAAGCTAATAAAGTACAAATCTTTCTGATCTTTTTCTTTTAAATTTTCTGTTATTCTGCATGGTCAATCATTTCCAATGGATGAACCTGCCTGGACACTTAGATGTTTTCTGAAGGTTTCTGATAGCTGCAATATAACCCACCCTAACTCTATATACTTGCCTTCACCAAGATGCCTGATGGAAATATGGTTCATTCATTAACCAAAGATAACTCTGAGCAGACAGTTTCCTTCTGAGTTGCTCCTTTTGTGCTCCATTTTATGCAAAATAAAAGCAGCAGTTCAAGTGAATATCTTGTTGCACTATTTCTGCTCTCATTCCCTATAGCAAAGACATGTCTAAATTTTAAAGAATTACATGTGCAATTAATTTATTCTAATCCCCCTGAGAGTACCAAATAAATTATTTTCATAGGAAATAAATATTAGGTTCAGTAGGCTCACATTTTTGGCCATTGTTTATGGGAGCATGTCAGTTTTTGTTGCCTCGTGACCTTTGTGACATCAAAAGACACTCTTTTGTTGTTCAGTCACATTAGTAATTCTAAAACTTACATCTTGATTGCAGGTTTCCATTGTTCATCAGAACTCAGTAGTATACATTCCTCAGTAGAAAAAGCCCCACAGTTAAATCTCTTGTGGGAACAAAAATGTGTGTCTTAATTTTAACTGAGACAATGCATAGCCAACTGTTTTTTAAATTGTAATTATTAGGGCTGAACAAGCAACCATTGAAGACATCTACATTGTTGGTACCCTGGTGAGATCACTTGTAAGGCCAGTGGTTAGTGGTGTACAACAATATGCTAAAACGCCCAGAGGAATTAGGACGCTTCCTTAGTGTTGCCTGTAAACTTTTCTTATTGGCTGGCCTTTTCTTGTATATGCCACTCATAATTAACTACGGCAAAAGAGGGCCCAGCAAGGAAAAGCAATTTATCTGAAAGCCTCTATTCTTTTCTCAAAATGTATGAAGGCTTATTTTGTACTTCCATCTGGACAGCATTTCCTTTTTGTTCGCAGAATAATGATATGATTGTCTCAAGTAATAGAAGGGCTTCCAGAGAAGCTCAAAGATGCTACAAATTTGAACTCATCTTTGCTGCAGCAGCTTCCAAACTGGTAAGGAGTCACTGCTCTTCCTGCCTACAAGTGAAAAGCCTGTATGACCACAGCATTAATTATTGGGCATTTCAGCAGCTTTATCCTGTGATGAAAAAAATTCATTAGGAGCTTTGGATCTTTAGGGCAACAAAATCACCAGAAAGTGGTATCATCCATATAATGCCATCTATGCTATTATCTTGCATTCCTTTGTCTGTAGGAAAGTAACTTCTTCCTTTGACTATTAGAAATAACTTGTTGCTTACAGTTTTCTTGAGGACAATACTTAGTGTTGGGGAAGTTTCTGGACTTGTCCAGCTTCTGTACCAGGCAGAATGTTTGACTTGGTAGATATTGTCTAAAAGGATTGTGTATTCTACAAGTAAAATATATCTAAAGAAGCAAAAGACTGTGTAAGTGACAAGTATGCAAATCAAAAGCTCTTCCACAGAAATTATGAGCCCTGAGAGCAAGGTTAACTAAAAACCCTGCAGTAGACCAATTTTCCATGTAAGCCTTCAGAAACTGGTTAAACACAGATGCCTTGTACTAGCCTGAGGAGGAATCCACTGTCTGTAAACAAATGTTATGACTGAGGCTTGGGCATGTAAGAATCTGTATTTTACCAGTTATATTTTTCTTATTAAATGTTAATGTGAAGTTGCCTTTTAAAAAGGACAATCACTCCCATAGGCACAAACAAAAAAAAACTACATCACCTCCCTCTTAACTGCACCCTCCCTGGAGTGTCTACATGTTTGGTCTGGATTGATCCATCAGTGTCTTGTCCTCAGTGCCAAATGTCAAAGACACATCAAGCCTGAACAAAAGTCCACTGAAAGCAGTAGAAATCCCTCCAGTAACTTTAGTGATCACTGCATCCAGCTGTTAACTTACAGGTCATTGCCAAGATGAACTGAAGATGAGCCTGCTGCCAGTAATATACTGACTTTCTAAAGGCTTGTACATTTAATAAAAAATAAATAGTATTAATCATTCTGTTTCCTAAGAAGTACACAAAGAAACAAAGTTTGGGGTTTTTTTCAGACTGAAAGGAAAACCACTGGAAAATAAAAACTATTGCAAATGAGAAATTATTGTTCAAAACATAGAATTTCTGTAATTAGATTAATTCCTTACCTTCCTTTTCCCAGAGTGTGTTTGCTTGCCGAATGTGCAAAATGCATATTCAAAGCTGTCTTGAAGTTAAACAAACTAAAGTTATTTGTAAATCTTCAAGAAGTTCCACCTCCTGTGTCCTAGAGCCTGACCAAGGTTATTCAAACTGAATTTTGAATGACTGTTTCTGAGTTAAGACCTCCTTCTGATAATTTTTAGCAGTTCAGAATAATTATTTTGGCAAAAGTTATAAAATACTGAAAACAGCTTTATGTAGTGGGAAGATGACAAACACTTCTGAACTCTCACAGGACTCACAGTGAGAACTACTTAAGTGTTGACTGTTCCAGAGATGAAAAACCCTCTTCTTAGGTTTGTGTTTGCAAAATGGCCTGCATTGTCTTGATTTTCTCCTTAATGAATCATTCAAGTGTTTTACAGTGGGTCACTAAAGGTAAAGGGAAACTCTTTAGTGAATTGTTTGCATGTACAAAATGTTTGTTTTGCTTAAATAAATTCCCACATAAAGAATGCTTGGAGTCACCATTTAGCAAAAGGAAAACAATATTGGATTTTAAAAACACCAAGACCCACAGCACAGACAAGTGAAAACTCCAGTGATTAGCTGTACACAGAATGCAATGGCTTCCCACTTAGCCTTACAGACATATTATTCATCAGCCATAGCATTTAGTGGTGCAGCACTGCGGTAAATGCAGCTATGGATGTAGATGCATATGTTTCTGTACCTCTCTGAATGGAATACATACAGCATTATGCCTTATCTCAAGTCACAAGTGGTGCCATATGTGAGTGATATTATGTGATAAATCATGTCCCTCAGGTGTCAATACTGGGACTACTGCTGTTTAATATCTTTGTCAGTGACATGGACAGTGAATCAATTGCACCCTCAGCAAGTTTGCCAACAACACCAAGCTGTCTGGTGTGGTCAACACGCTGGAGGGAAGGAATGTAATCCAGAGGTACCTTGACAGGCTGGAAAGGTGGGCCTATGTGAATCTCATGAAGTTCAACAAGGCCAAATGCAAGGTCCTGCACATGGGTCAGGACAATCCCTAGCACAAGAGTATTGATTGAGACCAAACCTGAGGAGGACTTGCAGTTGTTGGTTGACAAGAAGCTCAACATGACCCAGCAATGTTCATTTGCAGCCCAGAAAGCAAACATATCCTGGGATGCAGCAAAAACAAGTGTGACCAGCAAGTCGAGGAAGGTTACTCTCACCCTCTACTCCACTCTTGTATGACACCACTTGGAGTACTGTGTCCAGCACTGGGGCCTTCAACACAAAAGAAGAACATGGACCTGTGGGAGCAGATCCAGCAGGCCACAAAGATGATCAGAGGGATGGAGCACCTCTCCTATGAAGACAGGCTGAGAGAGTTGGGGTTGTTCAGCTTGGAGAACAGAAGGCTCCAGGGAGACTTTATAGCAGCCTTCCAGTACCTATAGTAGGCCTACAGGAAAGATGTGGGGGGACTCTTTTCAAGAACATGTAGTGACAGGACAAGAGGTAATGACTTTCAGCTGAAAAAAGAAAGATTTAGACTAGATGAAAGGAAGAAATTCTTCACTGCGAGGGTGGTGAGACAATGGAACATGTTGCCCAGAAAAGCTGTGGATGCCCCATCATCCCTGGAAGTGTTAAAGGCCGGGTTGGATAGGACTTTGAGCAGCTTGGTCTAGTGGAAAGTGCCCCTGCTCATGGCAGGGGGGGTTGGAACTAGATGATCTTTAAGGTCCCTTCCAACCCAAAGTATCTATGATTCTATGAATTCTATGAATTCTATGAATCATAGATAGTATCTATGATTCTATCAGTAACCCAGCCTAAAAACAGTGCAATACTCTTTTATGAAAGCCTTCATTGTATACTTCCCAATCTGAGACCATACAAACATTCCACAATGCAAAGTAGTTTTGTGCACACTGTTGTATTGCAGCCATTTTTGCCAAATTTCACCATGCCTGGGCAAAGTTTTACATAATTTCTTCTGCACTCAGTGGTGATGTCAAGGGAAACCACCTCCTGTGTTTCATTAGTAACCTTTCTGCCTATGGCAGTTTTTGGAAGACAGATGGGATCTTCAGTCTGAGTTGTACAGGGAACTCTTAACATTGAGTTGGTTTATTCTTCATTGTTAACTTCTTGCTTTTTATCAGTCTAGCACTATAATATATATTGTGTCAGAATTAAGTCAGGGCTGGCTTCAATAATAAAAGCTACGGAAAAAAAACCCACTTAATTGTGCACTTCACAAATGGTATGAAAAAAATATTATTAGATATGCTAAATTTTTTGACATTGTTCCTAAATTTAGAATAATTTATTAATTGGATCTTAAATGTATTAAAAAGCATCATGAAGAAATAAATAGGGATCTGCTCATCATTGATGCGACCATCACTGTTCATGCTTCTGCATTTCTTCACTTTTCAGCAAGGGTGCTTGATCTGCACTTGTATGAGGGTCCTAGTCTATGTATTCATTGGTATGAAAGTCACAGAGTACCATGAGCACATCTTGCTGGTCTTAACACTGGAGATATTTTTTTTATATATATTAGTTGCTGATTGAGTTAAAGTAAGCTGAAACATAAAAATCCTAAAAGCACACATCCCAGTCAAAACACTGAGTCTCTCATAGGTATCTTTTAAATTCAGTCAAACCTGTGATCAGCTACTGGTGGCTTCAGATGTCCTCTGTTGTCCTCAGGACTATATGGAACATAAAATGAAGGGTCACCACAGGAATCCTTTTTCTTCACTTTTGAATCTAACATCAGTTTTAAGAAGTCAACTGCACTTTCATCCTTGATCTTGTAGAGTCATGCCACTTCCCTTAGGAAGATGGCTGGACCAGTTCTTTCTTGCCTTTGTAACTATGCACAGTCATAGTTCTAAAAAGCCAGGGGGGACCATATTGATGCTCTAGTGTGACCTCTTGCATAATACAGGTCACAGAATAATTTACCTTGGTACTTTACATCAGATCTAATAAGCTGTGGCAGAACTACAGCATAAATTTTAGACATCTATCTCAATTTAAGGATGTCAAGTGGCTAAATGATTCAATCTGTCTTTAGGTAACTGGTTCCAAAAGTTAATTTTATTCATCTTTCAAAGGCTGTGCCTTATTTCTATCTTGAATTGTTTTAGTTTCTGCTCCTAGCCACAGATCTTCCAACACTCTTATCTGATAAGGAGTCCTTTACTATTGTAGACATATGGTCCTACTCAGTTCAACTCTCTATACTCTGGCTTTCGAGTATCAATTGCAATTATTTAAAATTAAACTATGTTAGTGGGATAATCACACTTACAACTGATTAAGACAAAACCAGCTAATAAATGCTTGTTAGCTAGCAGAATTCCAAGTATATATAGAGGAGAATGAAAGGCCTCCAGAGATATTTTAGGAATGCCCTTTCCTGATCCTGAAGTAGCACTGGAGTTGTTCTGTTAACTGCTGCCTCTAAAGACTTCTGCTTACATTCTGTTCAAGCTCTGCAGCCATGCACAGCTTGGTTTTATTTTTATTCAGTGTCTTCTTAGAGGTAATCCTTTTTTATCCATTGTGTTTGTGTTGCTAGAACATTTAATTTCTTTTTTATGAAACTGAGAGGGTTAAGAGAAATCTGGTTAAAAGAGAACAGCTCTATTAATACCAACTTTATCGAGATAGTTATAAATCTGGCCCAAACTGGCTATCAGGTTGACAGCTGTTTAATGCAGTCGATCCATGAAAGCACAGTCTTCTCAATTTTCAGCTATTTATCTCTGGTCAGGAAAAGGCAGCTGACAAGTTAAGCATGAGGGTGTTGGCTTCAGGATAAACAAATAGCATCCATCTCTAAAACTATAGATCTGTTTCTCATTGCAAACCATTTATCAACAAATTCCATCACAAATAAGCACCACTTTTCAGCAAAACCCATACCTACCTTACTGTATCTTGTCACTTACCCTGAGGTAGATCATATAGTGCTAATCAAATGTATCCACATAGGAATACATTATTCGAACCACGCCCTATGAAACAGATTTTCTTCTCCACGTTTTCCATGGGTTTAGACACAACCATGGGCTTCATAAATAAAGGTACAATTCCTGCACAGAAAGGCAGAAGAGTGTCAGAATCACTTCTTCCTATGAATAGGCACATCTTCATTATGTTGAAAACAAAACATAAATCTCTATATATCAGCTTTAGATAACACCATACTGTTATGGAAAAGGTTATGATGCATAAAACCCTCATTTCTGGAAAACACTTCACATTTTGAACATGGTTAGTCATGAACCAGCACAAAGCATTAACGTGTATTTCCCCTCCCTGACTGCCTTGAGGCACTGCATGGAAAAAATGATGATAAACCAGATTAGAACTGTGAAATCACATTGCCACTTTTATATGCTGTCATTGCTTTGGTGGATGAATAGCTACAAAGATAAGTGCAGCTATGCCACATACCTCTGTTCCATACTCCACCCTACCTCCCACACTCAAATTCTGATTTAAATGCAGCATAAGTCCTCCTGGGCTGTCCAGGAAATTGCCACCCAGAGATTTCCGTAGTGTTCAGTCAACACCACTGAATGAGGAGATAAAGATTTGTTCAGAGGGAGTGCCTTGAACTACTCTTTTTAGTCAGTACATAACAGATGCCTTAAGCCTGCTTGTGATCTATCATCTCATAACTGTCAAAGTATTTTGTCACTATACAGAGTTCTTCTTTGCTTATGTACAGTCAACATGCATGCATATATACACATATTACTTCTTACAGTTAAAAAAAGAACTTGCAAAAGTGGAAGTTCATTTTAAGAGAAACTGTCAAAAGTAGCACCATGTAACACCCTCATTAGGTTTTTTTCAGCTGCTTCATGATACCTTCATCACATGTTACAGGAACCCATTCCACACTGCTTGTCATAGACACTGAGACTCTTCCTTCTAGTTCACTTCTCAATATATATAAAAAAACGTGTTAGGAAATGGCTGTTTGAAAGATAAGTGGTTTGCCTACAACTAGGAGTACCAGGAGTGACCCTAGAACTTAGGTCAGTAATTAGTTGTTATTCTTTTTCTGCATATACGAGAAAACAGTCCAGAGACTGTACTACAGTGTGTCCAAACATCATAAACACAGTAGAGTCATAGCCATTTTAGATGATCTTCCTTTAGCAAGAGATAGTTATCAGGCTACTTAGTTGTTGGCTGCATTGTACAAACAGCTAGAAAACTTGGCGAGAACTGGAAATGACCATTTTCAAGTGCAAAAAAAAAAAAAAAAGTAAACAGAAGAATAAACCTGCAAAATCTAAGAGATGAATCATACATGCTTTGGGGAGCTGATCTCAAGTTACCATATTCCGTAAGTTAGCTCAGAGGTGAAGTTTTAGGTAGAAGTGTTTGGAAAGTTGCCATGAAGCACACAAGCTCCATGCACCAGTTATGGAGATGATGCAAGCTGATAAGGAGGGAAGATGCCTCAGGGAACTATAGTAATGTCATAGCTGTGACACCTCTGATGAGCAGCTTCTGAAAAGGCAGATTTATGCTCCTAATTCCGCTGTTAAATAAGAAATCTGGTACCTTTTAAGCCCCTCAGAGAACTAGAAACATATTCATTTCGAAAGAGATTTTTCATCTTTGACTTTTAAAGGCAAACTGGTACCTCAGCACTCTCAGGAGAACACGAAGAGTAGTGAACAAGCAGCACCTTCCCCTCTCCCTGCCCTTGCAGGGTAGAGGTGGAAGCAATAAGGATGAGGACTGGAATATGTCTCATACAGTTAGCTAGTTATAAGCACTTTATTTTGCTACTTAGATGACGATTTCAATTTCAACAAAGTGGAATTTCCCTCATTTCACTCAGATTCATTGAAGAACACTCTTTGACAGCAGCTAGGATCAGTTTTCTAGAGAGTTATGTTAAGCCACTCCTCTAGACCACTCCTGAATATTAGGGGTGCTCTAATATTAAAAGTGTCAAAAGGCAGAAACAAGGGAATCAAAGTAGTTCAAGTCCTTGACATTACTGAGAACTCATGTGCTCCTTGCACAGGACTGCTGGGAAGCCAATACAATGTGCAGCAGAGGGATGAGCAAGAGCAACAGCAGATAATGACATTGACTCCTCCAGAACTTACATCATTGCCAGGAGGTTTTTCCAAGTATCAGACACAGTATGCTGTGTGCTTGTACAAGAGTCAATGCTTTTCTGTCCTACAAGTGGCAGCACTAAGGTATCTGCCAAGTATCTGCTACTGGATTTGTGCTCTCATATTAGGAGGGATTACTGGTACGGATGCAGTGGTGGTGGCTGAGAAGCACTGAGAAAGATAATGTCTTTTAAATTCCATCCCAAGCATTTACCAAAAAACAGGCTGTGGGCCTTCTGGTCCAATGAGTCCCCCAGCTTCAGTGCCAGAAGATAGGATGCAGACAGCCTCTGATAACTCTTCCTTGAGGAAGCTGTAGGGTGACTCTGAGGAGCTGTTACCCTGATCCACAGTATAGCAGCAGTAATCATGAACTTATCCCCCCATTCTTGTAATATTGGTGTTTATTCATAGCAAATATGTCCCTACTTATGTATTAATTTGATGCATTATTAATTACTTAAAAATCTTTGTCATATGTTGCTTTCTTTGCAATGTGGTGGGGGCTTGGGTTGGAGAGATTGTTGCAGTGCAACTTTCTGGTGTTTATTTTTTACTCTAAATTCAACTAGACTTTCTTTTCTCACATTAAAAAAGGAAAATCAAACAAACAAACATCTGACTTCTGCTACTGCTGGAGAAAGGGAGGTCACATTCTTCTGGTCTCCAACCCTGGATTCCTACCATGATAGTACTTACAGTAAGAATTTTGGCTCCAGTCACACAGTTAGAAAGAAGGAAGGAAAATTACATTTGTACTCACGAAAGCATTTTCTAATAAATTATTTGACAAATCTTGAGGATGAATAATTCAACCTCTCATGACTGTGAAATTACATGGTTTAAGACATGTATTTCTTACTAATCCAGTACTCCTTAATGCATCCATTTTAATGTCTTTATTGCCTACAATTTATCTATAGAAACATCACTTTCCCCTCTTTATGATGTTCACACCATACACAAACTATTCCAACTGTTCATGGTCTATAGTTTGCTAGAAACCCTTAACAGAAGTTACACAGAGACCCAATACAGCAAATGTACTCTGTTCTCCATGCTTAAATGTATAGAAACCACAATTATGCTTCCTAAGTGCCTGAATGTTTTAATCCAGAATAGCTGTTTTTCTATGTTACTTCATACTATTCTTGAGTGGCAGGAAAACACAATCTGCAAGTGTATCTGCTTAAAATAACCAAGAGATGGCAGCACTCCATTCAACCGAAATTTGACTTCTCATATAATCTATATAACTACCGTACAGCAGGCACTACAAGTGGGGAAAACAAGTGAATCAGAGCAGACATCTGTAGAGTAAGCCAGGACATACATCATTTCATCCGTTCGTTGCCCTGTTTGCCATGGGAGACTGACAAACACAGCGGTGATGGAGAGTTCTTGATCAAGTGAGAAGAATGAAGAGGTTCTTGACAATTGCCTTTCTTCCTGGTCCATTGTCCGTCAGTGGCAACAACGTTCACTGAAATGCTGATGTTCTATTGCATTTTTAATCATTAGGAAAAATATTGTCACTATGAGGAAAGGTATTAAGATAAGATGCCTAGTGAATACCTTTTAAAATGGATTACTCATCATTTAAAACACACACAAAAAAAGACCACAGAAAGTTTCACACATTATAGTAGGTCAAATTGCATACAGTATTCCCTCCTTCCTTTCTTAAACGCTGGAGGAGAAGGTAACTGCCCCTAATTCTCCGCAATCTTCATACACTACTCCCTGTCAGTGAAAACTACAAACTACTAGGTACCTTATCTTAGTTTGCCAGGGTGCAAATGTCTATACAGAGAGACCTTATTAGATGGGTTCTTTGGGAAGAGAGCTACTGTGTGGAGAACAGAGTGCTAATGATTTTGAAATCAATCTTGAAGAAGCTGTTACCTCATATAATGGTATGTTTTACATATTTTGGTCTCCAGAAATCTTTGGATGCTTTTAAAGCTTCTTTATAAATGTCCAGTAGTCTGAAATGTTTTTCCTAGCACAAGTAACATAGAGGCATTCACAAAACAGAAACATTCTTTGCTCTTAAAGGGATACACTTATCTTGAGTGTTCAGTTGGTTGTTTCCACTCTGTTTTTTGTGGTACATGTTAGGCAACTACTTTCTTTGGCTTTATATGTTTTTTCCATATATTCCTTCACTGACAAAAGGTGAGAGGTTATAAATTAGCATGCAATAAGTATCATGTTACAAAATCCTAGCACAGCACCTGCCATTTGTACCAAGTCGGGTCTGTAAAACTACTGCAATAGTCCCTGCTTATGTTTGACTCAGTCAGTCTCCATGACAGCAAATAAATAAAGGTGTATCTCAACTAGGATGTTAGAGCAGGGTGGCTTACTCTCCTATAACAAAAAAAACATGCTGTGGCAACTAAATCTCAATGAACACATGAAGGATCCCATGGATGAATGTCCTTATCTTTCCTTTCTTTACCCTCCTTTCCCAGGTGCTCCTTCAGAACCACAATTTGCAGCTTTCTCTCTCCCACCCCACTCTTCCTGAACAGGGGGACTTTCCATCATATTTAGGCACAGGCTGTAGTGTCTTTAGTTAATACTGGGAATGCTATAGGAGACAAGGCCAAATTGAATAATTATGCTTACTCATGTTGAAAAGGAAATAACTTCTGGGATGTTGCAAAAAAGTCCCTCATTTATGTATTTTATGTAAGATAGATGAAACAGCTGATGGTTCTTTGCCACTACAGTGGGTTCTGCCTCTTTATAATTCATTAATTTTACCAGGAAAACAATCCTTTCACCCTGCTTCCAAGAAAAGATTTCATAGCAGAGTCAAGTCTCAAGAGACCCTCCTTCCACTTAAAAGTTAGTGTTTAAATGAAGGAGAATACAGCTGGCAACACTGTGAATAACTACTTTGCATGTCACTGACAGGATCTTTGATTATCACAGGCTGTTGGGGCTCTGCTGTTAGGTGTCTTCTGAAAGGCAACTTCCAAGGAGCACTACTTCCTTAATGCCATGTCAGAGTACTGAAGAAAAGTGCCTGCTGGATTTGTCTCAGACTTCACACGTACATAGGCTCAGGGAAGTCCAGGAAGACTTTCCAGCTTTACAAGTCAGCACATGAGCCAAGGACAAGCAGAATTGCTATAAGAGGAACATGCAGCCTCTCAAATATCTGGGAAGGAAAAGAAAGAAAGGAAAAAAGGAATTTCTGACAGGATGGAGGAGGAGGTACCTTGAGAGGAATAAAGTTAAGCTTTGGATTGTAGCTGTGTGGAGAGCACAAGTAGAGAAATGCTTTGGAGGCGTGACATACATGCCCCCCTAAGGCAGCAGCAGATGTCAGTAGGAGCTGGACTCCCCCACGCAGTCTCTCCTAATGTTACCCCTGGATATTTTATGGGCTCCTCTGGAGTGATGGCTGCCCCCACACATTTCTCCTCCCTGGTTTTCTCTGAGTCTCTCCACGTCCAACCTCTAGCCCTGATGGACTTAACTTGCACATGACACTGTGACTTGAGGTGAAATTATATATTTGATGTGCATTATCTAAAGTCTTGATTTATTTACTTTGGAGTAGGTAGGGGAAGGAGAGGTATTTGAGGCAAACTGAAAATTTCAAGAAAGCGCTTGAGGATTAATATGCTGCTGGACAGGATAAAAGGAATTTTGCCAAAGAAAACACTATCAGGCCAAGTGCAAATGAAGCTGAGATTGGGATGGGAGGGACTGCATGGGTAGAGAAAGGGGCTGGGCAGTAGGATTAGCTCAAGAACTGATGGGAAAGAAAGAGTGTGTCAGCCCACGTGTCAATGAATTGGCTGCTGGCAGCACATAAACATTAAGGAGCAGCTTGCAGTCTCTGACTATTTGTAGCCTGATTCATAAACCAAAGAAGAAATCCAGAGCAGCACTGAATACCAGACTACACCTTTGAGCCATCAGAGCCTTTCACTTGCACTAAGGAAAATAGATTATTGATGCTGGCAGGGACATGTACTCCAAATACAGACAAGGAGATTGCAGCCCAATCCAAATCCAAACAGAAGCAAGTAGTCTAAAGCCAAATTCCTTTTATAGTCTCTTAATTTCACTACAAAATTGCTTTCCTTTAAGTTTTAAATTGTGTAGCATCCCAGCCAATCTAGCTAACCCTTTCTTACAAGAGCAGTCTGCACAGGAGTGGACCCATTAAAAACTCAAAAGACTAACTCAGGGTAAAATCTTGGCCCCACTGAAGGTAGTAGAAGGCTTGCCAAGCACTGCAGCGGGCCCAGGATTTTACCTCAGGTCTTTACAAGCAGCAGCATCGCTTATTTAGAAGCACAAAAACACCACTGTGAATTTCCTGAGGTCAAATCACTTGCTCTTGCTGGTGCTTCCAATGTCAGATGGTTTCACTTTGAACCCAAAGGGAAGAGGCTGAGAAGTAAAGCCATATCCTCTCACTAAAAGCCAATTCATTTTACATGATGTCTGTCTGATGTTTAATTCTAGTGAAAAGAAGAATAAACCCAAAGCTTCTTTTTAACCTTCCTCTCATTCTCCGAAACCAACCTCCTTCCCCACAGGGATAGTATAGACAGTCTTTGCTAGAAATGACACAACAGAGGGCTACTGATCCATCTGGGGGTAAATGAGGCAAGATGCGGCTGGAGGACCAGCCAGGAAGCACGTTGACCTTGGGCTGCTCACGTCACGCCTGTGGAGCAGATGACTTTCAGCTAATATGACCCCATCAGCCGGATGTGCCGCTGGGACAGCACAGTAATTGAAAACAGTGGGCCCTCTGCCTGCAGCCTCTCAGTGTTAGTACTTGGGAGTGTGCAAACATGATCAATATAATGCTTCATAGGAATCTCTTACAGTGCTCCCAGCCGCATCACTCCAGTAAAGGATTTGTCAGTCTTTCCATAAAGCCCCGTTTTGAAGAGTTTATAGTTCAGCTTGTTTTCATTACCTCGAGGTGAAAGTTGCCATATAAAATTTCATACCAAAAACACTTTTTTCCCTTGCTAATACAAAATATCATCTAAAACCAATTTTTGACTCCAAATTTAGAGTCCTGGTAAGAGCCATGATGTTCCCTGACTGTTTTGGGTATGCTGCTCAGAATTTCAGCATGAAATGCTGTTGAATTTAAGGATTAGCAAACAAATGGCAAGCTCTTCTGCTGAATTTTTAAACCACTGACTAATATGTCCAGAATTGCCAAGTTATGTTACTCGCTCCTAAGAAATGCGGTAAGTCTACACTGGGGACTTCTGTGGAAGAAGAACAGACAATGTTCATCTTCCCCTGTGAGCAGCTGGAACTTACAGTTTTGCGGTGCTTTGTTGTTTTAAGGAGCAGAACTTCAGCTCGTATAGTCACTCTACCTCCATTCACTACAAACTACTTTGCATCTTTTCTGTCTTTAACAGTTGCTACACTGGTATAAATACGCAACCCAGAAATAACTGAACCTCTAGTAGATGACACAAGTTTTCCTGTTACATGCATGAGTCCCATTCCAGCTACCTGTACTTACGGAGCACAGTGGGAGAAGAAAACTAGGGTTATCTTTCCAAACTCAGCTGACACCATATCCGTATGCCTGTGCCTCACACAGACAGGCAAAACATTTCCCATCGCCTGGACAGCAATAATTAACCTCTGCATTGCAGACAGCTGCCCTCACTGCTAAACTGCACTCTTGTCCCAGACGTTGTAGTGGGATCCCACCTCTGCTGCTTTCCAACCTTATCAGCAGCAACAGACCAAAATCCCTCCCTCTCCTGGGGAGGACAGAGCTGTGACAGAGACAGCTCCCAGGCTTGCAGGCTTGATGCTGCTGTTTCACAACAATAGATGTTAGCATCCAAAACAATAGTTAAAAAATCCACAAAGGAATGA
This sequence comes from Todiramphus chloris collaris, assembly GCA_025345505.1. Taxonomy (NCBI): domain Eukaryota; kingdom Metazoa; phylum Chordata; class Aves; order Coraciiformes; family Alcedinidae; genus Todiramphus; species Todiramphus chloris. Next base: position 54,450,866 of record JANVCC010000018.1, read on the forward strand.
CACACCTCTACATACCCACCTTCCCCTACCTATGTTTGTAAGGATTAAAGATATTAATTTCTTTATCTAATTTCAAAAAGTTAATTTAACACAATATTCTTACAAAACAGAGGATAGAACTTTACAGTCTAATATCTTTGTGGATTGACCTAGGAGGACCAGAAGTGCTGTCATGAAGATGAGTTAATTTACCAAAGCCAAGTGGACTTTCGTTTGCTACATCTCCAGTCTCTGGAAAGTCCAGTTTATCCAAATGTCATATGACCATGGGACTCCTGGTGGAATTAATGTATTCTGGATGCTTTCTTGATGAGACAGTCTATTTCACTTATTTTGGCATAGTCTGTGCCTAGAAGAATTTCTTCTTAACCAGTGGATTTTTGCTGGTGTAAGGAAGTTTGGAAAAATCAGAAGGAAAAAAACCCTTTTTTTCTAAGCAGTGCCAGCTATATAAGTGAATAATTTATTGTTGGGTTTGTTTTTTGTTGGGGTTTTTTTTTTGGTTTTTTTTTTTTTTTTTTGGTGAAAAAAAATAATAAAGATTTAGGGAAGGTGAACAGATGTAGGGAGTCTTCAATAAAATTAATAAAAATAGTACTAATTTTGTCATTGCTACAAGGAGTTGGAAGTGTATTGCCAGCTATAGAATAATACCAAGAATAGATACAGCACTTTTCAGTCTTGTTTCTTTTATAGTTTTCTTCTTTCAGTCTTCTTTCATTTATAAGGAAAAGAGGCTTATATGACTGTATGATTGTGTATATATAAATCATATGTCTGTATTCACCAAAGTCTTTTAGTCTGTCAGTTTTCTCTTCTCCTTCAATCATTTTCAATACTCTGGGCTGAATCAAGAACACAATAGAGGTTTCAAAATAAAATTATTTCTGTAAGGGTCCTGAAAGCTTTAAATAATGCAGGGGGGGAGGGGGGAAAAAAACAAAAAAAAAAAAAGGAAAAAGGAAAAAAACCCACCAAAACTATTAGCACTTCCACTGGGACAAATGCTACTGTGAAAACTCAGATGAGTTTGAACACCAGAAAATCCTCAAATGGTAGTAGATAGTCAGAGCACTTCAACAACTGGAAAGGTTTTACTTGATGCTATAACCTTATTAGACATCGGAAAACCTATTGCAATCTAAAATGCACAGACTCTCAGACTACATGCATTGACAGGCCGGCAAAGGTGATGTGCATGTACTCTGACTCCAAACTTTCCTACAAGTTTTCAGTCTCACAGCTCTTGTAATCTTTACAGGATGCTGGCAAATAGACAGCATTGACAGAAAGCTAAGCCCAAGCTAACTGAAAGATATATAGGACCTTACTGAAAGGATTTCCTTGGCATTAATGTCATGCTGTAGCCAATAGACCATACTCCCTTTTCATTTCTTTTAAATTGGGGCCATTTGGAAAACTATAAATTCTCCTTAGGAAGTAGAATTTCCTCTAGTATTATCCTATTCAAAGACTATATTACTCAGGGCTTTCCTTGAAGTAAATCTCAAGGAAAGTGAGCCACCTGTTAAAGTAATACAATGCATTTGCCAGTGCTTTACCTGGCCCTAGACCACCAGTAGAATGAGAATGTATTTTAAGAAACCACCCAAAGAATGCAAGCTTCTGCTTGTTTCATACATTTCAAAGCTACCACAGGATCATGCAGAAAAAACCAACTGTAAACAGTTCCCAAATGTCTTCTCCATGGTAGAACAATTTCCAGTTGTCCCACTTTCCTGTTACTAACAACTTTGTATCTGTTGATATGTTATTTATTGCTATCAGTCATCTTCTCCATGCGACACACAGTGGGCAGGAGATTGACTCTTCTGTTTTGTTTTCTACTCTAATGGGAAAGCATGTGATGCTGCAGGGTTCTGCCTGCCTGTGGCAGAAGGAAGGGCGCCGAGTCCACGCAGTGTTTCACAGCTTTGTATGCGGCTGTCTCTTTGTATGTGGCTGTCTAAGGCGTATCAACCACCTTGACACTCTGCCAGTGAACACGAGAAACAGCAAAAGAAAGTCAGCTCTGCTGAATGAAAGAGGGAAGCTCATGTAGTCCAAATGAACAGCAATTTAGGCTTTTTATGTACGTAACCTCTGCTGCCTTTGTGTTGTCAAGAATAGCAAACAAAGTGCTAATGATAATGAGCAAATCCATCTTGTGTCAGTTCCAGACCTCTCAAATGCAGATCCTTGGATTAATCTAGCCCCACGCCAAGTGCTTTGACTGGCATAGATATTAGAATTTATTTTCTCTGTTGATAAATAGCCAAAGCAATGTTTCTGTTCTTGTGTAGCTAATGGAAATCCCTCTGTAAGCACTTGTCTCTCAGTATTTCCATTGAAAATGCCACAGGATTCCTGCCCAGCTGGAAAAATAAAAGGATAGGAGGAAACAAAATTGTGTCTTAGGTTTATCTCCATGCAGTTATTTCAGAGATTTTATAGTCACTAAAGGTAGGCATGCTGAGAACAAGGAAACCACTCACTCTGCAGTATTTCTGCTGCAAATGAAATTAAGAAGAAACTTTCATGGTGCTCATGACCTTATGCCAAATCCCACATGTTAAATTACTGTATGTTGTTAGACTTTCACTCATGAAAAGTCAACCAAAAAACAAAAAAAAAAAAGGGGGGGGGGGGGGGATTTACAGATTTTTCTGCATGGCAGCAAGCCTGGACATTTTTGTTTCACATCCACCATAAATATTTGACTCTTAAGTCACCCACACTTGTAACTCCTTTTGTTAGCAGGCTAGTAGGCACACTCTGGCAGAGGACTTGTCATGTGCCAGTTATGTGGAAATATGGACACATTGGATACCTTCTTTTTTGATCATCAACTATTCTATCTTATCAAATCATAAACACAGGAAAGGTCATAGGAACAGATTGTTCCTGGACCACAAAATCTGGAGTAAGACCAGAGTTTTCTGGCTGATCAGTAAATGCAGCTCTTTTAAAAGAGCAAAAGCTCTTGGGACATCTGTCACCTTGCAGTCTGTATTTGGAGCTGACACTATAACCACTGAGGTCAGGAGGTGATGGACTGCTCAGTTTATTAGGAATTTGATTACTCTCCATGCAGGAGTAATGTAGAAGGAAAGGGGCAAAACTAGTGTCAGACAATTGTTTTTTCAAAGTCCTAATACACAGACTTTAAAGTGATGCACTGTGAACTGTTACATACAATCAATATGAAAGTATATGGTGGCAGGGTTGCAAAGCCAACAGGGGACCAAGCATGTTCCAGTGTTGATGTTGTTGAAAAAAGAGACCAAAATGACAGAAGACCTTGACTTCAGCAAGGCTTTTAACACTGTCTCCCATAACATCCTCATGGGTAAGATCAGGAAGTGTGTGTTAGAAAAGCAGACAATGAGAAGGGTTGAGAACTGGATGAACAATAGTGCTCAGAGGGTTGTGATCAGTGGTGCAGAGTCCAGTTGGTGACTTATAACTAGTGGTGTTCCCCAGGGTTCAGTTCTAGGGTGTTAATCTGGGGTGTTAATACAGTCTTAATCAACATCTTCATCAATGACCTGGACCCTCAGTAAGTTTGCTGATGATAATAAACTGGGAGGAGTGGCTGATACACTGAAGGCTGTGCTGGCATCCAGAGAGATCCAGACAGACTAGAGATCTGGGGCAAGACAAACCTAATGAAGATCCACAAGGATAAGTGTTGAGTCCTCACCTGGGGAGGAACAAGACCGTGTACCAGTACAGGTTAGTGGTAGACCCACTGGAAAGCAGTTCCATGGAGAGGGACCTTGGCATCCTGGTGGACAATAATTTATCCATGGAACAGCAATGTGCACTTGTGACCAGGAGGGCCAATGGTATTCTGGGGAGCATAAAGAAGAGTGTGTCCAGCAGGTGAAAGGAGGTTCTCCTCCCCCTCTACTCTGCACTAGTGAGACCACATCTGGAGTACTGTGTCCAGTTCTGGTCTCCCCAGTTCAAGAGGGACAGGGAAATACTAGAGAGAGTTATAAAGATGATGAATTGACTGGAACATCTCTCTTATGAGGAAAGGCTGAGAGCCCTGGGGCTGTTTAGCCTGGAGGACATCTTCTTAATGTTTACAAATATCTGAAGGGTGGGTGCCAAGTTTCAGTTCTGCCCTGTGATAGGACAAGAGGTAACAGTAGCAAGCTGAAAAACATGAAGTTCCACTTCAAGATGAGGAAAAACTTCACTGTGAGAGTGACAGAGCACTGGAAGAGGCTGCCCAGAGATGTTGTGCAGTCTCCTTCTCTAGAGACTTTCATGACCCTCGTGGATCTGTTCCTGTGTGGCCTGCCCTAGGTGTTCCTGCTCTGGCAGGGGGGTTGGACTCGATGAGGTCCCTTCCAACCCTTACCATTCTATGATTCTTATCTGTATTTAAAAGTCATCACTGGAGCAGCACCAACACTGAGGAGAATGGCTGAGAGCAGCTGGAGAAGTGAGTTTCTCTTGACTACACTTGGTTCTGTACTTCATTGTGCCTTAGTGTGGTCTGAGTCCTCTCCTGCAGCAGAGTGAGAGAAGGATTGGAAGGGAGAGATGCTGAAGAATGAGAGTTGTGTATTGTGGGAAGAGGTCAAGTGTTAAAATGATGGTGGATAAAGAAAAAAATAATTATGTTACCTTCCCTGAGTGTCTGGAATTATCTTCCTGACCAAAAAGAGGAAGACAAATTCAGAACAAACAGGGTTTTTTGATCCACCGAGAGCTGCTAACAAGCTTTAAGCCCGGTCCTTCCACAAGGTATTTTATGTGCCAGCTGTGAAATATCACAAACACTTGTCAAATGTTTAACAATCCAGCCCTGCTATGTTTATCCCTTTCAAATAATACCTTGTTGGAGGCCTGGTTCAGAGAAGCAATTGTGCAGAGAATGTGGAAGGGAGGAAAAGCAGCTTGTCAGAAAAAAAGGAGAAACAGCTTTTACAGAAGCTCTAAAATTTCTGTGGAGTCTATTCTTTCCCCAATATACAGATGTCACTCCCTGTCAGGTGGAGTCAGCAGCAGAGTTTGCTCTATAAGCATTGATTAAATGAGGATATGCTTCATTTTCCAAGCTCAGCTGTGACAGCAAACTGCTGAGAAAGGTAACTGGTGAGTCTGGATACACCTTAGGCATGAAGAGCCTGCAATCACCTTCCAGCATTCAGTTCTTAGCAAATGGACATTTTGAGCACTAACAGGAAAGGCAACCTACCACAGCTCCACGTCACAGACAGTATTTTTCCAAAGAAATACTTTGATGGTTGTTTTTTTCTGGGTGACCTATTCTACTGTATGTGGCAAATGTACACATATATTTGGTCTCAATTGTGCAATGAAAGAGGCATCAGAATTGCTTTCTCCAGGCAATGAACCATTGGAGAGTCCCTCATTACCTTTAACTCTGAAATTGCCATTCAGAAATTTACAGGCCATGTTATAGCCCCTAAGAGAAATTTTGCTTTACTTTTATTTGCCTTGCTTTGATATTCCCTCCTTTTTCTCCATTGCCTTTTCTTCCACCAGAACTCCATTTTTGATCCTGATGGTTCCAGTTTTGTTTATGCTGTGGAAGGTGCAAATGTATTAGACCAAAGTTTTTGATAACTTAAACCTCTTTGAACACTTTCCACACACACTTCAAGTATGGTCCCACCAGCACATCCCCATCCTTGGTGGAGCCATGCCACAATCTAATTTCTAAGTAACAAAGGCATAGGCCCTTGATCTCCTAACCCAGATTTCTGTTGATCCCAGTAAGGCAGCTAAACCTCCACACACAGCGGACTGGGGGAGAGAATTCGAAGGGTAAAATTGAGAAAACACATGGGTTGAGATAAAGACAGTTTAATAAGTAAAATGACAAAACAAATCAAAGGAAAAGAAATGATACAAAAGCAATCGCTCTCCCAGCAAGCCCCCATTCAATGGCAATCCTTGGTAAACTTCCTTCCAGTTTTTTTCCTCAGCATCATGTTACATGGTAGGGAATGTCCCTTTGGGGTCAGCTGTCTAGGCTATATCTTCTCCCAATCTCTTGTACATCATCAGCCTATTGGCTGGCAGGGCAACATGAGAAACAGAGATCTTGGCACTGTGCAAGCACTTGTTCAACAACAGATAAAAATGGGCGTGTTATCAACACTGTTTTGTTCACAAATCCAAAACATAACACCATACAGGCTGCTATGAAGAAAATTGACCATCACAGCTAAGCCCAGTACACTAGGTCATATGGAAAGAGTAGCTAGTTACTGCTATAACCCACATCCTCTTCACTCAAGGGGACTGATACCATCAAAAGACATTTAATGAACGCTTGTTATTTGCAATTACACCTGTTGCTCTTATGCAAAATATGACCTTTTTCTACAGATCTTAAATACTCCCTTATATGCTTAGGCCATCAGGTCCTCAGCAACACTGTTTCTTTACTTATCATCTATGAATTGACAGGCTGGATTAAAGGTCCTACTGACATGTGAGCTCCACACAGCCTCACCTGGAAGTATTTGGACTGAATGAAAGTACTGCAATTCACTGGTTTATTTTGTTTACAGTACTTTCCCATCTCTTTCCTCACTGTGCTACTTCAGAAGATAAGGAAGGTGGTTACTGGAGCCCTTGGACATTGTTGTTATCAGGCTGGGTTAAGAAGAAGCTAGAAATTCCTGTAGCAAGTGCTGGTGGGTTCTGCCTGTGGTGCTCTGCATTTGGGAGAGCAGAGGATGGGGCTGTCCAACTCCAGTTCATTACCTGTAAAGGTCTGGTCTGAGAATGGGAAAGAAAAAGGTGTTCACAGCCTGGGAGCAAGAAAAGGATACAGCATAGCTCAAAAGAGCCTTTCCTGGCATAGGAGATTGCATAATTGCAAGATAGGAACCATCAATGAATGCTCCAGTGTCTGAATAGCCAGGATTAAGAGAGAGAATCTGCGTAGAAAAGCAGAAAGGGAGAGATCCTAGAGGCATTCAGACCTCTAGGAGAAAAGTAATATGTCCATACTGAGCCACAAAAGTGTCTTTATCAATAACAGCAGAGAATAAGCAGGGGTATCCACAGTGCCTCTGCCTGGTGCTGTCACTGGCACAACAGTGCTGGCAGGAGCCACCATCACCAGCAGTCATGGAGGTTTGCTTTGTAATAGGCATCTCACTGCCTTTGGTGAGGCCAGATGCCATTTGTGAACTCTGAGCTCCACCATTGCTGTGAGGGAAAATGGTAATCCTTCATCCCATTGCATGCAATCTCAGCCAAGCCTTCCAGGAGGGAAAGCTTCCAGAAAGGGAGGGACAAATGGCTTGGGGAGCACCATTTTCTAGTAGTGCTCCCTTCTGAGTAAAATGACTCATCTTGCTTGAGTACAGAAAAATTGGTTCAGAAGAGTGGGAAATGGTAAACTGAAGACCAAAGTGCTATATACAATTTTGTGTAAATTAGTAATGTCAGATGACTCATGGAAAACTTAATAGTCACCTCAGTTTCAAAACAATGTAAAAATGTTTTTACTTGCATGTCTGCACTTGCTTCCTTCCCCCTCAAGGCCTTTACAAAGACCCTGTCTGATCACAGGGTACAGCATGACTTCATGGTACAGCTTTTCTGTGCCAGAGCTCAGGGCCAGAAAGTCTCAGGCAAACACCAATTTGAGGTTAATACTATACGCCCCACTGAGAATCCCTTCAGACAGATCAGTTTTGTTCTTTTTGTATTAGGCTACAGGTAGGTCTGGAGATGGGATTAACTTTTTTTTTTTAATCCAATTTTTTGAGTGCAGACATTCACTGCATGCAGCCAAAATTCACAGAAAACCAGTCATGAGTTTGCATGCCCATCACTACATACTTGTATCACATCCAGTACAGAGAGGGCTTGGTCCTGATCCACTTGTCCAAGTACTACCATAGTACAGAGAAGAATCAGGAAAGCCAAATCATTCATCTGACTCATTTTAGTGGAGTCATTTCTGATTTATAAAGACAATCAAGATCAGCAGGTACTTAATCTCCATTTTATCTGGAAAGAGAATAACTCTAAATTGGACTTCAGCTAAGCCTCATGCAGGACCCAGAGTCAGCTGCAAAGGAATCATTCGAGAGAGAGAGCACAGCAGAGAAGAGAGAGGTAAATGTTACAAAGATCTCAAAAGCCCCTGAATTTCCCAAGTTCTTTGCAATCTCATATATGCCCATGTCAGAAGATGCACTTGATTTCAGTTACATTTTTCAAGTAAGGTCATCTGATTTCCTGAGTTTGTACCAAATCTGTCAAACTCCTTTAAGTGAAATTTAATGGAAAATATTTTATTCTGACAGTCTCAAATGTTCCAATGTTAAGATTCTTGATGACATTTAATCTGAAACTCTGTGTTCATTTTATTCAAAAATAAAGACCTAAAAAGCATTTGATTCTCATGTAAAAGGAAATATTTTGAGAGATCTGACTTTCTTTAATATTTTGGCTTTGTGCAAAAATGATATATAAGGAAAAACTGGGCTTTGTGTCCACTAAACACCAAACTTTTTCTGACTCTTTTGCGTTGTAAGTTTATAATTTTTTTAAAATGGCCATAGTGGAACACATGGTTCTGCACCACAGAAGGAGAGCATACTCTGTTACCCCTGTCATCCATTTGCTCTGTTCATCCCCCTCTTCTCCTCTCCCCTCTCCCCAGCAGCCAGCACTAGCGCTTGTCTGTCTGCTGAGGAAGCTCATTCAACTCACCAAAATGGTGAGGGGAAAAAAAAAAAAAAGAAAAGAAAAACAGTCCCTTCACCTTCCCAAAGGAAAACAAGACTATTTTTTTTCCAGGGAATAAGTTGGCTTCTCTCCTGGGCAGAGGAGATGCCAGCACTGGCTGCAGGGGTGTCTGGCTGGTGGCTAAGGAAAGGAAGGAGCAGAGGGGGAGGCGTGGGTAGGGAAAGTGCAGAGAGCAAGACTTCCCCCTTTTGGCAGCAACAAGATGTTAGTTCAGTTCACAGTTGCAACTTTAAACCCCAAGTGAACCGAAAAACTGTCCCTCGCACAGTTCTGCCTTTCCCTATCAGATGAAACTTTCTGTCTTTTATCTTTGCATCTGTAGCAAAGGAATGGAAATTATCTGACTAGGTAAGCTAGTATTTCACTCTTAAAATACAATTTTTGTACCCATATCTTTTATGTTTCTTTATACCTCTGCAAAGTGGTCATGTTTGAAGAACAGTAATGGTGGACATACATATTCTGTATTCCTAAGCACAAAATAATGCGGAAGTTCAGCTAAGTACATCTTTAAAATATTTTCTGAAACATTCCTGAAAAACATCCACATTTGGTCTCTTCTACAGTGACAAATACACATCTATAGCTAGATATATATGTATGCAGACATTCAGGGTGATATGGCAGCTACACACTGGGACAGAATCTCTCTGTTTCTGGCCTGACTTTTTCAATACTGTGTATGGTAAGGCAGGAAGAAGACTAATTGCTACAAACCAGAAGCTGTAGTAATTCCTCTAATTCAGAAGTTACCAAACTTCAGAGAAGGGAAGCACAGGAACAGAATCTGTTTAAAGGCAGTCCATTTTGCTTTGTTCTTCAACACGGCCTCATTCAAAATACCATGGAATTTATGAGTCTACTGAAAGTGAGGTCTCATAATGTGCACAGCATGTTGCCAGTTAACTTGAATGAGCTTCTCCTCTGCTTTCTGTCTGATTCCTACAATAGTGTGCTTGAAAAAGGGGCCTTTCCTTTAAAACATATGCATTTTGAGGGAGTATAAAACCAGTCCAGGTAGGTTTGTGCTGCATACCTAAACATCAGTCTTCAAAAACATGGTCAGGTACCCCTTGAAGCAAGTTGGAGTGATGAATTTCTGCAGCACTCTGGATGCAGGCCTGCAATGGCATGCCTCTTTGTAAGCTTTCCAGTGCTTCCTGGTTCAGTTCAAGAGAGAAATGCTAGTTCGCTTGTGGGACTGCAGTGCTTTGATGTCTGCTTCCAGATGGAACTAGAAGTGCCGAGGCACGTAGAGAAAACAAAACCAAACTTTTACAATCTGCAGGAAAGATGCAGAAGAATAATAGAAGCATATTCTTATATGCCAAGTCACTGTATTTGTGACAGCATCATAACTTAAAAAAAAAAACAACAAACCTATAAAGCATAGGAAACAAAATAAGGGTTACAGATGTCTCTTTTTTTTTTTTTTTTTTAAATCTTTCTGATGTTTATTTCTCCCAAAGACATATATAAAGCTTCTTTTGTCAGTACAGGATTTTATTCTAAATGTTCAAACCACAAACAATGAATCTACTACTCCTATAGTTCCTCTGACCCTCCAGAAGCAAAAGAGTAGCCTGTTCCTATAGCTGCAGCACTTACTGTACTTAATTATGAACTGACATGCAGTAATGAAATATCAAACATGTTCTATATGCAGATTAGCTCCATAGCACTAGCATATTGAAAGCACTCAGCTATAAAAGTTATTTTAAAACTTACTTATACAGTCTTGTATGTGTTGATCTTTATTTCAGCTACTGAGTTTGAAAGCTGTAGAGCTTTGTATAATGTTTTCAATTGATTTCTCAATATTAATTTCAATTACAGTATCTTTCATTAATCTACATGTATAAATATACAATTTTTTTTAAAGAAATATATTTGTTCTCAGTATCTTTTCATTGCACTCTACCCATAATTACTCAAATGACTCTTCTTATAACTAGAACTATTGAAATCCTTCATGACATAGTGGCACTAACATTTTGAACTCCTTATGCAAATACTCTCACCTCTTATCTGAAACTGCCAGAAAAGTTTGGTGAAAAAAAGAGGCATTTATAGGAAAAAGGTTGCTCAATGCCTGGCAGCTATGAAATGTGGGGTTTTTTTCACTCTCCTTTATGTCACCGAGGACGAATTCCAGTACCCACTATGGTATAAATCCTATGGTTGTTTAATAACCTTCACAACTTACACTGGTCTCCATATGTAAAGAAATACAAAGAGAGTGTTTTGTCTGAGAAGTTCCACCTTGCTTTCACCATGAGCTTAGCCCTGAAACAGACGGGATAGAGCTTCAGGGCTCAGCACAGACTGAACCTGCTGGCTTGTGATCTATGGATCCTATGGTCATCCAGTGCTGTTCTTCCCAGCATGTTATGGGTACAGTGCTACAGCAAGGCCAGAGACTTGCCATAGCAGGATGCCCTTTGCATACTTAGAGAAGATTGTTTTCCCCTCACTTCTAGATGGTGGGGTTGCTAGAGAAACATAGCACTTTAGGAGGCCTCCAGTCAGAAATTCTGATTCCCAGGAGCTTCCCAGGTTTCCCCCACAGCCAATTGACCACCACTCTCCCCAGGGTATGTTACCAACGGCTGATGAGATCCCACTTGCCTTTCCCCACTACGGCCCTGATGAAGAAACAGGATTTCACCAGAGTTTCACTAGGATCACCCCTTCTCATGTTAATCACATCACCAGCAGACAGACAAGGATGAGATGAAGACTGAGCCTGCCCATCCTCCCCAGGATGCCTTGTACTCTGACCCAGTTTTGAGACAGCTTAAGTAGGACCAGCTGCACTGATGTGGTACCAAGACTCATGTCCTGTAACAGCATTAGCACAATGGTTTAACTAGGAGATAAAACACACCTCTCCTCACCACACAGTCCTCTGCGCATCTCCAAGTGGACATATCTTACCATATGTATGGGAAGAGGGGAATCACTGAAGAGATGAATGTCACTCTGATGTATCTGGTCTCAGGACAGGAAGAGCTACTCATTGTCCAGCACGCTGGGCTTTGGGGTCAGCTGTGTTTTTTTCTTCAATTTTGAATTTTATTTTACTTTTAATTACAAGCTTTCATTCTCCTGCTAAGTTCCACTTTTCCATAAAATATGGGCTACTGAAACAACATTTTCCTAGGTATTCCTCCAGATTTGAAGAGCTGATGATGGCATGAGTATCTGATGTGATGTTCATCAAGTCTTTGACAACTCAGTCTTAAATATCCAGCATTTGAAAGAAATCCACAAATCCACTAGGTTATTAGGAATCTAAAGAAACAGACATGATAAGATTCAGGAGCAGGATACCTTAAATATTATCCAAGTTTCAGGACCAGGTCTTTCTTAATTAGTGTACTACGTGCTGTAAACCCCATAGCTCAGACTTACCTAATCTTGATGGAAAGTCACTCATCTTTGAATTAATTTTAAGGTAGTTCAGGAATACACGTCTTCGTTATCACTTGCCTACATATGCAAATAGACCAACAGAGTTATAGCTGTATAATAAATGGCTACCACTATGTCAATGTAACTTCTTATAAGGAACCTATGGTAGAATGAAGCAACTTTATTTGCCATATAATTAATTCTTTTCCAAACAAAATTATTCAGAATCTGTTAAGAAACCTGTATATTAAAAAATCTCCAAACAGCTCCCCACTTTGAGATGAAATTTTACATGGTGTGACTTTTAAAATCACATTTATTAAAATGGTCAAAATTTGTCAGGCCCACGTAAGTAACAATCCCTACATTTGTAAAGAAGACAGAATTATTTTGGGGCTTTTTAGTTACTTTCTTTATTACTTTTATGGGGGGAGGAGGGAGGAAAAAGGGGAAAAAAAAAAAAAAAGGCAACAGAAACTCTAATATAAATTCTTTCACAACAGTGAAGATCACACATATCCCCTCCAAGCACTTTAAACCTGGCTTGTTTGCCGTTGCTTACTGCATGTCATAGTGACAGAAGAGTGATGATTGTACTATTAAATGAAAGTAACTTTGGCATTGTCACCATTGCTTTAAGCTATACTTCCATAATTGTCTGCTTAATTATTGTTTCTTATAACTGATCTATCACAAAGATGCAAAAATACAAATGCTACACATGGCAGTGACAGAGGTTAATTAGATCTTTTTCTCTATTATTTTCCTTCATATCAGTCTGTATTTAAAACAGTGTTTTCTGTGCTCTGTGTTATATTCCAGGGGAATATATTTATGATTAAACTGAGAAAGAGGCTCTAAAACCCACAAACAGTTCCCAGCTTTAACAGTCCATCATTAGTACACCACTTAGTATGTGTAATCTCCTCTGTTTCATGCAAGCAAAATTCACCCCCACTGGATGAAAAGTACATGGCCAAGTCATGAACTAAATCCCCATTAGACTCGGACACTACACCACATAATTGTAAAATTTCAGGTATGTATATTTTTCTGATATCTATGTCTTAGTTTCAACTGATGAATGAAGGATGTTGGGGAAGATTTTATTTTTGCCCTGCCCTGCCTTGACTGGGTAGCTTAATGTGAGTGGAGCTACTTGTTCTGCCAGCAGTCAGTTGCTTCCCATATTCAAACTACCATAATTAAAGCTAGCTGTAGATGAATACACAATATATGAGAACTATATACATGGACACAGATAAAAAAAAAAGTTATAAATCAACCACTGAAAAACCTAGCAAAACCTGAATAAATGTGCATCAATGCTAAAACATGCATGTATGCATGATAAAGCAGAAAAGCATGAAACTTATCATTAATGTCCCTTAAATACCACCTTACTAGAGCACAGCATTATATGAGATCTATGTAATATACAAGAAGCCGAAAGACATTTCAAGCGAAAATAAAATTCAGACCATCCTTTCAATATTACTTATTTATTTCCTCTGAGTAGATAAAACAGACCACATTGTCAAAATTGAAATTAAAAAATGTAACCACAATTATCTTAAATGTGCTGCTCATTAATGTGTGAGGCTCTCTGTGGATATTGTCTCTGGAAATGCTCTTTTCAGATCTGGAAGGAAACTCTGCATTCCAGATCCCTGCAGCCCTTCTTGGGAGGCATGGGTTTTTACTTGTCCTGGCAAGCTGGATGGTATTTATCCATTCCAGTTATTCCAGATAGTTTATGCCATCCTTGATGAGCTGCAAGGACTGTGAGAAAGAATACAAAGCAGCATGGATATACAAAGCACAGGAGTAACTTGATAGTGGTTTTGTCTGCTTATGCACAGACTTATCTAAGAGTGCTTTCTTCCTACACATGGGCATCTGCCAGAACTCAGCCCTGATTTGGGGATTTTCATCACATAGAATTGAACTAGTCCAAAGGACTGTGTAGGAATAATTGCACTCCCGTATCTTTCATGTTTGTGGAAGCAAAAAGGCCTGATGGAGCCAACTTCTGATTCATCTGACTGCCAGGATCTCTCAAAGCCTCACCCTCTTGCTCACACAGTTCTGGCTAGTGATTCATAAAAGTTAATACTATTAATGCTCATAAACACATTTTGGGAATGCTGACAGCTTTCCTCTGGAATGGTGGTTTGTGAACAGTCTCTTTCCCATTCCCTACACCAGCAATGATGTAATCAGGGTAGGACTAGGTGGTGTCACATGCTAGAAACCTAATGTGCATTGCAAATGATAACATCCACAGATGGGTGAGGAACATTTCTGCCCCAGCTTGTGGACCCTCTGGAGTTTCCTGCTTTTGGTCTATGAAAAGCTAGCAGTGAAAACCCTTTTTTGTTTTTTTTTTTTTTTCTTTATGTTAACTATTAGTGAGCTCATATGAAAACCAAGTGAACAACAATCAAAAAATCCAGTTTTTCCTTTCACACAAAACCCCTGTTGTTTAGCCAGCTTTTGGCCTTGAGACTGAAGTTCCAGGTGTTAGGTGTAGTAGGTGAAAGAATCCCACTGTGGGCTTTTCAGTGCTATCTGTTGGTAAAAATATACACAGGTATGTCTTCAAATCTAGGAATTCATAAAGATATTGATTCAATACCTAAAACTATTTAAGCTACTATTTTTCAACTATTTCAGCAGTTAGGTACCTAAGAACCTTCAAGGATGGAAAGTCTGTGCAGGAATGAGGATGAGGAAGTTCTTTCAGCTGTGCCCATAGGTGCATTCCCTTTCCCAACAGTGCTCTTGGCCTCTTTCCCCTCCTGGAACAAGGAAGGCAAATGTTCCGTAATTCCCTCTCCAAGGAGACAGTGACGGTCTGTGCAATACTGCAGCAAGCAGTCTATTCAGTGCATACAAAGCAGAAAGACCTTTGGGTAATTCACTGTGAATGGAGAGAAATGAGTTTGAAAGCCTCTAAGCCTCTTCAGTTTTCCATCCCTACATCTCTCAGGCACAGAACATCGTAGCCCATACACTTTTTAGTATATATTCACTGTTCACATACCCACATTTATTATTTTTGCAATAAGTCATAATTGGATAACTTTCACTTTGCCAAGAAAATTGAAACCCACTTCTTTTCTTATTAGAACTACCGGTATTAGTCGTTTTTTCTAACACTGAAACATTCAGGAGAGTCCAACTTATGATAACAACAGAGTAACTTTCCAGTACCTTATGGAAGAGAAAATATTATGGTTTTGCAGAAATAAAGACAAAACAGCAGAGCAGCTGTTTCATACATAAAGGCACTATGAACTCAGTCAGGGACACTGAGTGACAATGATAAATGATATTTAGTGAGGCAGCATCTCTAAAGTGAAATTTTGAAACTATAAATAGGTTATGTATTAAGGTATTTCAAAGCAACTAGGTTGTTGTATTTTGTTTTGTTTGGTTTGTTGTTTTTTTTTAAGACACCTAAGGGTACTTGCTTTTAAAAGGAAGCACATTCAACAGTTTAGATGTCAAGTATGTTTTGGGATATTCAGACCTTTTAAGTTCTAAAACTGCTGGCCATTTTTACACTTAGAATAAAGAATATAGTATTCAGAGGTAGAAGCACAATTCAGTTCATTAATTTAATTAATTCAAAAGTTAATTACTTCAAAATTCATTAAACCCCTTTAATACAAAATTGAATAAATAAAAATTACCTAATTGCAAATTATAGGCTCTTCAGGTCTGATTTTCAAAAAATGATTTGGAGACGGGGCACCTATTTGTCTCTAAGATGGAAATATTTAGCAACCAATTTTTTTAAATTTAAATCAAGACAATTTAAGGATATAATGTTCTTTGTGTTTAAAACTGCATAGAAAACCTCGTGAAACATCAGTCATTTGGGCATTGCTGTTTATTTCCTTGGAGACAGCATCAGACCCTAAGGTACAATAGAAATCAATGACAAAACCTTCATCAACATCCAGGAAAAACAGTTCAAGTCTACAGTGAGGTAATGGAGGTGTTTTTCATTTAAAAAAAAAAGCCCACATATTTTTCAAAGGCTCACTAGAAGCTTTAGGGACTTCTATCTTTCTACTCTTCCTTTAACAGACAATTCATTTAATTCAAGTACATTTCAGTTTTGAAGAGTGGTGATTGAGTAATTGCTAAAAGGGGCACAACAATAAATGACATGTATGGAGACCTTCATCTGAAAGAAGGAT
This sequence comes from Todiramphus chloris collaris, assembly GCA_025345505.1. NCBI lineage: Eukaryota > Metazoa > Chordata > Aves > Coraciiformes > Alcedinidae > Todiramphus > Todiramphus chloris. The sequence continues at coordinate 54,467,251 of JANVCC010000018.1, forward strand.
TCTGTTGAGAGAATTACTGCTGGAATTATCTTGGGTTTGTGGTTGTGGGGACATGAATGTATTTTTTGTCCCTGACAGAACTGGAAGAAGCATAGTGTTGAAATTTTCTGATGAAATCTACTGAGGACACTAATTAGAGAAACAGCAGGGAAGCGAACAGGAAGAACTTGTGGACATGACATTGCAACAGAATGAAGTTTGATAGAGTGAGGGGTGGGAGCCGCCACTATGAACTTATATGAACTCCCCATAATTGAGGATCTCATCAACTGGAAACAAGCACTGAGATGAAAAGATCTGGGTCTACAGTTTGATGGTGGGATGGCAATGAACTTGCAGAGTGCTGCATCCATAAAAAAACAGAGATGTGATAGTAAGATATACAAGAGTATTACCTTGCACACTTCCCTTGTAAGCTATTGACATACTGTATAATACGGAGATTCAGTTCTGTGCTCAAGAACTATGAGTTTGAACTAGATTCAGTAAAGTGAAAGGATAATCAAAGACTGCTGAAAATAAAAAAAGGTAATTAAAAAAGTTTGCATTCTTAGGTCAAGCAAATCTAAGGCCTGGACAGAATATGGTGTTTCTTAGTAGACACCACTGAGAGAAAAACAAGCCATGAACAAATTCAGGATGGAGATTAGAAGATTTCTCATCCTTGCCAGACTAGGTTTTTGGAACAACTTGTTTTAAGATCAGTTGTTATAAATTTGTGGAAGGATTGCATGACAGAGCCACAAGTAACAATGAAGGATGGGCCTCATTGACACAGAATGTTCCTGTCCTGGGAGACCATATTGCTGTTGTAAAAACACTATTACAACAACAGCTGGGAAAAAAGCAATCAAACCAACTAAACAAAAAAAACACAAAAGCAAACAAAAATAAAATCCCAGAAAACCCTCTGAAAATAAGGGTAAAACTAACTGAGCAGCTTACAATTGTCCTCTGGCAATGGATATTTTTATTGCTCAAAATAGGACTATTTCCTTCAGATTGTGCATAAGAAATCGTGTGAATAATAATTTGTTAACAATTTCAAGGAAGGCATATCAATTAGCATAAATTTTGAAAATTATTTAGGTTTCAACACAGCACCACCTATTGGAATAAAAACAGTAGCAATGAGTTTGAAACAGTGCAAAAACAGCTGGAGTCAGCTATGATTAATTTATAGACTTACAGTTTGGAGAGCTCTGTGACTCAGTCTGCCTTGCATATTGTCACTGCTGATATAAATTTGATGGCAAATATACTATTAATTTTTTAAGTCATTAGAAAGGAAGATTTTACCAGAGCGTAGGTGAGGTAAAGGTTTGCTTTGAGACATCAGACATAATTTGGCACAAAGAGAAGATATTTACACAGTGTTAAAGGAGATAAGAATATATTTCCTAGCAAAGAGACCATTGTGCATGAGAATTTAAATGAGTTGCAGATAGATACAGATAAGCGATAAAAGTAGATGCCTGGCCTATCATTAGAGAACATATCAGCCACTTTAAAATACACTCTGCTTAAACTAATCACTACATTACTGCAATTTCAAATGAGGCATGCAGGTGTAAAACTGGAGTAGCACAGGCAGGTCTTTCTTCTTGCTAATGAAGAGATTATAACCTGTTACAGTTCAGAGTTTCAGATGAGCATTTAATAACATCCAGAGAACAAGATGGGGCATGTACAGTTCAAAACCATGTTCTCAGGGATTTATCTCCTTTGAGTCCCCTTCATCCTCCATTCAGGATGAAAAAGAGAAGTCCTAAAAATTTTTATTCCCAGGAATTATTTCTGCTTACAGCTTTAGAAAACAAATTACAGTGAAAACAGCTGTTTTGCATGGACATTACACCCATAAGGTGTAATTAATCCCCAGACTCCAGTGGGCACAAATTGCATCCCAGGGAGCAGTGCTGTAAGCTGCACAGGGCAAAACAGTAAGGAGCCAGTCTATGACTCCCTGAAATTTTAGGATGGAGAAAGGTAATATAAAAACATGCTAATGTTCCTCTGAAGGTAATGGCTTGCCCACAGCTGGCTGGGGGTGCTCAGAAAGGTTGCCTGCTCCCAGCTTTCACAGTGATGGATAGCTAAACGTTGCTGAACGTTGTGTGGCCTCACAACAATGGGCTGCCTTGTCAGGGATACACACTGCTGTGCTTGTGTCAGGCCAGGAAAACCATGGCTTCAGATCAGATGGTGGGGGCTTCACTGGGCAGGAGGCACCCGGAGGGCAGCAGGGGTGGCCACGTAGCCCTGTCATAGGGGCATTCACCAATGCCAGGCAAAGGCAAGCAGCTCAACTCTCCCTCCCACAATTAAAAAAATACCTTTTTTCTTCCCACAGAGAACAAGGACAGATGCTGCTAAAAAAAACACGCTGGGTGTGTGTACAAAAGCAAGCAATGTGACAACATTCACTGATGGACAAAGCATCCCTCAGGATGCCCAGCCCCAGACCTGGGCAATCACAGCCCTGTATCAACTCCCCTTCCTCTTCAGCATTGACTTCACACACTGTTAGCCCTACCTGGCATTAGCAACATCCCAGTTGTCCTGTGTTGCTTGGATCTTAGAATGGCTCTGGAAGCACTGGGACAAGACTGATGTCTCTAGGGGAAGACTGATGCTAGAGTCACTTACAGAAAACGAGAGGAACCATAGTTAGCATGCATTCCCCTCTTTCTTGGGCTAACCTCAAGGTACTTGAATCTCAACTTGAAACATGCTAATCTTATAATTGTTATTCTGAAGATACTTAGATTATTAATTATTTTTTTGAAAATAGAGTGGTACATCCACTACTGTAGCAAAGGGTATGCATAAAAAGCTGCAGGCACCACATTCCCATTTAGCAACAACATCCATGTCAGGTAAGACTGTTCATTTGAAATTTGTGAATATGAAAACAGTGTTCAAGAACAAAACCAGTGCTCCTACATTTCAGTAGGTTTTTCTAGACTATAGACAACACATATAAACTTATAATTCATGGTAATTAGATGATACCACTACATGATTCATAATGAAAATTTATACTATTTTTTCTTAAGTGTTTGAATTTTGACATTTAAAAGTCTTGCACTTTATTTACAGAGTCAAAAACCCAAAAGGCTTTACATTCTGTAAATGTTTTTGTTCTTATTTAGTTGTTTTGAAACCTTCACTTGCCCTGTGTCCTTACCCCCAGACAGTTTACACAACCAGAAGGAGACTTCAAGTGTGTGATTTTTTAAATTTTTTTTTTTTAAAGAAACAGGAGCCAGTTACAAAGTCAATAACAATGTTTACAGTTTCAGAGCATGAAGTTCAAAGGTGCCTTATTTTATATATCCTAGTCATCAACTTCTAGTTCCCTGCAGGAGATGAGCTGAAAAGAGAAACCTGGAGATACTTTAAAATAGAGTGATAAATTGCAGGGGAGGAGGGGTGGGGTGGTGGCTGTTCTTTTTTTCAAATCCTTTAAAATATTTGCTATACTAAAAAACCTATATTCTTTCTCCCCTTTCCTCATGCAAACAGCAATATGTTTCCAAATAGACACCAAAGAGGCTTCATGAAAATATTTTTCTGACTGTGATTCTTCTATGGTCTACAATTAATGCGGATAAGCATTTGTTCACTTGAGTTTCCCCATATAAGCAAATAAAAGAAACAGTGAAGACAGGAAATGTATTTTCATGTACAAATGATAAGCACAATCACCCTTTTGATTTTGCTTTCATTAGTTAGCTGTGACTTAGGCTTGTTTTTCAAACTTTCACTGCATATCCAAGCCTTTCCATGTTCTTCTGCATATCTCAAGACTAATGTCTTGGCTATATCAGTGCATATTCACCAATTCAGACTGAAAATGAACCTTCTCTCTTGTTTTTTTATTCCTTATTGCTTTTCCAAGTTATTGGAAATAAATATTCCCCAAATCACTAATTTGCTATTTGCTATGGTACACCATCTAGACTGAAACTGTATGCCTGTCTAAATTTTTGTGGTTAGTGATTTTAGCAGAAGACATAGACTGAGTTTCAGCTCAGTCTTCTGGAAAGACACAGAGTTTATGCTAAAAAATGACATATGACAAAAATCATACGTATGACAAAATCAACAGCATTGCTACATTTCTGTATAGACCATATGTTTGTTGTTGTGTACTGAACTGATGAAATTATTTAAAAAATTGTATAATGTCTAGGGACTCCTGAAAATCATTTGCTGCAGTGTTGCAGCACTATACGCTGTTAACTGTGAACTGCTTGAATAAAGAAGACACGCACATGCTTGCACCCTGGCATCTGAAGACTTACTTTTTCATCCTCCTGCTCTGAAGATCCACCATGTGTTTTGATGTATTTTTACACTAAGTTGGATTATTTGGGTCATTACACTCAGAAATATCTTTCAATTTTTTTTTTTTTTTCTCTAACAGTTGAAAAAAACTCTCATGTTTTTGACCACAGATGTCTATCTGTGGTGTTTTGTGGCAAAGTGTATTCAGGAAAAGTCAACCAACTAGAAATAATACCCAGTTTTCAAATGGGCCAAGTATCTGCTGCTCCTACATCACTGAGATTTGTGAGTAATCAGATTTTTTACAGATTGGGCCATTTACAGTAAAAGCCATAGACAGAGTTAAAAAATAGGCACAGGTCTTTCCTTTGAAAGACCTAATAAACCACTAACCATTTCTAAATTCCAACCATTGCACTTTTCTTGGGAAGAAAGCAAATGGTTGATTTTCCATCTGCAACAACTACTACTCACATCAGCAATGAAATCCTGTCTATGGGGTGTTTTTCTGTGTTATTGAGTCGCAGCACAGGCAGTATTGCTTAAAGACTTTTCCGATGCTGTAAGAAATCACTGTAGCATTTGGGCTCATTTGTAAGCTTACTGTATTTACAGGGAAACATGTATGTATTGAAACAGGTGCCCAGAGACACTACGGAGCCTCCATCCTCAGAGATGGTCATCATTCAGATGGCCAAGGCCCTGAGTAAGCCAACACAGCTCTGAAGCTGACCCTGCTCTCAGTCAGGGCAGGGACCAGATGCCCTCCAGATAGCTCCTGCAGACAGAATAGATTATGCTATGATTCTGTTGTTCACTGTCATGGTAGCAAACTTAGTGCAGGTGCTTCCTTTTTCTGACATGTATTTAATATTTTTCTCATTACAGTATTACCAAATCCTGGTGTAATGAGATTTTAATGCTTTTTAGTATTTTAAATAGGTACAGGAAATAGAGAGGGTCATTTGTTAAGACACAAGTAATATCGTGCCTAATTAACTTTGTATACTATTTACCTGCTATTTTTTTTAAGTGTTTTAAAATACAAATAAAATATGAATTAAAATAACAAAGTACTGGACGGAGTTATTTATACACTTCTTAAAATCTGAGAGTATAGGTACCAATTCTCATAATAGTTTTATGTTGGATAAATAAACCACTGATATTGCTCAGCTTTTGCTACAAAGGGCAATTGCCAAAGTTCATTTCTAGAACCAATGGTTTTTAACTGGAATATAGTCTGATAGTGACTGAAACCTCCAGTTCAAGGAACAAGACATGAGCATTGGCTTAGTCATATTTCAGCCACTGAGTAAGCTCATTCTTAAACCAGTCTGGGGCCTAATTCAAGGGTTTTTTTATCACCAGGAGGAAGCTTTATGTTGAATTCAGAGATCTTTGTCCCAGCACCCACAATGTGGCCCCTGTGATTTAGACTTGAGGTCAGTTCCGAATCTGACTCTTTTTAGCCTTGTGCAAGCAAAAATGCCCAGTTTACATCTTTAAGATGATACTGGGGGCTAGATGCAACCTCAATGAGGATGGGGAATAGGGCTGCAGAGAAAAACAGCCAGCCCCACTGATGCACCTTGTATTATGTACTGCAAAAGATCGTGCCATTTGGGTGGTGATGGTGGGAAAGCCTTTTCTCCCCAGATAAATGTTCTCATTAAAAACTACTCACCAACTTACCTTGGAAGGCTCTCATGAATATTAATTGTTTACTGCCATCACTGTTGTTCTATTAACTGCTGTTAAATACAATATATTGTAATAATGCTTGCAGCAAGGATTTCTAATTCAGGGAAATAGGAAATTGATGTTCCGTTCCTACCTGTAGATACGGGATTGTTTCTTATTTATTAGCTGTATTTAAACACCTTCATTATGCTAAAGTATCAGAGACTTACAATTCTACCTGTCTTATAGGCAGGGAGGCATTTGTGCTTTGCTTTGGGTGGGTTGTTTTGGTTGTTTCTTTCGTAAGAACTTGGTGTTAATAAAACTCACCCTGCAGGTCAGGAAGTCCTCCTGAAGGCAGATGGAATTCAAAGATTATCCAGAAACACCATCCAAATCTGTCTGTATCTGGCAGTGATATTGATTACAGTGGGAGAAGGAGATCCTGTTTATATTTTCCTTGCTGCAAGGGCATAAATTATGGGATGTGTATGAACCAAACCTCAACTTGTGCACACCTCTTTGCAGGAGGTCTGTGTTTATAAATGTATAAACCATCTGTTTAGTGTTTGCAAAATAAACACCTGCTTTTTTATAGGACAATTTAATATCTGGTTCCAAAAAAGCCTGTGAGGTCTGATGAAGCTGCACAGACTGCTGCTTAATTCTTTGCAAGAAATGCAAAATAACCACGTAATTAATGAAAATGCCTGCAAATGCAGACTGCATTTTCCTGTTTCACATGAATTCCTCTGTTCAAGTAATTAACTGCACCTTTGAAAGGACAGCTTCAATTTTTGCATGTCTTCTATCAATTTGTGTGATGTATGTATCTTCATTAAGAAATAATAGGAATAGCTATACATAAAAGAAAATCAATTTTACAAATAAGTAAATACATAATATACTGTGGATATATCATGTGAATGTCATGTTGACATATCTGCTTTTTCATTTAAAAAAAATATTTCCAAGTCACTGTTTATGTTAGCAAATCTTCTCCAGTGCTAAGGTGGCTACTAGCTTTCCATATAAGACACTGCTTGGCTTGGAAGGATGTTTTGGCCTCACAATTGCCAGAGATACTCAGAAAGCCAAGCAGACTGTTTCTTCAAACTTTGAAGGAAAGTGGTTAAAGTTGGTTTTGAGTATCCTTGGTTAGGACAGCTGGACATTTTACAAAATCTCACAGAGCACCTATTTGCATCATTACATGCCTAAATATGTTGCCCAGGCTGGCCTTAAATCAACAAAGAGTTTGTGCTGAAAAAGGATTTTAAGCCTTTTCTTCCGAATGAAACCAGCCGTGAAAATTCTGGCACGTTCCTAAATGTGTTCCATTAGATTCTTTGTGTAACCATCAGCCTCGTTTAACAGGTGTTGTTAAAGCTTGTGCTGTTTTATAAGGAACATTTTGGTCAGCTCCACTGAAAATTCATGACTCACTAAGAGTCTCTCAATCTTTTAGAAAATTTTTCTGTGTGATGGAATGGAAACTAACTAACCCCTTTATCAGTGAGTACATCCTGCAAACAGGTAACTAAACAAAATGTAAAAAGCCCACTTGATTTGAGAATCTGAAATAAAATGTTCTTATTTTCTTATTATCACTTTATTCCAGGCAATGCAACAAAAATGTGTCACCATTGCAGCTGCACCAGGACTTCATTAATAAATGGCTGCAAGTGTCTGATGGTTCATTCAAGGAGTTTGACTCTGTTCCCACAGAAGTCAATGGGAGTTTTGCTACTGACTACAACAAAGTATCTTACCCTTGCGTGAACTTAATGAATGAACTACAGTCCTGTCAGTTTGATTTCGGTACCAGGGAAGTTGATGGAGCAGATCATCCTGAGTTCTGTTATGCAGCACATGCAGGACAACCAGGGGATCAGGCCCAGTCAGCATGGGTTTATGAAGGGCAGGTCCTGTTTAACAAACCTGATCTCCTTCTGTGACAGGCTGACCCACCTGCTGAATGAAGGCAAGGCTGTGGATGTTGTCTATCTTGACTTTAGTAAGGCATTTGACACTGTTTTCCACAGCGTTCTATTAGAGAACTTGTCTGCTCTTGGCTTGTATGGGAATACGCTTTCCTGGGTGAAAAACTGGTTAGATGGATGAGTCCAAAGAGTTGTGGTCAATGGAGTTAAATCAAGTTGGATTCCAGCCACATCTTCACGAATGATCTGGATGAGGGGATAGAGTGCACCCTTGGTAAATTTGCAGATGACACCAAGCTACGTGGAAGTGTAGATCTGCTTGAGGGTAGGGAAGCTCTATCAAGGGGTCTAGATAGGCTGGATCACTGGGCCAAGGCCAATTTCATGAGTTTCAATAAGGCCAAGTGCCGGGTCCTGCACTTGGGCCACAACAGCCCCCAGCAGTGCTACAGGCTGGGGAGGAGTGGCTGGAGAGCTGCCAGGCAGAGAAGGACCTGGGGGTGTTGATTGACAGCTGCCTGAACATGAGCCAGCAGTGTGCCCAGGTGGCCAAGAAGGCCAATGGCATCCTGGCATGGATCAGAAATAGTGTGGTCAGCAGGAGCAGGGAGGTGATCATTACTCTGTACTCCGCTTTGTTAAGGCTGCACCTCGAATACTGTGTCCAGTTTTGGGCTCCTCTCTAGAAGGACGTTGAAGTGCTGGAGAGGGTACAGAGGCAGGCTACAAAGCCAGTAAAGGGTTTGGAGCATGTGTCTTATGAGGAAAGGCTGAAGGGTCTGGGGCTGTTTAGCCTTGAGAAAAGAAGGCTGAGGGGAGACCTTATTGACCTCTACAACTACCTGAAGGGAAGTTGTAGCAAGGCAGGAGTTGGTCTGTTCTCCCTGGTGACAAGTGACAGAACAAGAGGAAATGGCCTGAAGTTGAACTAGGGAAGATTCAGGGTCTGTACATCTCAGAGTCAGCACTGCAGCAACAGCTATGAAGTTACCGGTCATTAACTGAACAGTTAGCTCCTGATTTTGACCACCAATATGTCAATATATCAGTTCTTCACTGTATTAACAGCAAATGCCTTTTGAAAGAATCCCCCCAATGCTTTATGCAACCATGTGTCTCTGACTTCTCAGGGAACATCCTGCTTTTCTCTGCAACAGAGAATGAGGGCACTCTCTGATCCTTTCCTGATGAACTACAGGAAAGCTTATCTGTCTCTGGCACATAAAGAGAAGGTGAGTGAGGACTGGAAGTACTCAAATGTTTTAACGTGAGTGTTGATGTAAGAAAGGCTGAAGGGGAAGGAATGCCAAAACCCCATATTGTTTCAGTGAAGACCTTAGACACAGAGCTATAAGCTGCAGTTGCTGTGTGACACGTTCCTCATTAGTGCCTTCTTCCACTCAACACCTTTTAGTCCCCAAGAGCTTTCCCCTGGCTCATCACAGCTGCCTTTGGCCACCTACAGCAGCACTGCTCTCTCTCGTCATGCATGACTTACAGCTCCTTCCAAACACTCCTAGTGCTTGTAAATTCTGTGATGGTGATGATGGGTCTGAGCAGTGGGAGGCTGCTGTTCAGAGTGTGAAGGTGATGGAGAGTAGCAGGTACAGCAGAAGCTGTGCATGAAAGAGTGCAGGCTTCTCTGCCTCGCCTCATGTTCCTCTGGTGCATGACCCTGCTCACAGGGCTCCTGAGAGCACCCTACACCCTGATGCTTTCAGACAACCTCAGCATTGGACAGGCTGACCCACTGACTGAGGGCAAACTTGTTCTTAATAATTTGTTGCTTTGAGGAAAATTTCTTATTCTCAAGAATTGTGTTTCCCACTTAAGAAAGTACATCAATATGGGTCAACCACACTGATATGACCACTGTGATTTAAGAAAACAAAGTGAAATACATTGGCTCCTGGAGCATCGGTCCATCTTACTGACTAATGCCACATGGGAGTCCCCATGCAGCCCCTGCCACAGTTTCCTTGTATCCAGGGTTAGCAGGATGAGGGCACGTGCTCTGGCCAGTTTAAAAACTGACAGGTATCAGTATAATTTCCAGTACTTAGCAGAGAACTGCAGCAGTTCAAATTAAAAATAAATGTGTTCTGAGGTCCAGAATAACCCCACTACAAACCTGATCTGCTTCAGCTATATTGCCTGTGCAACACAACCAGTTCTTTGGCCTCTGCTTTACTCTTCCATTACAGGAGCCTCCTCACACTCATGAACATGTGTTTCTAATCAGAAAATGCTCAAGGAAAGACCACCTTCCTACAAAGGATACGTTTTTTCTCAGTCCCAGTGGGCATCTTACAGACAGGTTTTAGTATGCAGCAAAAAAATGAGCAGAGCAAAAAGCTGAAAGGACAGCTTTCTTTTAATCAAAGCCTACAGTGTTAGCCCAGATGTTTGTAACAAAGCTAGGAGAGAAGACATTTCTTAATTATTATTCCTGCTGATGATATCATGAATAAATAACTTCACAGCAGAAAGCAGTAACAAGAAACTTGTCTTTTGTTTTGGCACTTTAGTTTACTTTGGCTTGTCTAACCACTTTTTAAGGAAAAAAATGTCTGAATGTACTTAAACAGGGAAATAAAAGTTCCTTATGCCTCCCGATTTTCAAATGAGAGTTTCTGAGACATCATTAAACAGTGGACAGCTAAAAAATCAATGCTGTTGTTTCTAGAGCTCTTTAAACATAAACCACAGAGAATGTTAGACAAGGAAGGTAATCGTCTTTGTGGCTTATTACATTAACATCAGGTCAGCCAGATGTTAAAAGCCTCTAAACTGGGGAACTCAAAGAATAGGAGTCACAATCCCTTGAATTTGAGGCTTGATCCAGAAGGGACTTGGTTTAGCGCTTTCTGTTGACTTGAGGGAACACTGAGACAATCTGATCTGCTTTAGTACTTTCAATTTCACACAGTCATGCCTCTAACAATAATGTGAATGTGGACTGAGAGTGATGGAGGCTTTACTTAGCTGGACTATCAGTGTAAAAAGCAAAATAGAAGTTGGAGGCCACTTGGATCCAGCAAGGACTTGGAACCATATCACAATAAATAAATAAATAAAAGCACTAAAAAACCACATTGTAATCTGTAGAAAAAAATCTTTAGCAATTTAGTAATGGACAGAATCAATGACACAGTGCTAGGTGTCTACAGTAGTCTTAATCAGCATCTAAACATGTGAGCACCTGGGAAAACAGGCCCTTCTCTTGGTGTGGTTCTTGCTGGCTGTAGGTTCTTTTATTCCAACAACAACAGAAATTGGGGATTAAGATTCCTTCCAGTCTGAAGGGAATCTAAGGAGCTCATCATGCAGAAATAAGAGAGGCCTCTGAAGCCTGAGCCTGTGCTAGGCAGCTGCAGACAACACTTGGGAAACGGGCAGTGTGCCATATGAGAGGCCAGCAAGAGACCTAGCAGCAAGCCCATGTGCTGCTGCTGCTGCCAGAGATCAGCCTAGAAGTTGACGGCTGAGTATCCTCCAGCTGCCACGCACATCCTGCGTGTGTCCAGGGGTGGCTGTGGGTCATGTACTGCAGCCAAATGAGTGTAGGAGGAGGGCAAGTAGTGACATTACGGTCAGACCGCCAGTAATAGGAGGAGTTGGTTGCAAAGTAGTGGCTCATTCTCACACATGCACAACATGCACACACATACGTACAAGCCAAATTGTTTTCTAACAGCTCTGCTATGTAGGAGATATGAAAACCATGGCTTAGGAAAACATCCCTCTCTGTGTAATGTTTTGAAGTAATGTTACCTTATGCGTTTCTTGCTCATGGGAAGTCTATTAAAAGCTTAAGGCCTAGGGACACCAGAGAAAAAAGAAAGCTGAGCAGGACCATGACATAAACAACTCAGAGTATTCTGTTGCCTTTTTAGTGAAGAGAAAAAAAAAAAACATTTAAAAAACAAAGTGTTATATCTTTAAAAGTCTTGGAAGACCTAGACCATTATTCATTTTCAAAACCGATACCTATTCTACACTTCTCTCTTCTTAAATTTTAAGCACTTACCTTGCTTCTAGGAAGCTTTTTTTCCATGACTAGCTTCTTAATTCATTTCTACTATGCTTGCAGTCCTAAGATCAGTGGGATAACAACAGAAAAGCTCAAAACCCAACAATCCTACCACAGTGACAGCTCTGAGAAGATGGAATTTAACCAGGCTTTTGAGGGTTCATGTGAGTCATGCAGTGACCACCAGGGTCCTCAAATATTTCTGATCTAGCTCTTACACATGCAGGAAAAGACAAGTAAGTAATGTACATGGACATAGATACAAACATGTGTGCTTCCTAATCCCATACACAGCATAGATGAGCAGTAGATCAAGCAGTCCTTTGTAAATGTAAAATGACATGTACTTAATGATATGCAAATTTTTAAGTCTCAAAGGATTGTTTAAGACCACCACACTTATTGTTTGTCCAGTCCTTATCTGAGAAAATCAGATCTCTTGACTTCAAAAAAACAGAGCGACTGTCTATTCACAATATTTCTTGCTGGACCCAGCCACTTTATTTCAGACATAGATGGAGAAAAGAATTTCTACAGAATAAACAAGACAAAAGGAAGATATGGAAAATATCTGTACTCAAAATACTCTAAGGAGCCCAGATAACACCACTTTGAGCACTTAAATTAATCCAGATACTTTTTATTTACCTCACTGATGTGTACTAAGTTTGCATTTAATTTAGCTGAAATCTGCTGCTAGGGACTGGAAATGTTGGTATAAACAAGGCCTTTAAGTCCATTTCTCTGTCTTTGGCATGATACTTGTGGTTTTGGGGTTTGCAGTGCTTACTGGAATCACAGGGCCCTAATGTTTCTCCGTGCTGGCTGGATTAGGTATGATTGGGTTTTTTCCCCATCTTCTCTATTTCAGAAAAATATCAACAGATCTCCTAACCTCCCATTAATGGCATTCTTTATGTCTTCTTCACAGGCTCTAATAGATTGTCAGATGCAGTTGGACAATATGGGTGAAAGCAAATAAATTTAAACTCGAAATCTGGTATTCTTGAGCAAACTTGTTTATAGTCAGTGTCTGTCTCTGCTTTTCACCAATACACATGGTGATGTCTCAGTGTCAGTTCTGATCGTACAGTACTATCTCTGTTCAGCCACTAAATACAGACCCAAGCCAAGGACTTATACAAGGATTGACAGGCCATGCTTCTGATATTGCTACCAGGATTTTATTTCTTCCTTGATGGGTATAGCGACAGAAGTGTTACACTGCGTATCTACTCCCAGCATTTTTTCTGGTTCTTTGCTCTCAAATCTCTCAAATTCATTCAACCTGTAAGGTTTTTAAATTATTTACTCTAACACAGGATATAACACGATCTTTCCTCAGAAAGAAGGGCCATATTCAAGGTTTCTTCAGGAAGCTTTCCTTATTTGGAAAGCCTTCATCAGCCTCTACCTCAGGTATTTCACAAATAACATAGGAACTCCAAATTCACATATTGTTGTGGTAACAGCAGTTGTTGATGGCACTTTTAACAAACATTATGAAGGCTTCATTCAAAGTCCAGTGCTACAGCCAGGCAGCTGTGATGGCTGGCACTGATTTTCCCTAGCAAAACCCACAAGTGGTTTGTGAACTGTCCAAATGGTAAAGAGACTTCCCATACAATTGCTGAAGCACTTTTAAGTCCAAAGATAACAGTTAGACTTTCTGTCTCCATCTGGCAGTAACTCTATCCTGACAGTTGATTACTCCTCAGTGGCTGCCACATTATGGGTCTGAACTATCCCTTTTCTTACATTACAGATAAATAGTTGCTCAAAATAAATCAGTAGAATGGAGGCCTTGGGAAGCTCCTTCTCTTTCTCAGTACCAACCATGCCTCTTGTTCTTACCAAACAATGTAAATAATTTTAAACTGATAAAACACAAGGAGAAAAAATTGTTGATAGAAGTTAAACGAATGCACACATGCCTTTAGATGTTATGTTTGAGAAATCTGAATCCTTTCACTGTTCATCTTGTGTCTTCTGAAAGATGGGCTCCCTCTTTGCCTATTCTGGTGACAGCCATATTAGTATTTGTAGTTTAAGCATGCATTTTGTTTTACAGGAGACCTCAATGTTTATGTGTTTGAAGTACTCTCCTTGGCTTATCAGTGTTACCTCTGCATGAGATGAGATATAAACAGCGGTGGTAAGATCACCCTTCTAGAAAATTCTGGAAGGTGATTACAGTTCATTTGGTGACTTAATACATCAACATAAACAAACCTTTGTGACTGTCTAAAATGTGTCTTTCTTACAATCATCTCCATTGCTAAGTCCTCTGTCTGTACACATAAAGCAATTCTCTAACATGGAGACATTAGTTACTAGCTTTTATATAGCTTCTTCAGATGTGGATAGTTTTGTCTGGCTTAATGATAGAGGAGATTCATTCAGACTATTACAATGGAAAAATGATGTTGTCCTATCATCTAGCCTAATTTAACCTCAGATGCTTCTCTGAGGATGTTAAGAGATCATTCTGTATTCATATGTTTTGGCCTAGGTACAAATCTTGCTCTTTACAACTCATTAACCCCTTTCAACAACAGCCTTATGTGCATCTTCAGTGTGTGGTAGAATCTCATTTGAAGGTTTGCCCCAGTTTCAATTTCATTTCTTACAAGCAGCATTCTGACCAAGAAACTTATGATGGTCCCTTGAACTCAAGAACTAGATAAGACTCTGGTCTTTTTATTCTTTAGGGGTTGTTTGAGGTTTTTTTGGTTTTTTTTTTATTATATAGTTTAGAGGTTACATTTTAGTATTTATTTTATTTAGGGTTTTTTGTCCATACAAGCATTGTGACCAGGATCAGCCATGGTATGCAAACTAGTCTATTTGTGCTATTTATGGCTCATATATATACTCCATGCATACTGATACATAAATGTGTAACTGAAATCTTTGTCTTTATATCTTGTATATCTGATTATTTACCTGTGTCACTAGTTGGCAGGATTCTACTTTTTTCTCTCAGGCATCTGTGTCTTTCCCCAGGATAAGAAAGTTCTTTACTCTTTCCTTTTCCTACTGCCATTTGGACTCTACCTTATTGGTTTGAGAAAATGATTGGTGGACTATGCATTTTCTGTCTTAGTGACTAATCTTGATGAATTTCTGACATTAGGTCACATAAAATATGCGTACTTATCTAAATTAAGCTATCTCTTCCACAGCAGAAAAATCCTTTGTGAGACTCTTCCATC
The DNA here is from genome assembly GCA_025345505.1 of Todiramphus chloris collaris. Lineage (NCBI taxonomy): Eukaryota > Metazoa > Chordata > Aves > Coraciiformes > Alcedinidae > Todiramphus > Todiramphus chloris. The sequence continues at coordinate 54,482,418 of JANVCC010000018.1, forward strand.
ATGCTTTGCATTTTGTTTACTAAGCCAGTTTGTTCTTCCCTCTGTCCTAAACACAGGCCTTGCAATATTACTCACTGCTAATTGCTAATACTAATTTCATTACTCTAGGCCATGTTAAATTCAATTCTGCTTTAAATTTGAAAGTTGCCATTATTCATACAAAGCAATCTCTTCCATAGCATATCCTTTAAAACATTTCCAAACATGCAATATATAAGCTTTATTGCATACATAACTATAGATTCCCATTGCATCTTGATACAAGTCTGAAATGTGAATCATTTTTCACGAAGTCCATATATGCAGTATGTGGCCTTCTTGTTAAACGTTTTGAATATCTTCAAAAGGCCTTCTCATCGGTCGTAACAAACTCTGTAAGTGGACAAAAACTTTGCTGCTAAATAACTCTAAGGGAGTAATTTGCTACCCCTGTCTACCATGTCCATCACAAGAAATAATTGGCTTAATCTTAAAATAAAATTAGAATTGTTGCTGGCTACACTGACTCCCTTAATTTGCCATAAATTTTAATGATTTTCAAGTGTTCCTTGTCAACAATGTTGTTAACTCTCTACCAGAATATTGCAAGCTGGAAATGACTGCCTAACTTAACTACGGCATGACTGGAATGGGAGTGGGGTGGGAAAGAACTACCACTTAATGACAGGGAGTAAGAGATGGATGGAGTGTTATATGCTGGGGTAACCACATGAAGACTGTAAGCTTGTTTGTTGGTTTGTTTTTTTTTTTTTTTTCTTAAATGAAGAGCATTTCTTTGAGCTTGCCTGTTTTTTAATTTTGCCAACATACTCTGAACTTCTTAGAGCTTTTGAGCATAGCCTTTTATTTTTCAGATAAAGTTCAGATACATTCAGGTGACTTTTCTTTATAAACAGAATCATAGACTCACAGAACCATAGAATCTTAGGATGGTTTGGGTTGAAAGGGACCTCAAGGATCTTCTAGTTCCAACCCTCCTGCCATGGGCAGGGACACCTGCCACTAGAACAGGTTAATCAAAACCACATCCAGAAGCCCCATCTGCAGAACTACTGCAGATGTCATAAAAGAATGTAATACTTCAGATTTCATATCTTCTGCCTGCAGAATTCTAAAGTGAGGCTCCTCATGAGGCAGATGACTGGTTTATAAGTAAAACAAACAGACTTGCCCAGTAGTCTTCCATCTTAATTAGGATGAAGTCATTTGTTTATAGACTATGCATTCTATAAACAGAATGATTTTAAAAAATAAATTAATAAAAAGGGTTCACATAGAAGTTCTGCTTCATATTCTGATGTGTACCAGAGACAAACTGTAAGTGTTTCAAATCCAAAAGAGGTCTCTGCAAGCAATTATAAAAAAAATGAAAGAGTGATTTATGTCGATTTTTGTGTGCATTGGAAGATGGTGTCCAGTGCTGTATGGAAATTGGACCAGTGATCAGCCAACAGTACTTTATTGTTTCTTCACTACTTTAACTTTCTCTCAAGGTCTAAGATCCCAGGAACAGAGGAAATTACTTCTGAAATTATTTAAATATTTCTCTACTGTCACACTTTTCATTTAAACTTACATGCAAATAGGACAGTGATATTACATGAATATCTGTGGATGAATGGTATTTGTAGGTCTGATGTTAATTAACAGCAATGCATTGAGAACATACTCAAAATGGAGTAGTCAATCCCTATTAATCAACAGTTTTGGCTAATCAACACATTTCCATCCTCAGTCACAAAGCTGGACTTTGTCAAGATATCCACAAATAAGTCAAAATCTATTATTCAAACATTTTGCCTTACCTTGTAGGTCCTCTTTAGTATTTAAGCCTCTCCTCTTTGTCCAGCTAGAAGCATCTCAGTCCTGTAAGGCCAGGTAACATACATATTCATCCTCCTTCTCTTGTTCAATGGCAAGGGGCAATGCCTCTTTTTAGGAAGGACTCCAACCAGATTGGCCACAAAGCAGTTAGTGAAGTGGTATAATGATCCTTAAACAGGTATGAGGCAGGACAGACATATTTGTGCAGATTTGGGAAAACTGTGGCATAAAAACAGACAGGGTGAGGGACAATTTTGCTTATGGTGGTTTCCAAGGATTTGGAAGAATGGGAGTAAAGAACAATGTGAATTAATTGTCCTGCCAGCCAGAGACCAAAGCACATATGTCAGTGTCCAATAAGAAATGGAAGAAAGTACTACAGAATGATTAAGAATTGATGGTACAAGAAGATACGTGTGAAACAGACAGCTGCATATTCTGTTGTAGCCACCTATGAGTGAGGCACTGCCATACCTAAGTTTTATTTTAGAATCTAGTCTTTTCTCAAGACTGCCTAGCTAGGAGGTACAGTTATTCAGCCAGGAAACAGAAACAGTAGCATATAACTTAGGTGTTAAACCACATCTAACAACCCCACAATCTCACACTATCATTTGCCAAAGTGATCAACCTATTGAATGAAAGCAAAACATGTAAAAGCATCAGCAAATAAATTTATATGTGATTTGAAAACATTTACAGTTTAACAATAGGCAGCAAGAAAGGCTAATTCGTTGTTAGCTATTTTTTTTACTAATCAAAATAGTCATCAACACAAAACCTACTATGAGCTGTTGGAAGTGTATGGGATATTTCACATTCCCCTTCTTCTGTTGCATAACATTTAAAGGAATTAAATACTCTCCATCTGACGTTCAAAAAAAGAACCAAGCACATGATTTCTGTTTATTAACATACTATATACTACAAATAAACCAAATCTCCAAAATTGTGCAAGTCTTTTTGTGCAAAAGACTCTAATATTGTGAAAGTTTTTCACATTTTTCTGTCTTGAAGTTAGAAAGATTTTTAACTATATATGGACTTAGAAGAAACTTAGCTTGAATGTCTGTTCATTATATATATGTTGCTAGGACCAGATTATGACTTCTAAAAAGATTTAGGTAAATTTGATGTTCTTGGGTATATTTATGAAATTGCTATACAAAACATGATCATTATTTTTCCCTCAGAATCTGTCACAACATTTCTCCTTGCTTTTTTGTTTAGAAGACAAAAATCTTTCATGTTTACTATTTGGCACTTTAAAAATAATTTAAACAATGTGGAAGTAATCTGTTACCTGGGTCTATCAGATAAATTGACAGATCGTGTAGGAAGACAGATGTTCCTTTTTGCTTAGCATTTACATTCAGTAAAACCTTTATGTTGGTTCTAAAACATTATGACAGTGTCACAAATGACCACCTTGCAGTCGGTAGCAGAGCAAGTGTTCCATAACAAATAATTTGGCAGCCAAACGCCACCTCTTTTCTTGGTGAATTTTGTATTAATAGAAAATGTTTATACTTTTAATTAAACAGAAAAATAGTTTCACAATATTTTGTAGTTTATTCAAGAGCATCTGGTTTCATTATCCAAGACTGAAAAACTGAACTGCTTTGATTGGGTGCATTAGTTACAAAATATGGGTAAGAATGCTTCCACTTGGCAAGTATTCCTCTTCATTAGTTTAAAATATGCACTTTCAGTAAACATTCCTGAGAAAAGCGCCCCAACATTTAAAGTCACAGACTAGCATATTTAAGACATGAGTCCACCAGGGTTCCTGTTCATTCCTTCTCCTCTTTGTTGATAAACTCCAGATGCAAAAAGAATGGCACACAGATTGTGGACCACTGTAAGTTTTGCCTCTGCAGCAGAATAAGTCTTCTCCTAGCGTTAAAGACACTGCAAGGTCCAGGGGTTTTTGCCATGGAGAATCGGTAAAAAGTTTGACCTCAGGGTAATTAGCCCAACTACGTGGCTTCCTTTCCCCATTAAGTCCCCAGGTTTCACCAAGGCCAACCACATTCTGATTCTCCATGGCTATAAGGTATTTCCAAAATTACCTCACTCAGGTCTCCTAGAAAAGCATTTGTGGGCATCTGGTCTGTCTGAAAAGGCTAATCTATGCTACAGAAACACAAATAATAACAAACTTGAGGTGGGCTTGCTATTGATGTACTTGCCATTCTCCATGTCCATATATGTTCATGCTTTCCAAAGGGATTGAATCCAAGTCTATTACCACCTGGTTGCCACAGAGCCTGCAGGTACGGCATGGATTGCAGAGGAAGGGTTATATGAGGTTCACCATATATATTTTTAGTGAGACCAAGCTTCTGCACAACCTTAAGGTGATATGTATTTATTGGTGTAGACACAGAGAATGTAGTATAAAGATGACACAACATGCTGAAAGGTCTGGCCTGCTTTGGAATTGTTTTTTCCCACAATCACTGCAGCCTTAAATCTTAATGAAAAAAAAAAAGCAAGAAAGGATTCTAAATAGAGGACACTGAAGAGGCCTGTTTTTATAAATTTAGTTAAGAACCAATTTGTATCTAGCAATGATGAAAAATATTGCTGGTGTTTTACACCAATTTTACCCTTTGGGATTTTCTGTTTATTTTGTTTCGTTGGCTAAACATTTGGAGTAAAAATGAAGAAGAAAATCTTGGAAGGAACTTTTAAAAACAAGAAAAGTACTCCACCCTTATTACAACATTATTCTTATTTAGCCAAATATTTTTCCTTTAACAAAAGATCTGATATAGACACGCATACAGAAAAGGAACAAAAGACCTACACCAGTCACATATTTTAGATAAAAAAGAATTAGGAGAGGTAAAGTGCATGAATGAATCAAAGAAGGCAAGGAATGTAAAATAAATATAAGAAAGTAATATCCCTTTGGTGAATAAAACTTTGGATGCATAGTAGTCCCTTGAGTCCATGAAGAAGAATTTCAATTGAACTAAAAATGACATGGGCTTCATGGTGGCTTCTCTTTGTGAGGGGATAGTACGGCTCATATAACTAAGCGTATGAAGAACAGAGAAAGCATATGAATAGGAGAGGGGAAAAAAAAAAAAAAAAGAAAAGATTAAATAGCTCTAAAAGAATCAGAGTCACATGGCTAAACATTTTGAAAGTAAAAGTCACAGTAACTGACACCTTAACCTTCTGAGGTGCAAAAGAAAGGAAGGCATAAAACAGAAACTCGTAATCATTTCAGGAAGCTATCAAAGATGTGGCCTTTCCCCATGTTTATAGTTGGATTTTATTGCTGGAATGTTGTGCTGTTCACTCAAGGTTAGCGATATATGCTTCAAGCTTCTTTCTTAGAGATAGACTGCTTGCTGAAGCAGCCTCTTGGGGCAGAAGTTTTCAACAGAAAGTGGTCACATACATCACCAGTCTCCTGAAGTCTATATGACCTACAGACACAGTCTTTTCTGACCTACAGACAGAGGCATTTAGAACACACTGTCTCCAAGAGTTTCCAGAAGGACTTAAGACAGAGACCATTACACTTCCTGACATCCTTCATATCTCCCAATACAGTTTTCTTCAAAAGCAGATATAACATAATTTAATTCCAAGGCCAAAAATGCTGTACAGTTTACATTCTTTTTTTTCTCATACTGCAAATTGCCTCTTGATCACTAAGGCCTGTTAAAGGAGAGCCCACTGCCTCGGAGCTGTTTTCAAAGACCATTTTGGCTGCTATGTGCAGTCACCACCTGCACAGCAGAGCTCACTCATGTAGCCCAGGGAGTGCCTATATCCCCCAGAGCAGCCTGTTAAAAATTCACTCTGAAGTAAGCCCTTATTTGAGTGTGGGGCCCTACACCAAATGACCTGAAGAAGTCCTTTCCGATCTAAATGTTTCTATGATTCTATAATCCTAAGAGTTGCAATATTGACACAGCAGCAGAGGAGAGGGAAGAGGGCAGAGAAAGCCTATTTATCACCAAAATACATTTAATCACTCCAAGAACATGGATGCTCAAATATTACAAGTTAATTTCTCTAGGCGATCTAGAAACTACTACTTAGGGATTATAACAGAGTCATATTTCCTTTTTCTATTAAAAAACGAATAAAAAATCACTTAAAGCATTACTGCAGAATTTTACTTATTATTTTTTACCTTTTTTTTTTTTTTTTTAAGTCAGAAACAGTTCATATTTCTCTCTCTTAACTTTAGTTTTAAACTTACCACAATAAATTTCTTCTCTGTACAGATAGGTAACCATAATCAGCCCTATAACATCTTACTGTATTTTTTGGTTTGTGTTTATATGAGAATGAGTGAATGTATCACAACCAAAGGAGGTCTTAGACCAGTTGTAAGTGAAGCTATGATGTTGACAGAATCCCAGTTTGCCAACAAAAATGATAATATTTGTATTTACATTACACAAATGTTGTGTGAACAAGGTTGGAAATCACTATTTTAGTTGATCAATGGGACAAAACATTTCTTGACAGAGGTTAAAACTTTCTCTCAGAGAAGAAAGTTAGTGCTTCATAAAGTCAAATAGCCATATCTCAAATCTCAGCAATCTTTTGTATGCTGTATAGTTGGTAGTGGTGCTAAAGAATAGAAGAAATGCAGACACAGGGTAAGAAGTAAAGCGTTATTCACTTGATAGCTCAATAGGGTGAACATCATTCCCCAAAACCAAACATGTGCTGAATGGCCTCATGCTCAGTAAGCAACATCCAATTCTCTTAAATCTAAACCAATAATTGCACCTTTCTTCTTTAACAGGCTGCACTGGCAGGCATCTTAGGCTGCAAGATAAACCTTCAGTTGTTTCCTATGACTCTAGTTTTCTTGCCTCAACAGGGTTTTTCAAGCCTCTTCCTCAAATTAGATGATCATTGCAAGCTATCAGGAAGAGTTTCTCCTTGCCCTATACAAGTTACTCTACAGTCTCCCAAGTAAATATTTTGTCTAAATATATGCTTATTAGTCATGTTAAGGTAAGTACATAACATTTGTGTGGAAGTCTAGAATAATACTATTGTATTACTTTAGATAAAATCCATGAAATCATATATTTCTATCTAGCGATTGATATACAACACTCTCAGCAGTTCACTGCTAAATCTTCACAACTGCATTACAAAACTCAGTGTCATATTCTTCTAAAATAATGGAATCAATAGATTTTATCCAGCAGAGAAAGTAAAGGAGAGTCAAATAAGGAGGTGGGGTAAATAAATTCTCTTTTTAAATGCTTAGTGATGTAGAGAACTGTCCTCAAAATTCAGTTACATTTCACCTACTGTTTTCCTGCTTTTGTCTGCTATCAAAAAATGGCAAAACCAAACACATACCTGATTTCCGAGGTGTCCTAAAATGACGCAGATCTTCTGAATTGGTGCTGCTATAGAGATACTACAGGTCAAAACATTTCCAAATCAGTCACCTTGAGTCAACCAGAAATCTAATTCTTCCAAGCAGCAGATATCTTCCAGATCTTAAATAACAGAGTATCAGTCTCTTATGGGCTCTCTGCTTTCACAGTGTTGCTGTGCAGATTTGTTAAGTTTAAGAATATTTTCATATACATTTTCTAGATCTTTTACAAACAATACCTGTTCATCTGGGCATTCCCTTAATTTTATTTCACATGTCCCCCTTCAAGTGTCAGCTTGATTGTTAACCTGCATCAATGTCAGTTCAAATGTATCCTTTCATTTCCCGGGCATTACTTCAGTAATTTCAGAGTACTTAAAAATAAAAATGAAGCTCAGTTTGAGAAACAAAGGTCTTCATCACTGAATATTTAGGCAGATAAGAATTTATTCACCTCAGCAGTTTATTTGCCATTGCCACTGCCTGGCAACATCACAGTGACGGTGAATCATCTCTATCATACAAGCCTTACCAGCTTCTGGTGTTATACACATGTACATAATGCACCAAATGGAATTATTAATTCTACAAAGCTGAAACATTTCCCAAACATAGCTGTGCCTGCTATTCTTTCAGTGGCACTTAGACGGCCTTGCTTAGGAGTGGAAAAGGAGGTCCCAGCAAAATTTTCATTATCTTCTGTACACTTCTTTCAATAAATTTTTCGCTGTTTCTGTCCAGTTTCTGGGGCTGCAAGACAATGCATTCTGTGAACGTCTCTGGGATTTCCAGTACCCCAGGACAATGGACTGACATACAGTTCTGCATTCCCCACACCTGAGAATTTCTAAATTGTTGCTTTTCACCCCATACTGAGATAAAATCTAATCTAAAAATAGCAAAAAAATCTCAACACAGAATGACAGTTTCCACTGATATTCAGCAAAATAGCAACTGCCCAAAACTGTGTTGGCTAACTGTTCCTTCGCCCAGTGTGACATTTATCCAATTCAGATCTTTAAAATGTTTATTTATGATCTGCAAGACAGTCTTTATTTTCTATTGAAATACGGACATAAAAACATGAGTGAATTTACCTAAATTACATTTCACTGCCAGTTGGAAGTCATCCAAACACTGAAATAGTTCAAAATCATTTTCAGGGTAACAATTTTGTCCTCTAGGTTTGTCTGTATTTGCATAAATTTAAAATGAATATAAATGTATGCAGGAGGGGATTAATATTCTCATTGCATCCGTTCTGGGCTCCCCAGTTCAAGAAGGACAGAGATCTACTTGAGAGAGTCCAACAAAGGGCTACAAGGATGACTAAGAGGCTGGAACACCTGTTTTATGAGGAAAGGCTGAGAGACCTGGGGCTTTTTAGTCTGGAGATAAGACTGAGAGGGGATCTAATTAATGTCTATATATAGATAAGAGCTGGGAGTCAAGAAGGCAGGGACAACCTCGTTTTACTTGTGCATTGTGATAGAACAAGGACCAATGGATTCAAGCTAGAGTACAGGATGTTCCACCTCAACGTAAGGATGAACTTCTTTACTGTAAGAGTTGTACAGCATTGGGATAGACTCCCCAGAGTGGTTGTGGAGTCTCCTCTGGAGACTTTCAAGACCTGTCTGGATGCATTTCTGCATGATCTGCTCTAGTTTTGTCCTGCTCTGGCAGGGGGGTTGGACTTGATGATCTTTGGAGGTCCCTTCCACCCCTTAACATTCTGTGATTCTGTGATGCACCAAAGGTTCTCCAAGGCTGAATACTTTATAAATAAGCCTATCATGATGTTTACCATTTTGATATAGTGATATCCGAAACACATAACTGTATCTCCAGATGCTATTATTTTTAAGAGATTCTCTTCAACTTGTAGCTTTTTTTTTCTTCTGCTTTTTCTTTCCTTTTACAAAATCTCATTATTAGAAAAGCTAGATTTTTTTTTTTTCCTTCTAATCTGAAGAAGCCTTCCCAAAAACTTTTCACCAAAACAGATCTGTAAGCCTTGTGGCAATGTTTGTAACATCTGCACATTGCTTATAGATTTTCTTGATGCCCCATTACTTTCAGGTCCCCATATCCATGTGTTCTCCCTTGGGCATGTTAAGTCTTCTCAGATGGACTTCTTACTGCTACTCACTTTGGCCATCAATCTACCCAAGTTCTTAGAGAAGGGATATAGCTCTGGCTTTGGGCATTTCTTTCCTCATCTCGCCTTTCTTTCTGAAAGGCTTCAGCGAATACTGGACGCAGAAAATTTTACTGGCACTTATCATCCTACACATAGACCCTTGCAGATTTACACATAAATGTCCTGTGGGTACCTGCATTGCAGGCTGTAGAACATTTCTGTACCTTCTGCTATCTTTCCCCCTCCCCTAAATATCCATTTTCAGTTGGATTGCTTGAAATCAGCTTCAAGATCAAACATGACATCGTGGTAAAAAGCTGTTCATTGTGTAAAGGCAGAGATAGAAAACTTAAGACAAAATACTATTTTTTTTCCTTCTCAAATGTGTTTTTACAAGCACTACTGAAGATGAGGAAAAGCTGGAAAAGACATGGAAATATGTCTAAAAAGGGGCCAAGTAAGACAAGACTAGCTCCCAGATGCCTTTATCTGAGGACACTAAAACTGTTTATATCCTGACAGTCTGAGAAAATATCCCTTGCTTCACTGAGATGTGGGAGAGCATTGTCTGCCTTTCTTACTCATTAAGTTTCATCCATAACTAGGAAATCATGGCTTCAGTCTCCTAGTAAATCATGAATTCCTATGAAATAAAATTTTATTTATATAAAAAGAACACGTGTAATTTATTTTTTTAATAAGTCGAGTCTCCCGAGAAAATTTGGCAGGGAACTGTTATTCTAATACTTTGGCTGTCTTTGCAAGATGATCATCTTGATAATTTAAAATGTCATGGGATGTTTGCAGGAACAATAGACCAGATTCCTGAGCTGGTGTAAACTGGCATAATTCCACAAACATCAAAGAAGCAATGCCAGTTTACACCAGTCCATCAATGTTCACAAATTAAATGCATGTTTTGTGGTCTACTACATGTCAGAAAACTTGCAATGTAGCTCAAGTCCTCATAAGTTATGCTGTAAAGCTATTTGATTTTTAATAGAGCTGCAAAAACAAACTTTCACATCAGAATATTGACCTCAAATAGTTCTTTAACGTCAGAGTTTAAACCCACATATTTAATGCTTCAGAAAATGAGTGTGCAAATAAGCTAATGACTGGGTACCCTGAAGCATGGGCCAAATTTGTTTCCAAAACATGTGTGCACCAAATGAAAACACAATGCTTTTCAACATCTTGACCATGAGAATGTATCTTTACAATCACTCTGGGCAAAGTTGAACTGATGTTTTCTTCTGAACCAACTCCCCCTCTACTGACATTAAAGCATTCCCTTAAGATGCACATTTAAGTTTTCAGACTAAAGAAATCGTCATTCTTTTCCAAGAGTATATGAACACTAATTGGCAATAGCAATTTTAACTTGTTCTGCAGTTTTGTTTCAACTCCTTTTTGGCTCAAAGAAAATCAACAGCTTTTAAAAGTAATATAAGTGGATGCACATACACTCAATATAATAATTATATATTTAAAAATAACATCATGAGGAACTATGAAGAGTGTGTTTTTCCAGTATTAATTATACATGAAATGCATGACACTTTTACAGAAAAGTAATAATGACACTTAGGAAAAAAAAAAAAAAAATCTTTCAACAAAAGGTCCAAAATCACTTAAAATGCATCCTGTGAGCCTCAAAGAACTCATTTGAGACTATTGCATGTGATTAGACCCACTGATGGATCATTCAGCCATGTTGAATCACTTTCTTTCATTCAACCATATCGGGAATAGAATCAGCACCAAATACTTCATAGCATTTCCAACAACAAAGAGAAGCAGTGAATGAAAGTATGGTAAGGAAACTACAGGAGGTGGCAGGAAAGCAAGTGCCTGAATTAGAAGAAAGGTCATAGCAGTTCTGTTCAAGGCACCAGAACAGGAAAGAGGAGGGTCTGTCCATAACAGGCCAGCTCCTAACCTAAAGTTACTTGTGCACAGAAGTATCCCTTCTTCTTCAGAGAAACTCCCATCTTCCTAATTCTCAAAAAGAAGTCTTGAAGTTCATTTTGTTTGTATTTTCCCCTCTCTGGCTTTACATGCATAGGCATTATGACTGTCACTCTATTCTCGCTTTCTTTTCCACACTTTGACTCCTGGCTGGTAACAGCTGCAGATCCTCAGATCCTCAGATCCACCTGCAGCTAGTTGACCTAGAAGCCTGGCCTGGTTTCATCAGAGATAGAGTTAATTTTCTTCCTAGTACTTGATACAGTGTTGCATTTTCAATTTACTGTGAGAATAATGCTGATAACACACTGATGTTTTAGCTGTTGTTAAGTAGCGCTTACCCTAAGTTAAGGATTTTTCAGTTTTCCATGTTCTGACAGCAAAGATATGCACAAGAATCATGGCTGGGACAGCGGACCTGAACTAGCCAAACAGATATTCTGTACCATAGGACATCATGCTCAGTATATAAATTGGGGCCAGGAGGGGTGGATTGCTGGGGGGACTGGCTGGGCATTGGTCAGCAGGTCATGAACAATTGCATTATGCATCACTTGTCTTTTTCTTGGTCCTTATTTATCTCTCTTTTTGTTATATTCCTTTTCATTACTATTATTCTTATATTTTGTTGTTGTTGTTGTTGTTAGATTTTATTCTAATTAGTTATTAAACTGTTCTTCTCTCAACCCACAAGTTTTACCTTTTTTTCCAGTTATCCTTCCATCCCCCTGGGAGCCGGGGGGGAAGTGAGGGAGCAGCTGTGTGGTGCTTAGTTGCTCTCTGGAGTTAAACTATGATGATGTCTCTCCTGCTTTTTTGATGTTTAGCTTTTTTATTTACAGAAAAAAAAAAAAATCCTGTCTCCTAGTAGGGATTTTTTAAAAAAAAACCCATTTGTTGCACATGCCAAAAATCCATCTGTCTCAAATATTAAGGGTAGAAAAGTAGACACATCTGGTGAAACACAGGACACAGCAGCCCAAATCAAGAATCCTGGGTCACCTTAACCATTACCTTTAGCAGTCCCTTTCTATTGTTGCTAGATGGAGTGAGATAAGGATGTTACTAAGTCTTCTTTTCATTCAACATATTTACTATGATAGAAAACTGTGCAAAAATTGTTTTTGTATTAATCCATCACATGTTTGCTTTCACAAACATTTCAAAACCTGACAACTAAAAAGAGACTGCTACTATGTCAGACTATAGTAGGCTCTGTAATATACTAGTCAAAAGACTGATCTAAGCAAAGAAAGGAAAGCCTGGTCCTCATCCCTTTTCCTGTCTGCAAGAAATAGAAAATCACACCCATAAATTTGCAGCAGAATCAGAGTCACACTCCATAGGTCTAGTTATAGTGTTCTCTAACATCAATAGAAATTGAGTTGATAGAGTACTTGCAAAAATAACTCTCTGCTTGGCATTAAAGACAAAGCTAAATACGAAAGTAGACCTCTGGAATAGTCCATCCCAAGAGATAACAGGTAGTAATGTGGATAAGAGCCTGCAGAACAAGCATTGCTAGGCAAAGCCCCAAGGTCTGACACAATTCAGAGAACAGATTAGATGACACTTTTTGATGTGGGTCAGATGGAAGCAGGTAATTTTTCATTCTTAAAGAAATTGCCCCGAAAATGTGCCAAAGAACTGTCAAAACTAGTAGATCTACTAATGAGCTTTAGTAGAAAACTGTGATATTTAAAGGAAGTAATACACAAATCCTACATAAAAAAGATTTACTTATAATTGCCACCAAAAATAGTCTGCTATAGCAATTTTTGCCATTGCAAATACTATTTTTCCTTATAAATGTTTTTTTCTTATGTTTTGCCTTAAAATATATTTACAGTGAAAGTAAAAGGGAATAAAATCTTTTAGTTTTCAGTTCAACAAGTAGTTCCTAACAGACTAATGAAGAAAGACAACAAAAATCTGGGATGCTTTTCACAACCAACTGCAACTAAAATGTATCTGCCAACTCTATGGAGATATTTGGTCTAAGATACATTCATACTGTGCAGGGGTCTCAAACTACAGGTATTGCTAAAAGATGTACATCTCCTGATGGAATATACAAAACCATTTGAATTAATAATACCCAGCAAGACCGTGCAATAAATTAGTAACACATTTTAAACACTATTTACACTGTTCCTTTTATCCTTGGAGGAAACTCATTGTGTTTAACTGAGGAAAATATCTGAGATGCCAAAAATTATGGTGATTTATGGTTTCACAGTAAAAGTCAAACACTGTGAAACTTGAATGAAGAAATAATGCATGAGCACAGAGAATATATTCCAGAGATATCATTCAGCTTGGTCCTGAACTTGGAATATGTTTCCTGTCAGTGGATCCCTGCTCAACATGGAGTACTCTGCAGAACTGCAGACTTAAATACTGGAATAGCTATATTTCTTTTAGATTGCTTTTTATTTTACTTTCTCTTGCAAACATACCAATAAAATTTCCTGTGCATTTCTACACTATCTAATGCAGCAGAAGGAGCTTCAGGCCTGAATGGATCATTTGACCTCTAACACTACTTTAATACAAAATAAAATGATCGTAATTAAAAACACCATTTGGCAGGTTGCTATTACATATGTATTGGACTATTGCCTTAGTCCCATGTTTCATTTAATGCTCTTATTCATAGGCTTTGTTTTCGATTATGTTTTCATTAATTGACTGATGACTAAATAAGAGTTGCAACACTTTCCATGGGATCCTGTTCAACACTTGCACTCAGCAAGGCTGCCTGCTGCAGGCAGTGATCGCCTGGCAGTTCTTAAGTGCCTTCCAGCCACACCATGCCACCATGCTGGCCACATCACACTGACATGCCATAATGCCATACCATGCAACACTCCGAAACACAAGCCAAACCTAGGGGTCAGGTTTTGCCCTAAACCTCCTGTGAGGAGGGTGATGCATGCCTCCTCTACACACACCAAGCCTGCCCGTCAGCTTTCCCTCCACAGCCCCTGAGGCCCTTAAGGACAGTGGATGGAGCTGAGAGGGCAAGGGGGAGTGAGGGGACATGGGACATAGTGGCAAGCCTGACTCCCCATGGTCCAAGCCTGGAGAAAAGAGCATGGCACAACACCGAGTTTCTTCTGGTACATCGGACACAGAGCACGGCAAATTATTAAGTAACATGCAGTGAGTCACTTGGCACTTGACTTATACCAGTCCAGCCAGATCTTCTCAGTGCATCTGCACTATTCCACCTGTAATTCACAGAGAATCACAGAATCACAGAGTGTTAGGGGTTGAAAGGGACCTTGGAGATCTTTGAGTTCAACCTCCCTGCCAGGGCAGGATCATATAATCTAACCTCCAACCTAATCTACCCTACAACCTAATCTACCCTAACACAGGTCACTCAGGAACGCATCCAGGTGAGTTTTGAAAATCTCCAGAGAAGGAGACTCCACAACCTCTCTGGGCAGCCTGTTCCAGTGCTCTGTGACCCTTACTGTAAAGAAGTTCCTCCTCATGTTAAGGTGGAACCTCCTGTGCTCCAGCTTATATCCATTCCCCCTAGTCCTATCACAAGGCACAAGTGAGAAGAGGCTGTCCCTTTCCTCTTGACACTTATCCCTCACATATTTATAAACATTTATCAAATCCCCTCTCAGTCTTCTCTTTTTCAGACTAAAGAGCCCCAGGTGTCTCAGCCTCTCCTCATAAGGCATGTGCTCCAGTCCCTTAATCATCCTTGTAGCCCTCCGTTGGACTCTCTCAAGCAGATCCCTGTCTCTCTTGAACTGGGGAGCCCAGAACTGGACACAATACTCCAGGTGAGGTCTCACCAGTGCAGAGTAGAGGGGGAGGAGAACCTCCCTTGATCTGCTGGACACGCTCCTCTTGATACACTCCAGGATACCATGGGCCTTCCTGGCCACAAGGGCACATTGCTGCTCCATGGAGAACTTGTTGTCCACCAGGACTCCCAAGTCTTTCTCCACAAGACTGCTCTCCAGAAGATCACCTCCCAGTCTGTACTGGTGTAATTTATTATTCTTACCTAGATGCAGGACTCTACATTTATCCTTGTTAAACCTCATTTGGTTCTGCCCTGCCCAGTTCTCCGACCTGTCCAAGTCTCGCTGGATGGCTGCACAGCTTTCAGGTGTATCTGCCGATCCTCCCAGTTTTGTGTCATCAGCAAACTTGCTGAGCAGACACTCTGTCCTGTCATCAATGTCACTGATAAAGATGTTGAACAGGACTGGACCCAGCACTGATCCCTGGGGGACTCCACTGGTTACAGCTCTCCAGCTGGACTTGGCACCATTGACCACCACTCTCTGGACTCTAGACCTCCAACCAGTTACTAATCCATCTTACTACCTGCTCTTCTATCCCATACTTCCTGAGCTTCTCCACAAGGATGTTGTGGGAGACTGTGTCAAATCTAGCCATCCAGTTACAATATCATAGAAGGCTATTAGATTAGTCAAGCATGACTTCCCCTTGGTAAATCCATGTTGACTACTCCTGATAACCTTCTTATCTTCCAGAGGAACTGCAGGGGGATAGAAAAGCCTAAAATACCTAGTTTTACAAGGATGTTTTGTAACTGGGGAAACAAGAGGGGACTGTGCTCACAGTACGGACAGGGTATGGTAAGGATCATTGCACTGATGGTTCTTGCTCAGTCTGACTTATCTCTATGGAGAAGGTGGAACTGGTCTCAGCAGCAAGGCTGCTCAAATGCTGCTTCTCCCAGTCTGTTATGTCATTGACTCAGAGTTTCTGCTTTTGTGTCCAAGTAATTGAAAGTGTCCTTTGGGGTTTTCACAGACAGGCTTTGATTTAGTTTTCCCTCCTTTTTTTTCCTTTTCCATGTTTCTTTTTTCTTTCAAAAAGTGGATAAATGCCTTTCATTAAACAGTTTAGGAAACCTCAAAAAAATGTATCAAGAAAATGTTTCTTACTAAGGAACTCCACTCTTACATCACAGTTATGTGACAACACTGATAGGAAACACAGTTCCAGTTTCACAAGAGTCTGAATCATGAAATGTTAGTATCAGCTCAAATATTTGAAGTTCGATGTAAAAAAGCCTGTCACCTTCTTGATGTGTGACCCTCATGTTAGGCCACCGTGTGGCTGTGGACTCGGGGAACTTTCCTGTCCAACAGATGGGAGGAGTGAGGTTGTGTAGATTGGGGTAGTCTCACACCTGAAGCTCTGTCCTTGACATTTACACATTGCATAAGATAGTTATATCTCTTTGGTTTGTTCATTTTAACAAATTTTTGCCTGTTTTGACTTCAGCAGTTTACAGTGGAACTTGCTTTCCTTTTAGATAATTTAATAGACATTGTATAGTCTTGGCTAAATATGTTCACCATAATCTATAAAATATGTTGTAGTCAATAGAAACAAGAAGCTCTCATTCTATTCTTCAAAACTTTCCTGAAGAAAATTTGGATCTATTTTAAAATCTGTGTTTCTAGAATGAGGAGTGAGAAAAGCTGAAGAAGGTACATGGTAGCAATAGCTCATGGATGATCACCTTAACAGCTCCTTTTTCAGAAAGTTTCTTACAGATTTAAGAAAACGGGAGCCACTCTGTTGTTAATCCAAACCACAGGCAACAGTAGTCTGAGGTCCTAAACTGGTGATCTATTGTTATGGGACTGTAAACATAACAGCTGCCCAGAGTAGGAGGATCTGGGATATTAAATTCTGGCTGGAGACCTGGTGTCCATGTCTTCTCTTTTCCAATGCTTTGGCCTTTGTGAACCACTCACAGTTACACAAATGGATAGCCTTCTGGGGTCTCTGGAGTGGGAGATCTCTTAGTGCTGAGGTTCTGTCATGGTTTAGGGTCAGGGTGGCCCCTCAGACCTATAACAGATGCTCTCTGTTAACCCCCCTCCCTCCCCAAAGGGGAGGAGAAAGGGAATAAGCGAGAGAGACTTAGCGATTAGAAAAGGAAACTAGAACAGCTTTAATGAAAAGGAAATTAATAATAATAAAAGAATATGTACAACTACATAAAAAACCGGTATCGAACCCAACCCCCCAATGGTAATCACATCACCGTTGCCACTGATGCTGTGGAGCAGGCACCAGGGAAGTCCCAGACTGGGCCCAGCAGCAGACGGGAGCTGTGTTCAGGAGCCGGATTCTGGTACCAGATTCAGGAACACACAGGTCGGGATCAAAGGCAGAATGGACAGAGGCCTCCTTGGATTCTCTGAGGAAGGAACCAAAAGAGGACCTGAGCCAAGCCAAGAAAAGCTGACAAAGCTGTCCAAGAGGGGAGAAGAGACCAAAGACCCTTCAGATCCCTCAGCTTATGCCAAATATGATGTATCTGGGATGGAATAACTCATTGGTCAGTTTAGGGTCACCTGTCCTGTTCACTCCTCCCTGCAGGTGCAGCCTTTCCCTTTCTGCACCCCCCAATGTGGTACACAAGATCCAGCAGTGGCCTTGGTCTGCACACCAACCCTTGGTAGTAACTCTAAACATGGGGTGTTATCACTGCTAGAAGCAGACACTGTCTGTGAGAACAGGCTGCTAACTTCAGAAAGTGCACTTAGTGTGAAGAACTGAGCTGAAAAGTAAAATCACTGAACAGAATTAGTTCTGGTCTCACTCAAACCAGGACACTTCTGTTTATAAATTGCTATACATCATCTGAGTACAATGCAGCTTTTTATTACACTTTTCTCTTTAAAACTACTGTCTTAAATTGGCAATATAAGGAGAGCAATAAAACCCATAACTTTTGCCAGAAGACTATCTATCTGACACTGTGGTGTAGGCTTTCAGTCTCCAGGGAACTGCTTCAGGCTGAAGAGGAAAGAAATAGTGTCTGTTGCATACAACCTAATTGCCCAAATGAGACAATTCTCTGATCTCTACCACCATATCAGAAGGTAGAATATTCAGAAGAACAGATGATTCTTGTTCATTTGCTTAATCTAACTTTTGAAGATCAGGTCACATTCAGAAGAATTTGTTAACCAGTAATTTTGTTTCTTTCTGTAAAAGGTCTGTTTTCCCCCTTTTTTCATCCAATGTAATTCATACTCTCAGTAACCAGACATCTTTCTCTCTGGGTGTATTTTTTTTCTTGGTTGCTTTTTTTGGAGCTTTTTTTGATGTTCACTGGCCTTTGACCCTGGTGATCAGAATTACTTAATGGCACAGCAGGTCAGTCAACAATCACATGGTGCAAGGCATGCCCCTATGCTATGAGTACAGATGCATTCATCCGGGCAAATTTTTCAGGAGGAGCAACTGCAGAGCCACTTCAGCTTCTGCCTTGGAGCAGATGATGATCAAAGCATCCTGACAGATGTTTTGCAGCATAACATGGCTCACCTGCTCCTGACTCTGAGTTAGCATTGCATTAACCTTAAACTTGACTGCATGGGGGTTTGCTTGATCAAGTGTCTGCTCTACTTCCTGTTTGACATCATGATGTATTGCCACCACACCCATGGGTCTTTTATCCTTAAACTAGCTCTGTGCATCCAACAATACAAATGGGATCTGGATCCATCTTGGACACATGACTGTATTGCTGTTGAATTAGCCAAGGTATCTAATACAGTGATCATGCTATTGTTAAACTTTTATTTTGTTTCTTGCTGGGCATGATAGAGCAAATACCTGAAGTGGCATAGTAGTTTGAACAGATGTTATATGATCCAGCAAAGAAGCTGCTAATAGTAGGATGATCCCTCACAAAATTTTAAACACACCAGAGCAGGCAAATTGAGTTTATACTGTTGTATCCACTTCTGTCTTGTATTTACACCTGTTTTAATCTAGTTCTGGAAGCCATCAAGTATGATTTACTGTATTGTGGAACCACAGTTTTATGAACTTGCTTCTCCTAGCAATTTCCTTCTCTTGAAAGTCTCCGAGCACTAGTAAAAGGCAATTTATGTTTCACAGAAATCTTTGAAAGTATGTGGTGTTTCCATATCATGTGCCAGCTCATCAGCTGTTGTAAATCCATTAAAACCGAGGGATCTGGTTCACAGCTTACTCCTAATGAGGATCTGACTCCATGTGTCAAACCCTTTCACAAACCAGCACTGTTTCAGTTCTCTTTCTGTTAAAAATTTCTGTCAAGGGAACAATAATATCAAAACCTATTATCCACATTCAAGCAAAAAAATTCTATTACAGAACTGAAAACAGCTCAATAGGTCAAATAACTAAAGGATCTGTAATGTTTTCCAGAAAGTAAAAGATGTCATTAATTTAGTGCAATGAGACTCCTCACAATGATTAGGATTAAATTAAACTGATTTTTAATGGCATATTAGCTGCTTTTTTTGAGGGAGCTATTGGTTTATTTTCTCATTTTCATCCACTATGGTGTCACTTCAGAACAAAGACAAGTTTGTGCAGATGCCTTACCTTTGCATTTTTATAGTTAAATGCCTTGGTTTGGTTAGTTTGTTTGGTTTTTTTTTTAATACATGCTAATCTCTGAATTTTCTGGAATTTTAATGCTTGAGAAAAATTTCAATATCCTGTTAATGTAACTTTTTTCTCTCCAAGGGACTGATGCACAGTTTCCAATGTTAGGCCTTTTTAATTTTTTTTTTTTCTATAAAGAATATTTAGTAATATTTTTTTTTAATCTCTACATGTACAAAATCTATGGTATCAGAGCTGGGAAATATATCCTAACGTGATTCATGTGACAATAAGATTTATAATAAGGGGGTTAATAAGTGGCATGATCACTTTATCTAAATGGGTTGTTTATAATGGAGAGAAGGCAAATTTACTTGTAAATTACCCAATTTGTTTGTTGCCCTCTGTAGGGCCATCCTTTTTTTTAATGCTGTGCCAAACTCATGTGGGTGTCTGGTGACTCCATTAAACTGTTAGCATCGGAACATTCGTTATCACATCAGCTTTCCCATTAGCTGTGCACGCACCTACAAAACATAAGTATCCTAACTGTGATGGGCCATTAAAGGTTTGAATGGTTGGTTATATTCCCAGGATTGTTGAAATCAATAGAACCAGCTATTCAGCTTAATGGGGATAACTAACACCATTAAAATTAGTGGCAGATGAGCCAGTTCTATTGTTCCCAAACACATGTTTTCAGATAGGAGCATCTAATAATTTAAAAACAAGACTGCCAGTATGATTTTAACCACAATATTCTGTAAATCCATTAATTGTTACATATTATTATATTTCATTTATTGGAAAGCCGTGACTTTTATTACTGTCTTTTCTACAAACATTTCAGCTTTCTGATGTGAAACAAACCTCTTTCCTTAAAATCACAGCACCATGTAGTACTCCAATCATTGTTTTATTTAAATGTCATTCAGGCCTTGACAATACCAGGCCTCCCCCTTCAAAACCCTCTTTTATTTCAAAGGTAATGTAGCAGACAGACTTGCTCTGGAGAGTTCTGGTACTGTACCACAGAAGTCAGCTTTTCTATTCCTGACTTTTTTTCTTTTTTTTTTTCCTTATTTTCCTTATTTTCTTATATTTTCCTTATTTCCTGACAGCACTTTTAACATCATGATTCTTTTTATCTCTCTATTTTAACTTCATAACAGCTACAGGAGAGAATTTAGACTGATTTAGACTTATTCATGGCCTGTGGTTCCACGATTCTTGGCTATTCTTGTATATGCAAAAAATAAACTCTTCTGACTAGCTATTTCATAAAAAGCATACTTTACACAGTCATGTTCTGTAGCTCCTGATCTGCATCACTGACACCTTTTGTTTTTCTCCTGAATATCCAGTCTCTTTAAACTTTTGCTATCTCACAAGTCAGTACTTTTCATAATTATAGTTGTGATACTTTTTGTGTGTTTGCCTGATAGTCAGTGCACAATTTAATGTGTTTATCACATACATTGGTTACTATTAACTGTAAAAAAAAAACCAAAACAAAACAAAACCAAAAACTTCCTTTCACTGAATGGTTCCTAACCTTTGTAAACTAAAAATTGGGAATGTAACACACTTACCTTCCTCCTGCTGAGTAATTTTTCTGTTTATTGGTATTAGCCTTGAAATGACAGTACTAAAGAGCTATAACGATTTGTACTGAAGACACTTAGCAAGAGGCTCATTAACAGCTGAGATGAGCTGTAAAAGAAACACATAAAATGTCAAGCTAATTTAAAAAATCACACTACACTGGAGAATGGGCAATTAAACAATAACACGCAGCACAGGAAGGTATGAAAACTAACACAGCAGAGCAACAGCCACCACTGTCCTATCACCAGGAATCCAGCTCAGCTCCCACAGTGCATAACAGGGACCAAAATCATGGAAACATAAGAAGATATGATACAGATCCAGGATGAAAACTCAGTAACAAAGGCCCATGATTGAAGCTTACCATACATGTAAGAGGGCACTTTATGTTATAATAAGCAACATGGGATGCCAGCGTATATTCCTCAATGACAGGCCATCTAAATAGGGCTGTAAGAGTAGGGATGGCTGTAAGAAATTGTAATATTACTCTGGCTCTGTGGGGAAACCTATGAGAGATTGAAGATCAGCAAGCACATATTCCCGAGCTGAGCTCATGAAATTAACTCAGATAACTTGTATATGCTCAGATTGTAAACACCTACAGAGGAAGCCCTACTGTAAATACCTATGTTCCTTTTACAAACAATGGAGACCTCCAGATGGGTGACCCTGTTCCTGCTAAGTTTAGATAAATAAGTCAGGCAAAATGGATGCTGCACTACAGGTTTTTCACTTGCAATCCTTTAACTATCCATCATAAAGGTCTAATTATATTCCAAAAGAACAGAAAGACTGTGAATTACAGAATAACTGAAAAGGGTGGCTTAAAAGTTTTGACACTTAGTCCTTGCAATTTGGCGGTTAGCTCACATTCTACACTCAAGTGACCTTTCTGTTTCTATGTTCATAATCCTTTGTCATGGGAATTTATTAATCATCATTAAATCTCTGTAGTTCAGAATTCTTTCATCTTTTATTTCACTACTGAATTGCTCATGAGATAGTTGTTTCACAGATGTTCTGAAGAAGTATTTGATTATTGAAGTATTTTGAAAATTCAGTTAAAGAACTTTTAAAAAGGCAGCTCATGTCCCTGAAGTTCCACAAAAAGCTTGGATACCTATCTGATTTTTTTTTTTTTTTCACAGATTCCTGTTGATTTTTCATCCATAATTCATTTAAAGACAATGATTATAGACTTCTCTGGAGCTACTGAAAAGTTAGAATGTACAAAATTTACCTTCTTGCCAGCAAAAGATCATTCATTCATCTGCTGCTGAAATATTACAAAGTGTGCAGTTAGGTTTCCCTGTGATTTCATGAGTAATATAAATCAGAAAAATGCAGTAAGAGTATTAAAATGCTCATGATTGGTTCACTTGTTCACTGCTTGTTTGGAGGTTGTTTGACGTTTTTCTAATATTTGTTTGCTAAGGAAAACAACTACTTGGAAGGACAGGTTAGGTTGATTTTTTTCAGTTTCCATTTGAGAAAGCAGTAATTAAAACATAAAAGCATCATTTAAAATACTCAGTCTCCACAGGTCATGCATGCGCTTTGAGGAAAACTTTATCATTCTTGAACTCATCTTGATATCAAGGGACTTAAATGTTACATTTAAGTTGAAACCACTGTCTAAAGCCACTTGAGAAAAACTAATGGCTGATGTGACTTGATACCATAGTAATCAATACAAATGTCGGCTGAATATGACATAGAAGGCACAGGAGAACAGAGAAAGAAGACAGGATGACAGAAGAAAAAACAATAAAATCAGAGTAGAAGTAGGTGCATGAAATTGGACCACTGAGAATAGTGAGTTCACCTCCTAAGTTACTTCTAGTTCTATTGATCTCACACAGATGGAGAACAATCAGGTAGTTTTGCAAGTTCTTAATATACATTTCTATTCACTTAATACAATAGTGGTGATGGAAAGGGGAAAGAACATTATCATTCCTAAAAAAGAAGCCAGGCTTTTCTCTGAAGACATTCTCCTTTTTTAGTTCTAGGATGGATTGGACATTTTTGGAAAGTCAATATTCTACAACAAGGAAAACAATAATGATATGTCAGCTGTTCTAAGAAAAATTATTCCTACAAAAATGGTTTCAGTCATGGAAAATAGTCTTGAAATCAGATTCTGTTATTAGATTTACTGAAAGGGTTTGGTTTTTTCACTTCTTTCTTTGACAGCAATGTGGAAACTGAAATCCAGCATTCAAACTGCAAAAATGACATAAAAAAATAAATATTGGTGCTGCTGAAGAAAGATATTTTTAAAATACTTGTATGACTCGAGCAGACAAAAGATCATCTTGAGCCCATTCTTAAGCATTTGCAACACATGGGATACATTTGAGATTTCTTCATAAAGTACCACCAGCATATTAAAGTGCACTCTATGTTTGAGTCAACCCCAAAAGCTTTTCCTTTTATGAGTTTCCTGCAAGTTAAAATAATATATTCTACCACACACACATATAAACATCTATACACTGTAATGTATATGAAACTGGTTTTATATGTTGAAATACGGTTTTGCATGAATTATTTTAGTATTTTAATGTACACTTTTAAAATTCTTAATACTTGAATGAAGGTACCCTGGTGGTATATAAAATTTGTTTTATTCATCAATTTTCTGTCTACCTTCATAGAAAAAAGTATAGTATTTGCCTTGAGGCACCACATGGCAATGTACAAGTTGTACCTTCATTTTCTCGCTCTACCACTGGCTTCATAAATAACACTTGGCAGAATATTGAATCCTTTTGCTTTGTAAAATGGGGAAAAGACTTCTCTGTAACAGGAGGAGTATCCAAAGGAACAAGACAAGACCACATGCCTAAAAATAAAACAAATTTTGAAAGCAGCTGGTGGGTTTATACAATAGCATCTTTCTGCTACAGTGCTGTTGACGCGACTTCTAACCCACAAGAGGAACATTTTGTTGCCCCCTCCTCACTCTCAAACCCTGCTCCAGGTGGTAGGAATGAGACAAAAGACCATCAGAGTTCCATGATCCTTGTGTTTTATCTGATTTACCTAGTTAATTAGAAGATCCAGGACATCATAAGCACCTTCTTAGGCACTAACATCTGTAAGAAGTATGCACATAGATTTCTTTATGGTTTTAAGTCCTTAGTATACAGGCACATAGCCTCACGCTATGTCTGCATGATGCATGAAGCACTAGGACTATAAGGCAATACTGTAAAGAGAGAGAAACAAAGTAACAAACTTTATGTTCAGACTAATTTAAATGTCATCTTCAGTGGTGACAAGTAGGCTGCAATTCTTACAAAATGAGGGTTGGCTTTATTTTTCCCTTATGCGTTTTTTTATCTCCTTAGCAAATACAACAATGTTTCTGTGTAAATTTAATTTAATTTAATAATTTTAAATCAATGTCTAGCACACAACATCATTGACTGCCCCTCCCCTCTTTTTTGTTTTATTCTATAAAACAATGTCAAAAAGATATTGCACCGAATGTCGTACTTTTGAGTATTTGAGGTGTGCTTTACTAATATCTGGTTTCAGCAGCACCATTGCACTAATACCTCTGAAGTGATCTGAGAAGCAGCAGGTCTTTTTAATAAGTTAATAATTGCAGTAAGTGAATTTCCTAATTCTGGATTTAATATTCCCGTTCTGCTAGGGTCAAAAACCAAGCTGGGGCACACACTAACAATCATACTGGCAAACAATGAACAAATGAATCATCTGCAAAATGAGCCTCACTTCTGTGACAATTTTTTTGCACACTGAAGCTTGCTGTGTTCCCACTTTAAAGCTGATTTAGTTTTTTGCAATGTTTCTAGGGGAAACTCAGTGTAACCAGGTGACTGAAGTCACTAAATGCTTTGAGATAGCAGTGATCGCCATGTCAGAGCCACTCATCTGTGTACTGGACCAGAAAAAGATGACATGCCTCATGTCCCTTATGTCCTGTTTAAGATACTAGATTGATTAGTACCAGTGAGGGTTTTCTTGGGATATAGGCAGGACTCACTGCACTGGGTCAGAGCAAAGTTTGATCTGGTTTGTTTTCCTAGCTCAAACAACTGCTAAAAGCAAAGACTGAAGAGGGGCTTCAAGAACAGGGCAAGTGCATGAGATACTTTTCTAGGTGCTCTCCCAGCCTCTCTCCATGTTATGTTTCTTCAGGAAGAAGACCCAGGTGCACCCAGAGGGAAGGAGAAACTCCTCTTTTCCACAGAGTCACATGGCCTGCTTTGGGAAGAGAAATGAGAAGAGGGGGCAGAATAAAAGTATGCTGTGGTGGCCCTGTGTGGAGGAAAGGAAAGAGTGGGAAAGAGTCACAGCAGGGAGCAGGAGCCTGCTGGCTGTGGAAGGAGGCAGTGGGACTGCAGTGAGAACAGGCAACAGATGGTTTTAGTTCACTCAGTGACTTTCTTAGTCACAGCAAACTCTGCTCAGGCCCCTCTGGTGCCCAGATTTCATTTTTTCATCTACTCTGGGGCCTGTCTGGCTGTTCTCTGGTCTGTTCCCTGCCCAGACCAGACCAGAGGGGACTGGTAAGAGTTTGTTGAGACTCAAGAAGTCAGTGACTGAATTAAAACCAAGCCTGGAAGCAGAGATTTGCTTGCAGAGTACATAGAGGGAGGGTTAGCTGTAAGCACTTCCTATTTATGTTCCCTCTATCCTAACCACTTTGAGATTTGCCTATTTAAAAAGCTAATTATGCTATCAGGTATTATAATAAAAAGTGCATTTTTAGTCATCTTCAATTAGGTTTCTACAAGAAGAAGGTGTATGTATATGTAACACCAAGCTCAGGCCAGTTTGTCTCTACTGCACACTCGTTTTAGATTTGTATCTTATGTTTTCTTCTTCAGTTCACTACTCAGGCTATTGTAACAATTTTGCAACAGTGTATTAAGCAGTATTATTACTGAAATGTAACCATATATAATAATTTCTGTACAGGTTGCACTCGGTAGTACAAGACGTAAGTAAAACAAAATACTAGATTTTGCTCTTAGTTGCACCATTGAATTTAGAAAGATCATTTAGTGACTCAGAGGAAAGCTCTATTGATTTTTCATATCCTAGATATCCATTGCAGTGTAGAGGCCCTGAATATGCTTTTCTGCTTTCTAATACAGATGGCTTAAGGAATATTGAGGCCCTTGCAGCTATGGAATGTCACTTATCCCCTGCTAGAGGAGTACCAACTAGTATCCATCAGGGAAGATTCTCTTTTAATGCTTTCTCTGTTTAGTACACCCAGTTTTCCCCAGCAGCTCCAGTTCTGAAGGTTTCTGAACCTGTCTACTGACAGGTGTGTCAATAACACTGCTGTTCTCTGTGTTTCGAAAATGCCAGTATTCTTTTTAAAAGCTATACTAGCTGGAGAGTGAAGCAAAAAGTTTGTTCTAGTAAAGTTTTTTGCTCTTATTCTTACTTGTTACTGGGCTTCCATTTAATTAACAGAGTAAGAATTTATGCTTAAAGACTTTTGTATGTTGGATTACTTGTAAAAATAACAGTTCTTTCTTGGTTGCCCCTTGAGGAAGGTGGGCAATGCATTCTCATTTTCCATCTGAAAAACTTCAGATTTTCTCTGCCCTTTTGTTCTACAAGGAACCTTCTTCTCTCTCATATGGTTTTACTTTGATACTGAATTTCCTACAAATGTAGCTAATTAAGCTAATTAAGGCCCTAATCACTGCCTGGAGTCCTATGATCTTCTAGGTAGTCAAAGTATTTTTAACATTATTAAAACATTTTATGAAATCATGCATCATGAACAGTGTTCACTATGGATTCAAGTCTGGACCTTGAGTTCGTATTTAGTTAAGCTATGTCTACACTGCACAGTGTGATCTGCCATACTGCATTTTGAACCCTAACCAAAGGTCATGTAAAGTGAACCTTCCTACCCACACACTTGGAATGCCATGGCATAAAAACCAGAGCATGGTTGTTGCAGCCAGACCCCTTTGTGACCTACATCTGAGAACCTGGGGCAAGACATTAATAATATGAGAGATAATCATATCATACTACCTCAGTTGATGTGTATAAAGTAGAATTACCCACTGGACAAACTGAAAATGACAGTGGACAATGAAGGTTTTGAGAAGCAATGGTAATAACCTTCATACTTTACTGTAGCATACTCATACCATGATAGCTATCTTAGTTATTGATATTAATACTGCGATTCAAAATGCAGTCAGGTCTTTTCTGATCCTTTCAGGACCAAGGATGAAATAAGTGTGACTTTCATGGCCATCACAATGGTATATTATAGGCATTTCTATTGCCATTGTCCCTATTCTACCTTAAATATAATATTGTAAAATTCAAGCAGTTTGTCAAAATCTCATCTGGTCAAGGTGGGCTTTCCTCCAAGAATCTTTATTCCTCCTGATAAATTTAATTTTGCATATTGATTTCTTGTTTCCATTTTGAGTGCTAATCTGCCAGTTCATTTTACCAGCTGTTTTTTGACCTCATGGTTTACATCCTTCCTAGGGTCCTATTATCAGTCTTTCCTGTCCAAGCCTCTGAATTTCCCCATGTTTCAGCTGTGACAGAGTCTTTATGGTCACCTGTCTCACCTGCAGCACCTAAGTTCGTTCTTTTGGGGAGGTATTTCTTCTTACTCTGTCAAACACTGTCTGCCATCTAATTTAATCTGTTTTACAACAACACTTTCCTCCCCATAATTATTCTATTTCTGTAGTCTCTTTCTCACCCTGAACAGAGCAAGACAAAGTGTAGTTCAGGTCAGGCTTCAGTCTTGAACTTTTCCTTTTTTTTTTCTTTTTCCTAACCTTGGATATAAACCAGAAAACTAACAACAGAAAAACTCTCTCCCTTCCTCCCCAAGAAAAGAAACAGCGACTTTGTATCTAAAATGATGCTGTGCTGTTGGCACAGAATTTTCAGAAAAAAAAACTATGCTCCAGACCTGCTTTAGTTGCCTAAACATAGGCATCTAGTGCTGTTTTAGACACCACAGGAACCTGGCCTCCAGCTACTGACTGTCCAGAAGGCCAAAATTTCTCATAAGTCCTGTGTCATGCCTGCCAGCCCCACGATGATGTTTTGGATACTGTTGGGCACCTCAAATGGTACTGAGCTCCTATATTTAGGCAATTGGATCGTTTTCCCAGCAGTGCAATTGTTCTGGGATGGAATGAATCACTCTCTGGAAGATGCATCCTCTCCATTGACTAAGGAGGGAACCTAAACTACTTGTTTGCATGCCTAGCTTTCAGACAGATAACCAGGGGTGAGAAAAACTACATCCTGAAACTATGTCTACCCAGAAAAATGAAGGATGACTGTGGCAGATGACTGCCATGGCTAACCTAATCTTGGTCCAGGTAAAAACAGCAGGGGAAGATGATGTACTATGAGGCTAGCATACAAAAGCACAGGTGCCACTGAACTAGATGTCCCAGAAAACTCATACTCTGTTTACTAGCACATGCTAAAGCTGCTAATGTCACATCTTAACAGCTACCATTGCCTGTGCTAGCTTAGGTTAGGTTAACCAAAGTATGATAGCACACAGTACAACTGTACCTTAATTTCCCTTATTGACCAGGTGTATTGTTTTAGCTTTCTTCAGTGCAGCACATTTTGTTTGAATATCACCCAGTCATCTTTTTTTTCAGAGAATATGTGGACATATTTAATGATTCATTATTATCTTCCAGCATTTTTTTTTTTTTTTGCATTTGTTTTTTATTATACTGATTTGCTTTCCCAGCCTATCTATACCACTTGACTTTGGTACATTCCCTATTAAACCAGTCTTAAACCTCCTGCAATGACATGCTCAAAGCACAGTTACTCAAAAGGTTTTACTCCAAGAGTCATTGTAATTACCTTATTAATATGACAATTGTACATTACAATGTTTGGGATGATTATTGAGGAATTCTGTACCAATTTTAAATAAGAGTGGTTGGTTTGTTTGTCAGTTTATTATGTCCTTTTATTGCCACAATCACATCTGCAAACAATAATCTTTCTATTTTGTCCTCTGAGCATTCAGCTATGGCTCATGAAAAGCTGCCATTTTATTTCTCTTTTCCCACTGTTTCCACTTTATAAATGGCTTCGTTGTTTAGAGTGACTTTTCCCTGCCTTGTTTTCACACATGCACCTCTGTAGTACACACACAGTAATTTCACTAGAAACAGCTATTCCTCTTGCACAAATGTTAAGCATTATAATGGAAATTTAGTCAGAACCCTTCAAGGTCACGTTCATATGATCTCTTTTCTTTTACATAAGGATTTGCAGTGTTAGCAGAGTCACAACTTCTGTATTAAGTCATGCAGAGTAAATATGACATGCTGGAAAGTGGATTACACCACCAAAGCTGACAACAGTAAGGGCATGTGAGCTGGATCCCACTCCATGTCAGGCAGAATTGCCCATTTCCACAGAGCTGCAACTTCTTCCCTACTGCTGATACGCAAGTGGAAACTTGATAATCAGGGTATGTTTACGTTACACAGAGAGATGTCAGCTGGAATAAAAAACTAGAGGCATTAGTGTGAAGACATAGAAAGCCTATGACCTAATCCTGCTGTTTGTCAAAAGTTATGCTCAAATTATGTCTCAAATGGAAAGCTGAAACTGAAAACAGACTAGAAATGTGGAAGCACAGAGATGGACTAAAATGAAGTTAGGATGAGGCATTTTCTTTTGACTTGCTTTTATTATTTGTTTAGAAAATTCTGAACAAATTGCAGACTAACATCAATAGGAAAATATTTGTGATTGACTGACAAAAATATGGTTGCACTGATGGAAACTCTGACTTAACTTTATAAAATAGCTCATTTACAGAAGCCAGAATTTTCAGCTGATGCATGCTTTCACTCTGTTGAAGCCCAGTTTCTTCTCTATAGTCACTAAATTAATTTTATTGATTTAAGTTTTTTGTGGTGGGGGGGGGGGGGGGGGGGAGAAAAAAAGAAGAAGAAAAAACCCCAACACCTAAGAATCTATCTGTGACTGCTTAGCTGTGTTTCCTCTAGATTTTATTGGGCATCTTCATTACCTTAGTTTATAATGTTTCATATCTGTAAACTGCCCTGAACCAGAATCTACAATTTGGAAACATTATTAACATTTAATCTGTTGTCGGCAATGCAATAGGTAAGTGCTGTTCAGGTACTGTTCAGGTACTCAAACCAAAAGAGCTGTCAGAATGTTGTCCTGCCTCTGCTGAGAAGGTGCATGACCAATCTTACTGAGCTAGCCCAGCAACACTCAGTGCCACATTACTCTCCAGTACAGTGAGACCAGCCAAGCTTAGAGTTTGCTTAATTAGGAAGCTTACAGAAAGACTACAGTGAAGTAATAGGAGTCACTGAAAACCGTGAAGGTTAGAAGTGAAATGTACATGAAATGAAATTTGGTTTCAAGCTTTATTCATAATAATTCTTCTAGTATTCAAAGATGGCTTCAATCAGAAAAATAAAAAGTATCATTACTCATGTGCTTGCTGTAAGTATGCATGGAAGCATGCAATAAAGGGTGGCTTTTCCTTGGGAAGCCTTGAGCCTTAAAAACAACAATCCTTTACTGTCATGTGGCTCCAGGGATGGAATCCCCACAACCGGACTTGATGGAGAAGCTTTTTGACTGCCACAGCATACTGAAGCTTACTTCCAAAGTAGTCATGTTTAAAGATCACCTGTAGAGCTAATGGAGTCCAATCTGACATGCAGACCTAAGGTAGATGAACACATTTTTTCTGAATGGAATGAGCTGCCAAGTGTTCA
The DNA here is from genome assembly GCA_025345505.1 of Todiramphus chloris collaris. NCBI lineage: Eukaryota > Metazoa > Chordata > Aves > Coraciiformes > Alcedinidae > Todiramphus > Todiramphus chloris. Next base: position 54,513,538 of record JANVCC010000018.1, read on the forward strand.
TTCAAGAACCATAGAATCATAGAATGGTTTGGGTTGGAAGGGACCATTAAAGATCATCTAGTCCAATCCCCAAGATGTTTTCTACACCTTGACACCAGTCTTACTCTAAATAGCTCAGTTCAACTGCAGAACCACATCACTAGCCCAGATTTAGCCTGATTTGGCAGAATAACAAATTTGGTAAAGGCAGTACTATATTCCACCAAGTTTTCAGCTTTGACATAAGTAGGAGGGAAGATAAAGAAGATTTCTTCACCCTTATGACTTCCTTCATAACTCTTGAAAACAAACTAAGATATTTCCAGTAACTGACATTGAAACTGGTTTGTCTATTTTCAATAACCATCTGAGAAGTTTATACCTGTGCAATCTACTGAAATTAGTAATCTTGGGCAGGGGAGGAGTGGCAGAAGTGGGGGAGAATAACATTCCAGAGTTGTAACTGTATTGCTTATCTGATATCTGCCTGCAGACCCTATTTTCAAATGCATTTTGAATCTCTTGAGCAATTTATTTAAAGGAGGTATGCAAGACTTCAAATTCCTACAAACTAAATGCAGGGTTAGGGAGGAAGGGCCAAGTTAGTGTCTTTGCTGAGGAAAGGCATGAAGAATTAACTTCATTTGGCCACACTAGCATGGCCAGAGAATCTACACATTTGTCAGCAACCAGGCCACATATAAGAATCTCCATATAATGTCTGTATGCTGTCAAAGTGTGCATAGGACAAAAGACAGTTCATAGGAAACTGGACTTCATTAACTTTGCTGCTCACAGAAGAAATTGTTGCTATAAAGTGGAAGACAAAATTTAGAGAATAGGGGAAAAAAAACAATAAGAGCTTTATATAGTCTGGCTTCAGAACAATCGTCAAGTTATTAATTTAAAACAGACATTCTGTTCTCAATACTTCATGAACAGATAAAAAAGGAAAAGGGAAACTTCTACTTGAAAGGTAGTGGACCTCTGTCCTAACATGTTGGTTCAGATATATACTTTAAGATTTGGTTGCTAATCCACTGGATCTGCAGCATTGGTCTGGAAATCTCATAAAAGTATCTATTTCTTGTTATATTCAAATGTTTTCCATTTGTGGTATAAGCTGAACTTCAGAATTACTGAGACTAGAACATAAAAACTAATGGGTCATTGAAGGAGTTCAATCAATCACATTTAGACGTTTTTAAAAGTTTGGTTATTTTCACTGATACGTTTTGGATTTTCATATGTCCTGATTTACAGAATCAAGTTTTCCTTGAAAGGGGGAAACTCAGCTACACATTAATGAAACCCTGGTACTATGGAGTTGCTTTGGAAGTAGTGCTCCAAGTTCAGTGGAACAGGGGGATGGACACAGTGTTTTTCCACAACAATTTCAAATTATCCTCTCTCTCTCTCACTTCCAGGAAGCAGATTTCTGAGCAGATAAATTATTAATTTGTGGAGGACAAGTCAAATACAATGAAATTGTTGAAGTCAGCAAGTGATTTTCTTCTGAGTCCAATGGGCTGGGAATTAAGCACACATTCTCTCCCTCTCAGGCAGAGGGACTGCAATATGTTGCCTCAGCAGCTTTAAAATTTTGTTCTGAGTGGGAAACAAGGAATGCAAGGAGGCCTCCAAAGCAGACAGAGAACCAAAATTATGCCTCCCCCCACCCCTCAGAGGACTTTGCTCCAGACTCTTGACCGAAAAAGTAAGCATAGTCCTACAACAGGCACATAGGTGAGAACTGGGGAGAATTTCCCCTTACATAATTCTTTGTTTCAGCTGAATTCCTGTAGTCATTTCATCCACACATATATTTTTGTCAATTAATGTATTTTTGTTAGGCATCTGGGGTCAGATTTGCAGCTTTTCCATGAGAATCTATTACACTATACTTCTCATGTAGTTCATCTGTGAAGAAAAATAGATGATGACTTTGGACTTTCGTTATTCAGTTTGGGAATACACCTGACCCACAAAGTGCTGTTCAACATTTAGTCTCTGAACTATGGGATCTATTGGATTATTCACAAGTTTGAAATTAAGCATATGCTTACACATATTGTTGGATCAGAAACTAGAGTTATGGCTGATATGTGCCAAGATTCATATTTGTTCTATTAAAGAAGTAGGAACAAACTACAAACCTTACATCTGGAGGCTACTTTGAGCTTCCTTCACATTCATGAAAGAATGAGATTTGATTGAACACTTAATACATGTAATATTTTCCCAATTTATGCTACTGTAATTAGCAGAATATAAGTCCACTCTGTTTATGACAATTTTATGCATAATAAAATATTGTCAGTAAGAGAAGCAGATAGTCATACTCAGAATTCATATTAGCAATTAGAACTTAAAAAAAAAAGTATTTTATATCATAGATGTAAAGGTAAGACAATGTAAAGCAGAGATTTAATTTTCTTTCATTTAATCTGGAAGTACTTATATAGAGTAGCCTCTTAATTCTGTTTTAATCAATTTTCACAAAGAGCTTTTCAAGAAAACAAACAATATCAACTAAGATGGTGAGAAACAAATATTGGTGAGTGTTAAAACTAAACACAGTGTTATGAAAATATTACTGAATGTAATTTAGTACCTTTCTCCCCTTCTCTTCTTCCTCATCAACAATGTTAGATGTACATTATATGTTTCCTAGTCAGCAAACTATTAATAAAAAGAATATGAAGTAGTCACGGTCTGAATTATTGCACTGAGGTACTAATTTCAGGATTTTTTTAATGCGTTCCATATTTTTCCATAATTAAAAGGGAAATGCAAGGAAAAGAGGAAGTCTCAGGCAGCCCACAAAAAAGACTCCTGTTACCATCTTTGTAACTGGAGCATTCAATTAATTTAGGACAATAACTGTAGTATGACTATCATTAGATCTGGAAATTGTTTTATGTGGTTTTAAGACATTTTGGTAGCTGCTCCCAAATTCTAAAACCCAAGATCATAGATCCTGTAAGTCCATCTGTCCTGGCCTTTTGTTTGGGGCTAGTAACAGATGTTAGAGTTAAATGTAAACTAACTAGAATAATTATAATGAAGACTGAGTCACTTATTTGGGACAAGGGGAAAGGGAATGAAGCTTTGCAAGGTGAACAACTGATTCCAGGGAACTTCACATAAAGAATGAAACAACATCTTCATAGCACAAAGAACACAATGCAGCAGCAGCAGCAGTGACATTGGACTAGAGAGGTTAGTGTCTTATGATTGTTCAATGTTAATGCCAAATGCAATGCACACAGAAAGCCTTCTGCATTCACCAACACAGATCTAGGAGCAGGAAAAGAAAAAACAAAACAAAGTATAAAGAACTTGCATTAAGGGTGACAACCACATTGCTACTAAGCATGACTCACATCTGCTCTGCTGTAAGATATTCAGGAATACTTGTCCACGAGCTAATATATGCTTGTACACTTTTTTTCAGTGAGTCCAGAACACTGCTGTTAAGAACTGTGCCTTTACAATAAAGACTGCCAGGATTGTTATATGATATAGACCAGAGCCAGTCTGTGTGGTGCAGGAAATACTATAAACAAAAACACAATCAAAAAGTTGGCTGATTATTACTAGATACTTTTGAATGTAGAATGTGCTACAGAGAGTACCCTCTTCATCAACTTATTTATTTTCTCATTCTCTAGGTCATGTCTGGACTTGATCATGCACAATGGAAGTATTGGTCTCATACTTACAAATGAGAGCTTAGTGGACCTGACTCTGCCAGAATGACCAGTCTCTGGAGACAACTGGGAGCAACATTGTGACTTCTCACATTGTTGTACTCAAAATGTCCGTATTTTAACTTCTGGAGTAAACATCTGCTTGTTGAGGAGCAAATATGACTGTAACTGCCCTCAAGTATGTCCTGTTTTCACAAGGCTTAGCTGTGAAAGGAGTGGGATTGATGACCTGCAAAGCCTTATCCAATACTTTCTGACATATTTTTATTCTTTTTTTGCAGACCTTGTTTCAGGCTTCATGATTTAGGGCTGTAATTATTGTAAGCTACCACATATCAGCAGAAAATGCCTGGGTGCACAGCCTCAAAAACAAGCCCTTAGGCTATGATTTCACAAGCAACTGTATCAGTTTAGTTGATCACTACAGCAGAAGGGATGTGTCTTCTTGTCTCCTGATCTGTTCCTTGTTCCACCTTGTCCCCTGCTTTGCAACTCCCATAAAACATGTTCCTAAGAAAACTCAACACAGTTGAGTTGACAGTTGACAGAAAACCACTTCTTTTTGTATGATCACCATCATGACACAGGGTAACCCCAATTACCAGGAAAGAATATGTGGGATATCTGTCTTCTCTGAGCCTTCCAATAAGCACAGGAAGCCCAGAGCAAGGTGCAAGAATAGAAGTGGAAAGGAGTGGGAAGTTTGAGCTGATGAGTCTATTTATCTGGCCTCATGAAATTGCAGCCCTGTCACTATCCTCGTGGACAAAATAACTCTTACTGAGTACTGAGAGGTACATAGAATTGCAATCACACATGAATTCTACATTTTTTGTTCTCCTGCATCTCTACTGTGGTCTTGCTTCTGTATTTTTCCTGCTATACCATCCATCACCAATTTCTGGAAACATAATCCCAAAAATTACCTTCTCTTGGACAAAGAGAATGGAAACAAATTCTTATTGCCTATTACTCATCACTGTTGTTTAAATCAATCAGAGGTAGTCCTAAGTCTGACAACCTCTTTGAAGATTTCAGAACCACATAAAGATTCCCATGCTAGTGCTAGCCTACTTCCAAACTAACCTACTGTAAGAATGGGGGATCTTCAAAAGATCTAATTTACTCTAGTTTTCAGGTTGATTCTCTGTAGAGACCTGAATCCATAATTTCAGTAGCACTGCCAATTGTGACTGATCCAAGCAATGATATATTGAGCTGAACAGCAGTACGAAGCACAAACACATCATTAGGCTGGCTCTGACAGAAGTTTTCCATGTTTCCTGACTTCAAAGCAAGACCACTAATATCAGTCTGCAGCAGCAGTTGTAGAGAAACTATGTGGGGTTTTGTTAGTTATGGAAAAGATATTTTAAAACAAGAAGCTATTGGCTCAGTTCAGCCTCATAAGGACAATCAGAATGGCATCCTGGAGTCCAAATTCACTTATTACAAACCAGAAAAATATCTTTACTGTTGGCTGTAAACAGAACTTCATTTACTTCTGGCTTCTGTCAAGCATTTTCTACTCATCCCATTTCCATCCCTTATATTTATTTCCTGACAAGAAAAAAAAAAAGTAAAACTTGGAAAACTCTCAGTTAGCATGCTGATATCCCCCTTTCTCCTGCAGCTACTACCATTACCTGCAAGGGCTGTCAGTGTTTGTATAAAGCAATATATAATAACTTTTTTGTTTGCAATATTTTTACATATTCCCAAATATGGACTATTTTCTATAAGAAAAGTCCTATATGTCTTAATAGCTTGAGCTAAGAGCATTTTAAAAAAGAAGCTGTTTATTATCCTCATTAAGTGAAAGGGGAAATGAAGCAGTTTCAACTTTGTGACCCAGTAGAAAATAGGACCCAACAGTAGAGAAATGATTTGTACTCCTCCCTGCTCAGAGACTGGTTCACTGGTTTGAACACTCCTTGACATGCCTGGCGACTTTTGCCATTCTATAAAAAGATGCAGAAAGTCACAAATGGAATAACAGCAATTTGCTATAAACACTTCATTGAATATTTCACTGAAATGAAAATGTGTAAGTCACTAGGTAAGTATAGACACACAGAGTGTGATAGAATTCCATAAATAGATGTGTCTGGTGTTATAGGATATTCAGGACATCTACAGGAGGATAGCAGACAAGACACAGGACATATCACAGACCTGTGCCCTTCTGGACTATCATGTGAATGCCATGCAGGATACCTTGGGGTATCTAAAAAGGCAAAGTGCATCTACGTTTAAATAACTGCATTGAGATCATGACATCTGCCTTTATATTTCAATGATGCTGTGAAAGGAAAGGGACATAGAAAAAAAAAACCCTCATGTCAGTGCTTAAATACAAACCACAATTTATGTCTACAATGTGTTCTTTGTATAGCCAAATTTTGTCAAGAATTACCTCTGAGAAGAGACAATGATTGTCTTAACTAAGATAGCTCTAGGCAAAGTCTGACTTTACAATGAGACCCACTGCAACTGCAATGCCTCAGGGTCTGAGTTTTGGGTGGGGTTTTTTTTGTTGTTTTAATTATTAAGTATCTTTTGTACAATACTGGGAGAAAAATCAAGTTAGGAAATGCCAGTGTGTGGGTTGCCTATTCAATCTTAAATTATCTTCCCCATTTTACAATAAAAGCTTTAATTACATGACCATGGAACATTAATGTCACAAAACTGTCGCCTCACTGAAGAAAGATCACATATAAGAAACAAGCCAGGAAGGGTTCTTCTCATGTTTTCAAGATGGTAGCTGATATGCTTTCTTAAAAACAGTGAATTAGAACCTGGACTTGCTCTGTTATACCTATCTTCAGTCATGCGGGACATGATTGACCCAAAAAAGGGGTATAAGAGTAGAACTGGATTAAGATGATTTGAGAACCTGAATTCTTTTATCTCCTGCCTCTGGTTCTTCTGTTTTCATGTAATCATTGTTTTCTTCTTCAGTTCTTTTATTAGTAAGAAAAAAAAAAGCAGGAGTAGTAAAGTCTCTGCCAAAATTATGCAAGAATGGTGTGTCACTGACTAATTGAGTTAATCTAATAGCTTAAAACCAATTTTTTTAAAGTGTCTCCTTAGTGAGGTTTGGAAATTGATCTGCTTTAATGACAAATTAAAGCCTAAAAGCCCTTTTATGTGAAGCTGGTGTTATTAAGAAGCCTCTTCACACACAGCAATGTAATCTTAATTACGACAGTTTTTCTCACAAGTAATATAACCGGATTTCTGTTGAATATGGTTCTTTTAGGCCATTAAGCTATATGCTAACACTAGACATGTACATGCATTGTCTCATTATTATCTTGTGCATCTTTGCCATCCTGTCTTCACTCACTAATTATTTTTGGTTTGTGTATGGACTAAAGCTTGATACGGCAGACATCAGCCTTCTGTCTTATGTTTGCACAGAAATCAGCCTAAACGATCCAGGACTTGGTTTGTGAGACACCATCACAAATAATAGAAAAATCTCTTTCATCAAAGTCCATACAGAAATTAATTTGTAATAGACACTTCTCCAAAAAATAATTGAGTAGGAGGCATCAGTATTCAACTTTGCTCTGCAACTAAGCCTGACTATTCTGCCCAGTGATGCCTTCAAGAGCAATTGTTCAGCAAATATCTATTGCTTTCCAATTAAAAACCTTAACTATTACTTCTGCCAGAAAAGACAAAATATGGTGTGTATCTAAAAGAACTGCACATAAAAAACAGGGGTTACTAAAGGACTAATTAGTGTATAAATACCAACTGCAGCTACAAGAACTGGAAAAGGAATTCATATAAAGGGTTTGTATTCATCTATTCTAGATAAAAGCAGGTGTAGTGATCTTATTGGGACTGATGACATTTGACTCGTACAAAGCACAAGAAGCCCTTTGTTGTGATACTGCTAGTTCTGTCATGGGAAGAGCTGCTCATGTACTGAGACCAAAGCCTTCTGAAACTGTGAGAGGTTTGCTTCTCTAATTAGATGTGCTTAATTTACTCTCAATGTACTCTTTGTCTGTAAGAAATGACCCGTCCATTCATAAAAGCTGTTTCTGTTGTGTAGCGTAAAACTCAACTGAATTTATAATAGGAGATGTTCTGCATCAGTTGTCTAGTTAAAGATGAACCAAAGAACTGAATTGTTTGTCAAGACCCGAGTTCAAGGAGCTTGTGCCCCCATATGATTCTTGATGGTGTTTTAGCAACCAAGCAGAGTGGGAAGCTGTATGCTTTGTTCTTCTTCAGGGCATAAGCTGTGCAGATGTATGTCTGGTGGTTCTATTTGCACCATTTGTGTATGGGCAAAATTGAGGGGCAAGTCCATGGTCCTTCCTGCCCTCAAAAGAACTAAAATGTAGCTCCTGGATTAATTTATCTGTATGAAATAACTACATATATTACCAGCATCAGCTGAGCTGCAAAGGGCCTTAGGTATTGGCACCTCTAAGAGGAAAGAGCAAAACAGTTTCTAGTTACTGGTCATAAGGTACTAGAGCTCTCATTTATGCTCAGATGTACAACTGTAAAAAAAATATGCTCCAGAGACCTCTTATTTCCTTATTCCTCTTCCACCAATCTAATGCCCCTACATAGGCTGAGGTTTCTCTGAACTCCTGGTTAGATTCTGTCCGAGGGGAAATATGACAGGCATGAATAAGCCACCACATAATATCATCATCAGAAAGTTGTAAATGTTGGGAAAACAGCAAATTTTTTTAGAGGTTCTGTACCTGTAAAATTATCTTTTCCCACTTGTAAACTCAAGTTTTTGACTGGTGAGACTGAGGAGAATCATATCTACCTTCTCTATGGCCTGTCTTTCTTCGGTTTTGTAGTCACATTAGACCAACACACCTTTCTCAGCAGGAACCTGTCTCTGCTTCTGTTATGTTTTCCAAACTCGGTTCAGAAGTGATGATCTGGACCATTTTCTTTGACTGGCACTTGTTATTTTTCTTTCAACCTCCTTCCTTTACAGGTAGTGTTACAGTGATTTATGTTCCTTAAGCATCTGGGGTTGTTCCGGAGCCTTGGGTGGGGAATGCTGGTGCCTGTGAGCCTTTCCTAAGGAGGCTGATAGGAGAGAGCAACTAATCTGTATAATTCTCCCGTTGGCCCATTCCAAAGATGAAGCGTAGAGCAGTCATGATATTTTCATCTCACTGCCTGTCCCCATGAAATCATGCTGGTAGCTAGAGACTGGTTTTGGACAGAGCTCATGTGCAGAGATATATTTTAATGTGTGTCCTTTGCTCAGTGCACATTGTATGACTCAGCACTTACACTATATTGATTTGGTACACTAATTGTTTTAATTTCAGGTTCTCTCCTTAATGCTGGTGAAAGCCACAAGACCCTTATGGCATGAAACCATAGAGGGAATGAGTGATATGAGCTAAGAGAGATGAGATGAACAATTAATGAGTAGTTGCAAAATGAAAATGCCCATTCACAGTTGGCCTGCTGTTCAACATTAATTTCACATTGAAACAGATCTCTCTTCTTCTTGACTCACTTTTACATAATGTTCTCCTATTCCTACAACTGAAAGCATCTTCTAGTAATGTCATACTTGGTTATTAAAACTCACAGATGTTTAAATCAAAAAACATTGCTCATGACAAAAAGTTTATTTTATACTTTATTGCACAGTCATAAAAAGCAATCTATGTATAAAAATGTGTCAGACTTCAAGATAATTAGATATGTTAAATGTTTCTTCTGTTACTTGCATTGGTCAAGGAATAATTAACAGAGGCCCCAATTCCCTCCTCAATGCCAAAAATATATAATGATGTTGTTTATATGCACTTGATTTACTTACTCATTTTTGACAGTGTCTCTGATTATACAAGAAGAAAAAATCCTGTCACATTATGAAACAGTAAGATAGGGTCTTTAATCTGCACCTGGTATCAAATCATTTTTGAGAGTTGTTCTTTGACATTTTGTCTCTCCCCTGTGAGCATTATTTCCTGGAAATTTGTTCTCTGATAATAATAAAAAAAAATAATTATACATTGAATGTGCATTTTAAATACCAAATATACTGTTCAGCACACAACTTTGTGATCTGCAATACATCCAAGAATTTCAGAGTAGTCCAGGAGTCCCCTCACTGAACCAGCTGAGTTAAGCACACTAGGGAAAACATATGTGTTTCTGTTTATCATATAAGCTTTGCTGAACAAATTACATTGTAAGTTTAATGTTAAAAATTAATATGGAGTCAGAACAACTCATACAAAGAGAAGATCTCTGAGCCCTTTATTATGGCTAAAAACCTGATCATAGTCTCACAGGCACAAAGGTAATTTTTACTATCTGTGCTTACCTGGAGTTGGTTATCACATCAGAATTGGAACATACCAGATCAGAATTGAAACATACAGAGTATGTGATGCAATGTGTCACAGTAGCTATGAATTATCATCAAAACTGAGGCTGACTGCACCTAGAAAAACAATATATTGGGGTCTGCCTTCAGAGTGGATGTCTAGGCCCTTCATAATTCAAAGACACCTTTAAATGAGGGCAGCATCAGCAGCTCTTGGTGTACTTGTACTTGTTTCTTGTTCTGTGGTTGATTCTTGTTCTTTTGCATGAAGCGGTCCACCAATCTGTGGGAATACCAGAGACGAAGTCTAGCTAATTTGATGTTGACTTTGAAGTTTAGGTGTGAATCCAGGATTACACCAGCCCCTTGTCCTGATTTCAGTTAAACCACAACATCCTCCAAAATTGTATTTCTGAAGAGACAAGGAAATGATAAAGATTTAATTTTTGTCTCTAGCTCAATTAAAATGGAAAAGTGTACAAACTGTTCTTTTGCAGCAAATCTCTTTTGGCTGTTAAAATATAAGAGTGAAAACATTCTTGCCCAGAGGAGAACACATGACAACATGAGTACTTCTATCCAAAATTTCCCCATTTACTCACTATGGAATTGTAATCCTTATGTGTAAGTGCTGATATTCAGAAATACTGCTCCTTCATGTACTCAAAAGTAAAACTGCACTCCCACAGCTTGCTTCTCTATTTCTTTCTCTTCCCACCCTTCTCACAGCATGAAAGCAGCTCTGGAGAGTGCCTCATTGTCAAGCTCTAAGAGCAACCTCAAAGAAGTAGAACAACAGGCCAAAAAATATTGTCACATATGCCATAGCATTTTTTTTTTTTAATTTTATTTTCCTCTTTCTGTCTTCCTTCAGGCATTGTCAAGTCGTGACTGTTTGTATTGAAGGATGACAGAAAACCCATTTTCTCCAGACAAATAATGAAAAGCAACATGTTGCTTTTCTAACAAACTTATCTTTAAGTGCTTGAACTCACCTTCAGTTAACCAATATTAAGCCTAGCAAAAGAGAGAGGAGGGAAGGCTGTTGGTCTGTCACTTAACTTGGAACTTTTCTGTGCTGAAGAGACACTGCCCTGTGAAGAATCATCCTTGTCTAAATATAATGACCTTTATTGGTTTAATTTAAAAATTTTTATTGTCTCAGCTAAAGTAAATCGAATGGAACTGCTACAGCTCAGAGGAGTTTATCACATGATCAGAGAATTAATTTCCTAGAAGACTGCGTCTTGGAATTACATTAAAAAGTTAGTTTCAGAAGTTTTAAAAATAGGAATGGACTTCAGCAGGACCATTGAGAAAAGGCTTAATTCCAACAAAAATTTTCCAACTCTACACCATTGTCTCCCCACTTGAAAGCCTCTCTAAAAGATGCAACTGTGATACATATCTAACCACTGACATCTGGGTAAGCTATTAAATGGGAAAAAATTTTCTTTAGTAGCAGATCTTGAGCTTTCACAAATCAGATGCAGATAAAATTCCCAAGAAATTGGCCTCCAACATCTGCACTCTCCTGTGAATTATGCGTGTGGATATAAAATTCTGGAAGACATGAACAGAGAGATGAAGAATTCCTTTATATGTTTCAGGGCATGTCTGTTGTTTTGCTTCATTTTCTCAAAAGTGGCTATAATATAAATTATTTATTTACTTCTGACAGGTCTTAGCAGTGTAGGTAAGTAGTGGTCACTGTTCTCTAATCTGAAACTTGGTCGTTCATAGGGACAAAAAAAATTTAAATGATGTGTCTGTGTAATGTGATTCATCTAAATGTATCGGCTAATAACTCTTTCACATGAATAGACTGCAGCCAGTCTCAATTATTTCTTTCAGATAGATTTCATCAGACATTTGACTTTGGTTTCATACTTTGTTTTTAATGTACGCAAATGTAACAAATTGGACTAAACTACATAATAGTCCTTTCTTACCTTAAGTTTTAAGAGTAACTACTTTCAGGAAAAATGCTCAGGTAAAATCTCTTTGATTATTTTACCAAATTTCTCCTTTGTTGGAACCATCTGCTTTTTTTCATACCTTCTTACTATTTTCTCATTAAAATAAAAAATATTAATGGTGAACCCTGGCATGAAGAAAGACATGTGCCACCACAGCTTCTATGTTTTCTTCTCAGACATTGTCTCATTTGCCTCTTCAGGAACATATTTAATATATCTAAATAGCATATCGAAACACTGACTTCTGAAAACAAAGTACTTATGAAAAACCTGCCATCTAAAATGAAATCTTGACTGTACATATCTTTAGAAAGATTTAACCAAGATCTATTTCTTATGCATCCAAATAGAATATCAAGGCTACCAGCAACAGCACTGTGCAGCAAATCACAATACTGTTAACAGTTACGTCCTCTGCTCTGTTTTCAGTTTGGAGGTAACATATTTTTCTGCCTTTGTTTTTCAATGCTGCATCGGTGACTATATTTAACTAATCCTCACAATACCAGATATTTCTTCCATAGACAAATTGAATAACAGGCTTCATACCCAGCTCTTTTTGCATACATGAACAGGAGGTCAGATGCTTCCCAGCTGCCCCATATTCCCTGCACAGTACACATACACTCATATTTTTGACAGAGAAATCTCAACCTTGGTACATGGCACCAGTCAGTCATGTATCACCTTTACCTACATAAGCCTCTGAATAGTCACTGAAAATATGTGAGATTTCCCCAGAATGGAGCTTGTTTATAAATGAGATCATTCTTTCATATTAGAAAGTCTTTCATACACTCCTCTCAGTAGCCACCTGGGCCTTAATCCAAAGTCTATGAAGTCAACAGGAGGTTTTGAATTGAGTGCAGTGGCTTTGAATCAAGGCCATGATAAAATGCCAGTGGGAGCTTTGACTTAGTGGTTAGTGTGCCTGTGAACTTAACAAAAACCTTACTAGATTAAAGACATGAAGTCTCTTTTTCTCCTGAAAGACTGTGTAGAATGACCATTAGTTGAAATATTCATGCATTTTCAAAAGGGCTTTAGTGAGTTCTGAACAAAGAGCACAAGGATCCAAGTCACTAAATTACTCTTTTTCTGAAGTATTTTCCTGTGAATATATAGAATATATAGCACCATCAAATGTTTGCTTTTATGAGTCTATCTTACTGTTAACATTTGACTGGTCATTTAATGATGGTAGTCTTGTTTCAGCTCTTAAGATGACTGTAAAGTTTTAAGAATAGTCTTTTAATGCTTCATAGCTTTACTTTGCCTTTTTGTGATCCACTAAATGTTATCAACTTCTTGTGTGCTAAATTCACTTACTGAACAATTTGAAAAATCACCCTCATAAACATTTTACCTTTATTTCTTTTCATATCAGCACCACATGGGATCAATAATAATGTTAGCACGACCAAGCCTGACTTCAAGGACCTGCAACTGTGCAGTACTAATCTGGAAAACGATGTTCTTCACAAGGAGAATTGGCTTCACAGCAGTGAAGGGGCTTGAGCTATGCCAGAAATTTTGAACAGCTTTCCATCTAGCAAGAGTTTTTTTGTAATGTACCATTCTTCAAAAGAAACCCAAAAGCCTCAAAGGATATTTGGTTACTCTTTAATTTGTCTTATAGGTAGCTCTTTCCTAAGACCTTTACTTGATAAAGAAGTTAGCTATTAGTCTAACTTCATATAGAGAGTAAACAGTACAAATTCTTTAGACACAAAGAACTTTGAATCATGCAAAAAACACTAATAATAGAAACTCCGTTCTGGGATATTGTGGCAGGTGCAGCCACTCCAAAAGACAAAGCATAAAGTAAACAGGGAGTGCTGGAGCAGTCTGTCACCTCAGACAGAGCAGTTTGATAGCCGTTAAGCTGCACCTCCTGGTGCTTAACTGGTGCCTCAGGGTCTGCACTTGTCTGTGTTTTGTCTGGTCTTGTGCCCTCAACCAGTCAGAATGACCACAATGCACCCTTGACTAGGGTATAAATGGGGTCCTGCCTAAGAGCTAGAGGAGCTGGTTCTTTGCAGAGCAGAAGGTCTGACAGTCAGACCCTCCCCTTGGACATGCCATCCAAGGATACTTCCATGGATTGAGTGAGTCTCCATGGATTGAGCCTCAAGCTTCCTTTGGATGAGTGGTATCTTGGGCACTCTGGTGTGGGAGGTTTCACCTTGATGAGTGAGTGTGTGCCCATTTTGGTTTGTTTTTCCTTAAGGTTTAGGAATTAGTTGTGCAATAGTTAATTCCCCACAGGCATCTGAACTTGTATTTGGTCAGAAGGAGCACTGAGCAACTTTGGTTACCATAAACCCCATTTTGGATAGTGGCTGCTCTTTGCTTGGTGGGTGCCTTCATGAGAGACATAATATAGGGGAGTTCCAAACAGGTATTCTAGATTTCTCTGCAGTGCCCCATCTTGTGACATATGCCAGCTCGTTTAGAAAGCTTAGGGCTCCATACATTCAATTCTTGATTTCTTTCACTTATCCCATTAACTCTTGCTCCAGATGTCATTATTTTCACATTTTCTAGAGTTTGGGTGTTGCTGTAACCCAGCAAGGAAACAATGATTCTCTAAAGTGGAAGTGAAGCTTTAAAAGGAAGAGCTTTTCCAAAATGAGGTAATGATAACAATAATAAATCGACTGCCTACCCCTCAAGAACAAAAGACGTAAGAAGAATCAAAAGTCAAATAGTGCAGTGGAAAAAATTTAAAAGAAATTTACCATTTTATATAGCATACGTTTCTACTCCAGAAATATGAACCACCTGTAGAAGATCCCTGAGGGAACAGCAGTAGTGCAGATTGCTTATTAATGTCCTGGACCCCCTCCTGTTTGAAATACATCTCAGGCAATCTTTTTGCTATGTACATTTCATGATCTCTTACACTAATTACTTGGAATTCATTTATAATAAATGCCTTATGTCTCCTTGCAGTGGGGTATGCATACTGAATGTTCACTGCTTTTGTGTGCAGCAGAATAACAAATACAATAGAATTCCAGACAGAGAAAGATAATTTTGTTTTGTTTTGTTTTGTTCAGGCGTGTTTCCTTAAAAAAGGCAAGGAAATAGGAAAAGCATTATTTGGGATGGACTGTGGGGACAAACATTTCCATCAGGGGTGCTTCCATTTCCTATTCTGATTACAAGAAACAAATAAAATGTTATTTGGATAATTTAAGTTATCTTTGGATAAGCAGTGATTTATTTAGAATCACCAGGCCTTTTGTCTGCTTATTTACTTACTATTTATTATTTATTGTAATAATTCATCATGCTATTTGTGGAAGACTGATAAACCATTACCTTTTGGCTGAATTTTACAATATCAACACTTAGAGAAACTTCAGAAAAAAGGTTTCTTACAAGCAAATACTATATATACAGATTACATTAGAAGCCATTAGAATCAGAGAATCATCAAGGTTGGAAAAGACCTTTAAGATCATCAAGTCCAATCACTAACCCTACTCTGGCTCACCATTGGAAGAGATGCAACATGTGACATGTTTCCTCTTCTCAGAGTCCAAGCAGAATACAAAATACTAGCATATTTATAGTATATATCATGGCAGAACTGTGACATGATACAGTGTTTTGATTAATTTTTTTTTCCTGAAACCCTTTTGGCCACTACCAAAACTGAATTTGGACTGATACCACTATCAGTCAAACTCTGACCTTCATGTCTCTAGAAAGGAGTGCAGTCTTATATAATGTTGTTCCATGCATTTTTTCTATTCAGTGCTTTTTTGGTCTAAAATGCCTGTTTCTGTTTTGTCTTTCAGGACAGTAGTAGTAGACAGGATAAATGTGTGGTTTACTTTTCTGGTCCTAGCATAATACTGTTCTTTTTGCATTTTCACAGGGATTTAAATGCTTTGAAAATACTGTTATGTTATAGCAATAAGAGATTTCCAATTCCTAACACATATATAGCTTTCTCTGAAAAAAATAACACAATATCAATCTGGTTGACATTTATGCTTCTTGGTAGAAGTAGAATGGTACAACAGTAAAGCCCATCTAACCAAGACACAGAAAAGTTCTGGACACTGGGCTGAAGTGCTTCCCTCGGGGGGTTAAACACCTCACAAGCCCTATGCCCTTTCATCCCTGCTATATGACACATAAAGCTATATGGTTCTTTTAGCTCATTTTCAATAACCAATGAACAGATATACACCCTAACCTGAAAAATTAAACTGTCCTTAAGAATACAAATCTAACTCAAGCACTCTGCATATTCACTAAAGATGAGGATACAAGGAGAGAACAAGCAACATATGTCACAGACATTTCATGCACAAATGAAGATAGTCGTATAGTGGGATACTCATCTAAGAATCCATCCGAAATAAAGCAGGAATAGAACAGACCAAGCAGAAGAATGAGATCTATTACAGCATCTCATCCAGACCTCTACCTTAAAATAATGTATACTTTTATCAAAGGATCTCCATAGTCACATAATTTAAGGCATTAGGGACCTCATGCATGATATTGAGCTTTGCCAGGTGCCAGAGCTTCTCCTTCACTCCAGAGAGTTAGATACAATGACCCTCACATTCTTCTCTTCTTAGCTTGAAGACTGGGTTGTATCTAGTCCTTCTACTAATAAGCTGACATAGTTCTAGTCAAGGTTTCCCCACAAAAGTGTCAGCCAACTGATTTTGTTTGGAAGATGAATTAGGGGGATGAATCCTAGCCCACTGACACTATCTATTATCCAATGTGTCATCTCCAAAATTCCTTAGTCTGCATCATCATCATCATTTAGCCAACAAGTATGTTGCCAAGGGCTTTCTGTTCATGTGGGGGAGGCCAGAAGTCACTGGAGCTGGACATGCTGTTAATTTCCTTATGTAAACAGCTTTACAGGGAACCAGAGATTATAGAGCCTTGAAGCTTGCAGTTTGCCCTTCTGCCCCCAAAAGTGTGGACCTTGAAGTTAGTGCTTCACTTCTACAAAGGAACATGGTTGCCTGCAATTGGGTGCTGATTGCATCTAAACCAGCTACTCAAACTATTCTTCCCAGACATAGTCACTTGAAACTTATTCCTTTTTTTAAATGAAAACCAGAATTTCTGATGCAATTCCAATACTGTCTGGAAGTACTAGGAACCCTGGCACAGGCCTTGACTGACTTTTTGTCCATCCAGTGTGAATTGCATGAGAACACATCCAGCCAGATTGTGTGAGAAACTGTGAAGGCTTCTTCCCAAATTATTTGCATGCAAAATTCTGTTGCTATCACTTCAATTCAGATTTACATCTGAATGAATGTGGAAGTCAAGGATAGAGCGTGCCAGTTGCTGCTTTTAGCTCTTAATGCAATAGGACGTAATTCATTTCAGTGTTTGACAAACTGGGATCTTTAAAGGAAATTGTTTAGCTCTATATTATTAGAAGTGGCATTTATATATTCTGGATGTTTTCTTGCGGTTCTCTTTTCCTCTGTAGTTTAGTTCTCTGGTACTAATAAGTTTTCCAGAACTGAAATGCAATAAAGTCAAGCAGTGATTTATGTGTTAAAACAGAGTCTATTCTAATGCTGAAAACTGATGTATACCTTTTCTTACCTTCTTTGCTATAATCAATAAGGAACTTACTAGATCAATCTCTTAATCTTTCAAGGGTTTATCCAGTGTGCACTTATATCAGTCAAATACCTAATAGATTTCAGATCAGACCTTTAACAGTCAAATAATGGGACCGTGTGAAATACGCAGAAATACACATATTTTCTTGTATGTGAAGTTCCTGCTGTTGTAGAAGTTCTGTTACCACCATCCAGTGGTATTATTTGGCACCTCTCCATCTTATTGTTCTTATTCCCCCAATATTTATTTACCAATACTCACTCTTTTTAGGCATTCTTTCCATTTCTTGGTGTATCTGATATTGTTCTGTGGCACTGTGCTACCTTGTACATGTGAGCTCCTTCTTCCTGGCCAAGGATTGTCTCCCTTCCCTGGTCTGCAGCTATGCCTGTGCTCAGACCACAGTGTTAAACTCCCCAGTCACACTTTTTCCAGTGCTGATTCTTCCCTCTTCTCTCAGCTCTCCATTCCCTCCTGACCCAATATCAAACCATCCCACTCACTCCCCTCTCTTTGGAACCCTCTTCCAGGGACTACACCCCACTTAGAATTCCTTCATGTACCCTCTTCTCAGCCCTCATGTAGATCAATACTTCATCTACCATTCATAAGTGCATTTTCCCTGATTTGTCTTTCTCTTCAACAGTATAGTGTAAAAGCCAAAGAGAATAGCTAAAACGAGGGACATTGTTTTGCTGAAATGTGTTAACAGTTTTCTGAGAGTAGGCCTTTGATCTATAGACAATTAAAAAGCTGCTCTGGTGACTAACCAGATGTCAGGAACTCTGTGTGTCCCTCCTTTTCATCCTTTAGCTTTCTGATTTCCACCCAAATCCCTAGGATTCTTCCCACTGGTGCCCAGAACATCCCCTGGAAATGACTGGATGCAGCAGCATCCAAACAAAGTGCCAGACTGCAAGGTCTTATAAGCTCAGCCAATGAATGGCATTGCAAATGCCCCACATTTACTGCCTCTCAATGATTTCCAGAACAAAAGTACTTTGTACTCAAGCTTTGACGTCATAGGCTGGACCCTGATGTTCCCTCTGAGTTCATTCCTTCTTATGCATCAACAGTAACAGCAGCCCTGCAGATCAAACAACGCCCTGTTCAGCCTTGCAAAAAACAATTTTCTTCCTGCTGTATCCTCACAGTGACTCCCCATATTCTTAACTGTAATGCCTATTTCAAGCATCCAGCAGTCATTGTGTGGTCTTAAAAATCAAAATTGTGAGATTAGCTTAGAGTTAAATTGTGTATTCCTTAACATTTAAAATACATGTGTGTTGCCTTCTCAGGCTTCTGTTTATTGCTGTGAAAACTAAATAGAATTTAAACGCTTCTACGTGTGAACACTTGAAGAGGAGCCTTTCAGAGCGGTACCAAGCAGTAGAAGGTGCTTGTGCAGAAATGCTCAGAAGTTACTGTAACTGGTTGCATTAATCTGTCATTCTGCCATTGACAGACTGGGTGAAATAAAATCTTTGGCTCACTCTGGTTATAGGTCTGTGATCACTCTACACTTACATAAATGGTTGCTGCTGTCAAAAGGGGGTGGTCTCTTTCCTGCTACTTTTCTTGTGCTGATCCTCCTTTTCAGTGGCTGCCTGATGAGCTGAATCAGAAAACTAACTAACTGCTATCCTGACAGGTTTATTATAAGCTGGATCAACTCCTGACCCAAAAATTATGTGGATGCATGAATTGTACTGGTACCAATGTTCCAGAAAAAGCTGGCATGTGAAACTGAGGAAAAGAAGTTAAATAAGGAAACATTTTGTCAGGCATTCTTCAGGATATAAACATACCTTTGCCAAACAATCTTGCTGCAATTTCCATACCAAGTTGAAAACTTAACTTGGCAATAGCAATCCATCATCTACATTTCCTATTCAGTTACACCAATGGCATCCCTCCTCTAAATGTCAGGATCTTGTTGCTTCAGTGCTATGTAGATCACGACTAATGGATGCTGGGTGAGTGTCTTTCCACATCATTTACCTGTTACATGGATCATGAGAACATTTGTGCTATACCTACACAGCATATGAAGATCAGGAAAAACTCACAAGAATTCTTACCACCAGCTTTTGCTTATAGCAAATATAGGTTGTATATAGATTCTACCATCAAGATATACAGTGATGAATATATGCTAATAACGTGGTCATTCTCCTTCGGGATAAATTGATTTAAGATGCAATACTCTATAAAATGTTCCTTGGTTAAAGTATGAAAACACACATTTTAAATGAAAGAGTTCTCCAGGAAGTTTGTGAAGAATTTTGAAATGATCTATGTTGGTCTCACTCCTATATTAATTACTGTCTTAGAGTGCACCAGTTGTAATAGAACATTCAATACTTTTATAATAGAACATTTACTGTACTTTCATGAAGGAATTTCTAGATAATTGCTATTTACAAGGCTGGCAGAGCTCATAGTTGCTAGAAAGATCCTTTTTTGTTTGTTTGTTTGGGGTAGAACCTTTTGTGTTGAACATTCCTGATTTAACTTTCATATCAAGATAACTCTTCTTGAATATCTAAGCTATTATTTTCTACCATTGAATACATGAACTGTCTGTCCATGTTGACAAAGACCATGGTTCTTCCTGTTATTGAGTCTTCCAGAAGTGCTTTTGGGTACTGCCTTAATTATACCCTTTAGAAAATATCTAATTCATAATTCCATATTTCCTGATATTCTTAATTAAATTTCAAAGATCTCCCTTAGTTCCTAACTCCTTGATGTACACAGGTTTATTAACAATCAGTGGGTGAATTCTGAGCTTAAGAATGAAACATCATACAAACTTCAACTTCTCTTGCAGAATCCAACTATAGCTAAAGATCCTTCTAGAAAAAGCCAGAAATTCTTTTTAATGTTATTAAAAATATCTGCTGTGCTCCCTTAACCATCTTCACAGAACTGGCAAAACCAGATTTCCTAAGTTTCCAAATAAATTTAACCTGAAATAAAGAGCAAGCATGGAAAATTCCAGAATCCATGATTACAGTGACATTCTAAGTAACTGAACTCAGACATTTAGAATACACTAGCTTATCTTAGTTATAGCTATCATTACCGCTATTACTTAAAAAGATTAGGAGGGGTGACAGAAATGCTCTACCTAGAATGCTATGCAAACATGAAGGTATATCTGAGTAATGCAGGATTTACAGACAAGTAATTTTATCACTATGGGCACTTGTGCTCTTCTGCTGTAAGGGTTATTCAATACACTGGGCGTGTTGGTCAGATAGCAAGGCTGTATTCTTAATATGGTCTTCAGCTATCATTGTTATTTGATTTGAGCACATTCTATACAATCTTCCAAGGAGATTTTTAAAAATACAAAGAGATTTAAAATCATGTAGATACTATGCAAGCATGAGTGACATTTCTCTATAACAAATATAAAGGGGGGGGGGGGGGGGGGAAGATTGATCCAGAAACTATTAGCATTTACTTCAAAGAAAACCCTGTTAATTTTGACAGTATTTGGTTCACCCACTTCCAGTAATTAGCAGGATGTAATATTAGCTTATTCCGACACATCCTTGGAGCTAAAAGTGTACAAGTATTAATCCATTCCAATCCTTGACACATAAAAACCACTTCAAATGTTGTTCTCCAATACCACAGAAAGTGATATTTAACAGTCCCTTTAAATATAAGAATTCCATGGGGACACACAGCTAAAGAAACACAACTATTAAACCAAACCAGTGGCTTTCTTAGCACTTAAATCCATTTATACTTACTCTGATGCAAGTGGATTTAAGACAACCATCAATTAATCAAAGTGTTGGGGGATAATTTAATGATATTTAAATGTTTTACGCATTATAATTTTGTGACTGAGAGTTTAGAACTGTTCCAGATGTTGAAAACATCCTTTTATTAAAATGAAAAGGAGTATAGAACTTTATTCTACCCCATCAGCCTTTATTCAGGACAGCTCTTGTAGCACTGACTCTAAATCACTGATCTTTGGAGACAAGCCAGGAAACCAGACCAGTCCCCTACTAACATCTCCTTGTCTATATAAAGTTAGATATTTACAATCAGAAAGTCTCCAAGAATGATGTCAAGACACCATTTGTAAATCAAAAAAAAACCAAAAAACTTTGAAATGAGCATTCAGGATCCAGATTAAGAGAATATATAAAAATAAATTTTAAAAAGGTAAATATAAAAGTTATATGTAGACATAAAGAAATACATACATACTTCTATATAAAAGGCAGAAGTACCTGAATCCAGTGGGCTACAGAGCCGAGGTGGATCCTTCCTGTCCCAGCCCAGGAACAGAAGACTGCTGAGGTCCCCTGTCCCCAGGTGTAGTGACTGGCCTGAGACTCACAGCCTTTCCTGCTACTGACCCTGAATCTATGGCCCATTCATACCCATGGTCCCCTTCTCTCTCCAGCTGCTGGTACTCAGACCTCTTGTCCAACCCACCACTTAGTCCAACTTGACAATTGTTAGTGGTTTTATAACGCACACAGAATATTTCTCAGACTAGAAAGCAGAGTACAATTAGAAATAGGATGTAAATAAAAAGATAGGATAGAGGCTTGTCCCTCCTGGATCCACTCTGACTACTTCCTTTTCCTTTGGTCCTTCCCCTAAACATCCCTTAGTAAATTCTGCACCTTCCCACAGTCCCATTAAAAAGTCTAATAGCAAGTTTTACTTAGTCCCCCAATTCTCTGTCCCCTGCACCTCACAATAAGCCATGTGCCCCTGGAGGCAGTAATCCTTGCCAGTTTGCAGTGTTTTCCTTGTCTCCCTTTGATGAGTTTCCTTCTGGAGACCATGGTCTGATCCTTTTCCAATAACCCTGGGAGTGGCCCTGGTCAGGGCACCTTGTTTGAGGTGAATAGGTTAAGGAGGTTCCACCTCACATCATTGTTTCTCTTACCTTTGACAGGTCTTTCCTTAAGATGATTAACCTTCAATAACATAACATAACATAACATAACATAACATAACATAACATGACACTTTCATTTTTAATTTATTTGTTGCACTCTTCCTTTAGCATGTCTTTCTCTCTCTTTTCCATCTACAATGTACTTACATCACTGTTCTGTAGAAAAAAAAAATGTTTCACAAAGATTAACTACCTACATCCTGTATTAATAATGATCTCTCTGTGGCAGCATGGTATCCATCACAATGTAATTTATCTCCTTTTCATAGGTTTCACACATTTGAGCAGGTTTTGACCTGTTCCTACTAAATGCACTGAAACACCTCCATATTCCTCAGCTTTGCAAAACTTTTCTTCTAGACTTTTTGCCTTCTTCCACTACCCTCTCATCCTTTATCTGAATCAACTCACTACATGTTTTTAAGAATCTGTCCTGAATGTGGTTGTCCCTTCAGATTAACATCTGCGTATTTCTGTGTTTGCATACGCCGACCCACCTAATTCTGTCTGAAATACAGTGCTGTGAAAATCAAACTCCTTCCCAAATGGTGTCCCTCTGTTTCCTGGCAATGAATGACAACCTTGTCCTCTAGTCCTGGTCAGTTTACAGTTTTGGTGACATCTTTATATCTTCTCCCTGTTTCCGCTCTCCAGCATGTCTTTCCACATTGTGCTTGTCCATGTCCATACTCCTCCTCTCTGTTTGAGCTCATTCTGGTTCTTATTATCTCTTTCTTTTTGCTGCAGCAACCTCTTCTCCAGCAGCCTCCCATGGATTTTGTTTCATTATTTCTACAACCCCCCCATTGCCTGAAAAGTCATTCAAGTCTTCCAAAATCACTCCATATACGTGACTTTTTTTGTCTTGTGCACAAAGCTGCATTTTTTTCACGAACTACATAAGAAACCAGTCACTGTCAACAAGTCTGATGTGATTCATAGGACACTTACTAAGTCTCACCCTTTTGTGTGCTACTCTGGAATTCCCCAGTTTCTATTTCAGTCTCTTCATTGGCTTCTTCTCACCCCAAAGTTGAGACTTCTCTCTTCTCTGAGAAGAAAGGTAAACGTACTTCCCTATCGAATGCAAAAGCAAAAGTTTGAACAGCTGCTGGGTCAAGACATCACTCCGGTCTTTGCCAGTGAATACTTTCGGCTTCATTTTCCTTTCATCTTTAATTATTGTTTCACAGCCTTTCTAGTGCATCAAGATAACTTCTGTATCCATTTTCCTCTTTCTTCCATTTCTGTCTCTCTGCCTGCTATTGGGGTTGTCTTATCTCTTTGGGACATTGTAATCTTAACAATAGCCTAATCATCCCTGTATTGTCATCCCCTTTAAATAACACTTCTGCCTTGATGTTCATAAACTAGACATTCCTACAAAGACTTTAAAACCTGCCCAAACATAACCTTCAAACTAGAAGCAAAAGCAGGTTTCCAAATGTGGTAATCTCTCTTCCATTACTTCATATATTTTTTAGCATCTTGTCTCTCTGTGCTCAGTATGGCCCAATGCTGGCCATACCTACATCTCCTACTACACTCTGTCTCTCCACTTACAATGAGGTAGAATTCAGGCAGGAACGTGGTGTCTTATGGTAGAGTAAGAGATTAGAAAAAAGAGGATGGCAGTAAATTTTTCATTTTTCTTTTGAAAATTCAATCCTTTTTCTTGTGACTAGCTATGTCAATGGAGAAGTCAGTAGGTAACGATTAATATTAATTCACGATTTTGTAAAAAATACTTGGATTTGAAGCATGTGTGAGATGAAATATACCCCATATTAACTGACTCATTCTCACACCTCTTAGCAAACATTCATGGCCCACTGTGTGGTTTGTCTTCTGCTGATCTTCAGCAAATAGCACATGTAGAGACTGATTCATAACTGGACTTGGCAGCTTTCTGTAGCTGAGTGAATTAAGCCAGTGCGGTGAAGGAGGAGGTGGGCAAGCTGAAATTACTTCCATATGGGAGAAGAATTTAGATTCCCTAAGGGAATATTAAACCTAGAGGCTGAACCTTCAAAGCTTTCCAAAATTATAAATGCATCTTTGCACAAAAGCCTGAGTTATGGCTGGAGTCCCCTCAGAAGCCTGAAAACCAGTATGGTGCTGGCATGATATATCTCTAGCAGTACAATAGCTGAGGTGATAAATCTAAAGAAGAATTAAATATTAAGAAAAATGGTCTGATAAAGGGAGGGAGTAGCTAATAGTTTATACTTAGTCAGTAGTCTCTCATACAATTAAATATGACACGCAGACTTTGGAGTAGAATTGTGGTGGTCATACATCAGTGTGGCTTTATTTTACCCCTTCCAAAACTTAGAAAGATACTGGTTTTCCAGGCATGAACATAGTGTTAGAAGATTACGTGTGTAGAGAGGTGCATCCTCAACTCTGGAAGGGTATTAATATCAGAAGAATCTTCACATGCAAGAAAATCCAGAATCACTATGTCACATTCAGCACCAGATGAGCCCTGAAAAAAATCTGCCAGATAAGCAGTTTTAGAAATGGAGAATAATAGTATACAATACTATTTTTAATAATAATAGACACTCACACAGATGTATTTGTAGCATCTAGGAGTATCACTGTAACTTACTGCAGTTGTTACGCTTCATTTACACACTTTTTCATGTATATTGAACTTTTCAGCTTGTATACGATGAATGCTTTGTCTTCTTGATGTTATCATTTAACGATTCTGATAGCTGTATCTTTGCTTCATTAGACTGAATATGTTTGTATATCCAGCCTTTGGATGTGATAGCTTTATCATCTGCATTGGTTGACTTTAAAAACTATTACTTCAACAGAAAATAGGTAAGAAAAAAACTTTTTGGATGGGTAAAAAGGAGCCTGCAAAATTCTGAAGAAAAAAAATTTGTATGAAAGGTGTGTTTCATTTCAAGACGTCTTTTGCTTTGCTTTTTCTTGGTTTATTTTGTCTTGCTTTGCTTTGCTTTCAGATTTCTGGGGAAAAGGAAGAAAAAAAATAAGAGTGGATACCTCTTTTTATTGATAAAATAGCAATGCAAAATGGGAGAACAAATTGTAGCTATTGCCTCCTGGATAAATCTCATTTCAGCCTGTTGAAGGAAGACAGAAATTGCAGAGGAAAATTTCAAGACAAGACCTGGCAGTTGTATAATTTTGCCTAGCCATTGTTTCTATGGAGTATCATCTTATCTATTTAATCTACACCACTTTGCGTTACATTCTCTACAGCAAACTCTATAGCCTAGCCTATCTGGTGCTAATAATAGGTATATCTTTTAACATTGCTTTGGATATTAACTCCCTTTTATCTTTAGGAAATCATCATTTCTGCTGCCTCCATCAATCCATCAAGAGTGATCAGCTCATATCTGCTAGAGATATATACTATAGGGACAGGGTATACATACAATGGGAAAGCTGAAAAACATTCCCAGAACTACTCCAGTCCCTCATAGTTATATAGTGATTTTGTGTTCCGACAATAAAACTGAGACAGTCAGTTATATCTGTGGCTGCTTATTCTGATCACGTGAGAGAAGATTTAAATGAATTCGAACGAGTGAAAACACATGAGGCAAGCTTGCTCTTACTGTGGGAAAATGTGTTATTTGCACTTAACACCTTCCTATAGTTGAGGCAAAGATAAGTTCACTATAGCCTGGATTTGGAGCAGATGAAAATTTTCACATTACCCAAGAACTGGAAGAGAGAAGATATACATTTCTAACCAAACTAAAGACATCCTTTCATATTCCTTACCACACCAAAGTGACTCAGGGAAAGAACTCCATTCTGTGAGCTGGAATATAAATTCTGACCTATAGGCTTGCCTTGTCTTGCAGTAAATGTCCCACAGATGTAACTGAGATGTTTGAACAGAATAAAGGAAGACTGTTTAAATGGCAGTTATTTATGATTCATGCAATAGCAGAGTTTCATAGTCATCACCTGACAATGGGGTACAGGGTGTGCTTGACCACAGGCAGTTTGCCTGGATAGTGCCTATGTCTTCCTATCCTCTCACCCTTACTCTGTTCTTTTTTCTGTTTTATCTCCCTTTTTCCTCTGTGATTTTTAATTCCCTAGAGCATTTGTCAAACACTATACACACAGATTTTTCTTCTGTACTCTTTTCTATAACCAGGGCTTAAACTGGTTTCACAGAAAAAAACTGTGACATTCACTGCATTGTTGTAAAGCTAGGTAGTTGATAGGGGCATGAGTGTATCAAACCACTATTTCAGGCTGATGAAGATGACTGCATTTTTAAAGGTTTAATTTATGTATACATTGCAGCAATGTGGTCTAGGAAAGCAATTTTAATTAAAAAAAAAAAAAAAAGAAAAAACAAAATAGCATGAAAATGCAGAGTCTGTAAAGTCTTTGTGGGTGAGATAGACCAAAACATTTTGTTAAGTTGGGTAGTACACAGGCTGCAGCTTGAATGCTTGGTATCTGTGGGTTAGAACAGAAAGCAGTCTGGGAAGGTAGCCTTCAAACCACAGAAACTGCTTCTCTGTGGATATGAGATGCTGAGATCTAGAATATATTCCCTTAGTCACTAAAACTTGCAAGTCTCATAAAGAGTCCAGTATTACTAAAGGACTGACTCCTAATGTTGAGCAAATTCTGGCATATCTTTCTCCAGGAAGTGATTTTTTACATTCAGTTAGTAATCTCAGGAGGATTCTTCATTGCTTCTCAGTAAGAAGGTGTATATATAATAAAAAGCATACACTTACGAACAAGGCCAGAGAATGACAAATAAAAGAGGATTAGTTGCAAGTACACTGAATCTAATAAAAAATGGGGAAAAAAAAAAAGAAAGGACAGTTACTAAGAAATACCTGTGTTACTTCAAGTGAAGCTAAGCCCTACCAGGATAAATTTCATAAGATGCTGTGTATTTCCTATGGGCGAGATGGCACAAAGTTGTCGTTTTGGTAACAAAATTTTAAATATAGAAGCATCTTTCTTAGACCAGATAAATGCTAGCAGTGCAATTCTCCATTCAAAGCTGTTGCGGTCATATGAGGAGACTTTGACCTCCCCAGGTGCAAGCACACAGTTAACATGTAAAACAAGGAAATATTAAAAACAGGAGAGAACATAGCATCTACTTGAGGAAAAAACCAGGAATATGTTGATTAGTTTATCTCTCCATCTACATTTTGTCTTGTCCTATCAATTTCACCCATAGACATATAAATAAAAACTACAAGTTCATCAAAATCTCTTCAGATGACTAAGTACACAACTTTAACAGGCTTTTATTTGCTCTCTGACACATTTTTTTATGGCTTGAGATGATGTTTTATGATGCTTTATTGGTTTTATGATCACTGCCAGATATTTTAATCTGTTATACATTTAAAAATCAATAAACTCTCTCTGTTTGGGTGTCAGCAAAATTAAAGAACAGGACAATTTTCAGTGGCTTTATCCACTCCAAAGCTGATATGTCAGAAAACAATGCCTATAAATCCCACGGGATAGTGCTGGAATATCTGTGAGCATTCTGTACAAGAAGTGACACTGGTGTTTCAGCAGCTCAGAGTATCTGCCCGACAGAACATCAATATTTGTTTACAAATACATGCTCCACTATTGTAAAAATAGCTGAGGTTTGCCTTCCAAGCCAGAGAGCTGCTACTGAATAAACAAGGTTGACTTCCAAGCCAAAAAGCCACTTGAAGGTTAGTACAAATGGGAGCCAATTTTTTGTCAAAAACTCATAGCAAAGTCCAGAGCTGTGGTCCATTGGAGAACTAATATTGAGTGATATGGCCAGCTACTGAGTATACACTCTTCCTGAGGCACATTAGATTTAAATATACAAATGCTGTCACTGTTGCCTTTCCAATGTAGTAGGTGAACTGAACATATGACAGACTCACAGAGACTGCTTGTAGTTAAAGCTGTCATAAGACAATCCAGAAAACCATGTCGTTGTTGCCTCAGTTTTTGTCATTCATTTAAAAAGGAAGATTTCAGGCAAACGTCTGGAGGGTCTTTGTAGCTTTGGTCTTGTACTCTTTGAATAGTGTCAAGAGTTTTCTTCCATGCGTGACCTTCTTAGACATCCTTTGAGCAGACATCAGAACAACAGAAGGAAAAAAGTTTCCCATAATGCTGTTATAATAGCCTAAAAAAATATTAAATGCTACATCATTTCAATAAAATATATTAGATTTGTACTTAACTGTGAAATATTAAATAGATGAAACTACTTCCTGAATTTGAACAGACCAGTCATTAAAAGGAACTTTGAGGAAGAACTTAATAAAATTTATTGCCACACTAAGTATTATTATTCTAGAAAGAAATATCTTTTGAATGTCATTGACTTCACTGTGCTAAGCCTCCAAATAGAGTTTCATTTAACACGTAATATGTGTAAAATTAGTTAGGAAGGTCTTTCTGAGTACTTATTCTTTATGTCTTTGTAAAGAACTAACACAATTCCCACCCTGTAAATGAAATGCACCACTTGTACCTATAGTGCTAGAAAAGACAGAAGAGAAATGCTTTGCTTTGAATACTGTTTTAATATATTAAAAAGGCTAATGTAATTCTGGAGTGAATGAGGAGTTTGTTCACATTAATCTGCAAGGAACTGGTAAAACTCAAGAAGTAGAGGTCAGACATGATTCAGAAAAGCCTCCTGGGATGCTCTGAAAGTTGAAAAGACTATGTATGGAAAAAGTCCAGATGGATTTTGCTTAGCCTAGCAAAACAAGACCAGAAAATGTCATTTTCTTGTCTATATTTACACTCATTTTGAGAGGAGTGCAAACATCAGGAAGACAAGAGAGTTGTTTACAGTAAGAGTAAAAAGTTAATTGAGCTAAAAAGTTTTTTTTCTTTCAAGATAAAAAAATTAATAATTTAATTTGAGACAAAAATTAATTCAAGTTAATTGGGAATAACTGAAGTCTATGTTCTCTTTCATTATATGAGACACCAGGATCACATAATAATCTCTAGGATACAGTCAATCTAGGTAGTTTTAGATGGGGCTTAGACAATTTAGAAACTGAATTCCATCCGATAGCAGCTTCAGCTGGATGTCATGCCATTACAGAAGCCCCACCATAGATAATAAATGCCATTGTAGACATGCTAGGCTATCTGACACATCCTCATGAAACTAGCATACAAGACAGATGACTTGAAGGAAAGTTTTTGTAATAGCAGGTGAAGACCAGAAAGGATGCTTAAAACATCCAGGATGACCTAGGACACGTTTATCTAAGCGCTTAAACTGATCCCAAGAGATTCCCTGTAGTAGTGTGTTCCTTCTGGATGCATGTGTTCTTGATGTCCTGGATGAGCTCTGGCTCTGCCTTCCCTCAGAGTCCTAGAAACACCTAAGTGTTTCCTTCAACTGTATTCTCATATGTCAACCTTGACCAGGCTGCTCCACAACTGGCTAAATCAGCAGGCTAAGCATTCCTCTGGTCTGGGAATGAGTCTGAAAAGCAATTTTATATTTATGTTAACATAATTCTTACTGGATTACCACAACCTGAATTTACATCAGTCTGATACCTAGACTCTTTTTCAAAATTATTGTGGTCAATTATTTTACTGCTTTGTTGCATTTAACCACTTACAAAGCATTTGGCTCATGCAAGCACTTATTTAGGGCAGGATATTGTTTTTGTGGGGAAAAAAACAACAAACATGCTAAGAAGAAATGGACAAAAACACATACAATTACTGCAGGATGAGGGTTCTGTCTCTTGTTCAACTATCTCTCCATGGTTTCATGACCTCAGAGAATTCAAGTTCATTGTTGCTAATGATAAATATACCCTTATTTCTGCTTTAAATATTTTTGCAAGTAAGAAAAAGTAAGTAAAGTCCCAAGTAAGCAGGTTTAAGGTTAACAGAGAATGCATTGCTTTCCCAAAGCTGCCTTTGGAAAAATGTCGCATTATAACACCTGGACTTCGTACCTCATAGTTGCAAAAAGTGCAAATCTTCATAACAAGAGAAAAAGGAATCTCTATTTTTTTTAATGTATTTGTCAAGATTACCACTAGGCCTAACAAAAGAAGCCATATCAAGTGCCAGTCTGTGTTTTGAGCACACAGCAGTGTAGGAAACAGAAAGTGGGAACTTTCAGAAAACACACACTAAAAACAACAGAAAAGATTTACTAGTAAAAAGGGATTTGTAAGGTATTTTCATGTCAAATTTTTGTGCAGCTTTCTGTTCAAATAAACCAAGCATATGTAACAAAGAGTCCCCTTATTTTCAGGGATTAAAAAGTTCAATACATAAGCTTTCTGACAAGCTATATGAGCTAAAAAATCCCATACCTTAAAGTGGTTTCAAAATGCAACTGCTTTCTGCTGCTTATCAAAAATTAAAGAAGGTATAGTCCATTTAGACTTAAGGAAGCCCTGAAAAGCCTATTTTGTAGGCATAAAGTCAATGAAATAATTTTCTATGTCTTCATTTGCACTGCCTATAAAGTCTTTTTGAATATGATAATGTCTTTGGCTATAACATCCTTTCATGTTTGCTTTTCCTCTATGTCCTCCAGTGACCCTTTTCAAGGAATCTCAGAGTCATTGTTTCCAGCTGGGATTGTCTAAAAGAAAAAATTAGGATCACATAGAGGTATGATAGAAAACCAACAAACAAAGTATGTCCAAAGGGAAGACACCCGAAGTATCAACACACAAATAAATAATTGCTGATAGAGTTGGGGAAGCTCTCACACTTTTTCTGTGAAATCAGCATTGTTGGTGCTTCTGTGAAGTTTCTGTACACTAACACATGCAGCAAGGGGAACGGAAGGAATTTGAGAGCTGTGTTCAGTCACAGGACTTCAGTGTCTTCAAGGATATGTGGTGGGATAGTTCACATGACTGGAGCACTGCCAGGGATAGATACAGGTACTTTAGGAAAGGCAGGATGGGATGGGGTGGGAGTGCTGGGGGTTGTGGGGGTGATGGCCAGAATTGGTCTTTACATGAGAGAGGGAGAAATGCATGGAGCTCTGCCTCGGGCCACATAATGAATCAGTTGACAGTTTATGGGTCAGGATTAGCAGACAGGTGAAGGTTGTGAGGGGTGAGGTCATGGTGGTTATCTGCTACAACCTGATCAGGAAGAAGCAGGATGAGAGGGCCTTTTGCAAGGACAACACAGTGGGCACACACAATCCAGGAGATTTATGGAATGCATTGATTACAACTTCCTAACACAAGTGGTGGAGGAGATGATAAGGGGATCTGTTCTGCTGGACCTCATACTAACAAACAAGGAAGAACTTTTCAGGAATTCGAAGGCTGTGATAGCTTTGGCTGCAGTGATCATTAGATAGCAGAATTCAGGATCCTGTGAGGAGAATACAAGGGAAAAAGCAGGATCACAACCCTGGAGTTCAGGAGAGCAGACTTTAGCCTGTTTAGGGATCTGCTTAGAAGAATCCAATTGGATTCAGCCCTGAAGAGAAGAGGGATCAAGAAGAGCAGTTGATAATTTGAAGGATCACCTCCTCTATGACCTCAGAAATGGTCTATTCTCATGATCAGGAAATCAAGGTGGCAGGAGGCCTGTATGGAAGTACCTTACTGATGTGTGCAGATACCTGATGGGTAAGTAAAGAAGTTGGAGCCAGGCCCTTCTCAATGGTATCCAATGACAGGACAAGAGGCAATGGACACAAACAGAAACACAGGAAATTCTGTTTAAACAAAAGAAACACCTTCATTACTGTGAGAGTGGTCAAACACTGGCACAAGTTGCACAGAGAGATTGTGGAGTACTTCTTTACATTTGTCACAACAGAGGTTATTCTTAGACAATAATTATACACATCCTTTTTTTAAAGTTTAGCCATAATATCTGACTGGAAATGTTTCCTGCAGTGATGGATTCTACAGGTGAAGTCCACACAATGACACTTCCTTCACTTCTTTCTAAATATAGAGGTCAATAATGTAACAGATTCCACCTAATCTCATGTTATTTCTGTTTCATGATACCCTCAAAATATAAAGATGTTGATGACAACAAGCCCTTTTAAGCCTAGTCAATCTCTTTGCTTTTTGTTTTTTTAAATTGAAAAGAAATGTTCAAACATGAGAGGAAACAAATCAGAGTACAATTATGCAATTCCAGGAAGTACATTTGGCAAATGTTGCATATCTTTTGACAAAACAGGCCACATAGGAATGTAAACAACAGAGACGGAGAAGAACTATTTGCTAATAAAACAAGTCTACGAACAAACTCACTAAATGATTCTTGCATTTGATAAGTAAAAAAATGAGATGAGAATTCAACAGATCCTGCTCAGATGAACAGATTCAGATTTGAAGCTCCTGGGCCTACATGTGGGAGCTAACTCTGATTTTTCATTTCAAAGCTTTCCAAAGAGGAATAGAAAAGTAGTCCCTAATTTATATTTTTATTCCTGCATAATTATTTGTTCTCTGTGCACATTTTGGCCACATATCTGGTTTGACCTGGGGGGGAAGCAAAATCAGAAGCAGTAAGTTGAATAATACATAAACTAAATCTAGCTCCAATGTGAATTTTGAGATTCCTGATATTTTCTAATTTCCAAAGGTACTCAACATCTCCACTATCCCTGGAATGGGTTGAAGGTTTTTAAACTCTTAATCCTCCACATAGCCTGCTGCATAAAGTAAACTTAGCAGCCCAACTTTAGACTTTGAAAAGAAAAGAGGGGAAGCTGAGTGTGATTGTTTTAAAGGCTTTTAATGAATCAACAAATAGCCAACACCTGTGAAGTAACAAAGCTAGGTAATACTTCAATGATGAAAGGAAACACCAACTGTTTTTTTTCAAATGTGGCCAAAAGCATCCAACATTAACAGAGTCATGAGACCAGAAGAAGAGCAAACAAGACAGAGCTTGGTGGTTAGAGTGTGCTGCTGGGAATAGGGAATCCCGGTGCTCTGGATCATTTCTGGGCTTTGTCCAGTAGCTGTCTAAAGTAAATTGCCTTAACAATTCAGGGAGCAAAGACCAGAGCCTACAGCTCATTCCTACTGTTTTCATTTGTAGCAGAATGAGGAGTAGCAGCATCACCACCAATCTTTTCTCTCTGACCCTGATTCTGTAAGAAGGCACGTACAACAACCTTCCCCACTCTAGCCTGGGATCATTACCAGATTTGTAAACTCCAAAATGTGCACAGGCAGAAAGTATGCATTTAGACACTCAGTTTATGCACAGATGCACTAACACCATCCAAACAGATGTAAAGCTTAATTGCTTAGATGATATCTCAGACACCTGAATGGTTTAGGCAGGGAGAGAGTTGCCACCTTGAATTCAACAATCTAAATTACATCTAATCTTTGCCTTAATTTCCTAAAAATCTATTTTGGAAGTTACTCTTCAGCATATTTAAAAATGCTACCAGAATGCTCACAGTCAGAAAATTAAATCCACATTTAGGCATCTGAGTGACTTGATTCAGTACTTGAAGTATCTACTTGAATCAGTAGTTATATATTTACATGTTAGGTATAGGATAGCATCAACATTTAACATTGCACAGATCCCATTGGATTTTTCACTAATAAGTTTTTTGAGAAAATAAGGTGTATAACATATGGTAATACTTTAAGAAAAAGGGGAACCAGCTTTATGCTACTGGTAAGCAGATAAATAAAACTATGATTTTTTTCTTACCTAGAATGAATCATGGTACTTTTTTTAAAAAAAGTCTCTTTTTATGGTTTATTCATGATGTGTTTCCCAACAGAGCAATATATTATATATTATTATTCATGTAAACAGCAGACAGGTAGAGTATCAGATTTTTCCCAACAGTCCTATATTCTTCCCCTTAACCCTTGAGTCTCCTCCCATTTTCCTCTACCATGTAACAGTAGTCCGTCACTCTGTTGTATCTTAAAAATGTCACCTTTAGCTCGACTTATCTCTTCAGCTTTAACCTACACCTTCTCTTACTTTTTCAGCTTTCTTCTCAGTGTCAGTGTCTGGAGTTCATCTTCAATCATAGATACTTCCCAATCTTGTAGTCTCTCAAATTTTTACTGCCTAAAGTCTCTAACAAACCAAAGCCCAGAGGCACTAGTTCTTCCCTTCCTGAACTACCAACTGCTGTTGTTAACATCAACAGTGCTCCTTTCCTAGTTGCTCTTCCTTCTTGGATTTTATGCTTCTTTCCTTTCTTAGTTGCCCTTCTACTCCCTGTTTTTCCTAAGGTCCTTTGTGTTACTCCCCTTTCCCTTCTACTGTTGATATATATGTCTTGTGGCTACCAAGAAGATGGAGACTCCCTTTTTACAAGGAGTCACATGGAAAAGACAAGGTGTAATGGGTACAAGTTACTACTGGGGAGATTCTGATAGGACTCCAGAAGAAAATTTTTCACCATGAAAGCAATTAGACATTGGAATAATCTCCCAAGAAAAGTGGTGGATTCCCCTATACTGAATGGTTTTAAGACTCAGCCTGACAGGGTGCTGGGCCATGTCATTTAAACTAT
Source organism: Todiramphus chloris collaris (assembly GCA_025345505.1). NCBI lineage: Eukaryota > Metazoa > Chordata > Aves > Coraciiformes > Alcedinidae > Todiramphus > Todiramphus chloris. The sequence continues at coordinate 54,548,642 of JANVCC010000018.1, forward strand.
ATATATTTACATATATAGTTTACCTTATAAGGTTGGACTAGGTGATCCTTGAGGTCCCTTCCAACCTGGTGTTCTATGATTCCCTTGTCCTTCCTCAACTCCTCTTTGTAGTAGTTTCCTTCACAAAACCAAATTCAGGTAGCGTCTCAACTCAGTATCTCACAAAACTGTATTTTTTATTTGAATCCCAGTTGTTTCCAAGTAAGCTCAAATTTTAGCCTCTGTCTGACATTTTCTCAGGCATGTCTAGCTGTCAGCTACAATGTCTTTCTGTCATTATTAAAACAGAGCACATAATATTCCCCACAATGTTAATTTTTTGAGTTGCTGTGGAAAATATCACCATTTAGCCTTTCATTTTGGCATGGCACCATGCACAATATTTAATTGCAGTCATGACCAGAGCTTTGCATACAGATAATGATAATGAGAGTTTCTACGTAACCTCCTGGAAGCATCTTAAATCATGTTGTGCCTTGGTTAGTAGATCACCCCTTTTCCTGGTTTTAATGAAGACAGATTTCATTTGTACATCTATTTCATTGTTTCACTTTCCTGCTGTTTTGACCATGTCCTTGCTCTCCTTTACTATGATATCAAACATAAATTTCTTTCTTTTCAAATCCTGTTGTGTCCCTGTCTTGCTGTTTCTGTTCCACGTACATTTAAGTCACCTATCTTGGAACTCACAGTTTCTAAAGTCTGTGGGAAGGACAGCCATACAGAAATATATGATCTGACTTTTTCAGAACTAAAGTAAAATGTCATGTTTGTACAGAAAAATTGAATATTTTTTTATATACATTTCAGATATGCAATCCCCTTCTCTAAACAGTAGAATAACAAAGCTATAAGTAATCATTTATATGCAATAACTAAAAATATACATTAATTTTTATGCCATGAATCATTCAAATGAGGAACTGTTAGTTTTGGCAAAAGAAAATATTCTTAAAAGAATAAATTTGTCCATTCTGTCATCATTATTCTTTGTTCATAAATAATTTCAGTCAGTGTTTTAGACCCTGCTCTATGGACAATCTTCTCCATATGTTTTTTTCTGGAATTCCATCTTCTCGTGGAAGTGTTCATCCCACTTGGAAGTTAGGATCAAAGAGAATACAGTTATGTCTAAGATGCACAGTATGTTCAGTAGCTCACAGTAATCTTCTAAATTCCCTTCTCGTGATGTTCATCCTACCCAACACTCCTTATGAATGTGGTGTTCTAATGAGATCTTTAGTCTCCAGAGAAACTGTGATAAAGTACCTTGCTCTTTTTGGATTAGGAGCATTCACACTTTCTAAAAGAACGCTAAGGGCTTACAGGGTAACCAGAATACACTGATTAATAGGGACAACTGTCACTGCTGTAGTCCTGTGATGCTAAAACATCTCTATCCTCTTGTCTGTTGTAAGCTTCAAAAAGTTACAAAAGAAATTTCCTATAAAGGACACATAGAAATACCAACTCGTTCTTTGGGGGTTTTGTTGCTCTATGTTGATTTTCTCTTGGCTCTTTTCCACTGAGGTTTTAAAAAAGTTTTTGGACCTTGTATGCCCATATAAAGTGTCTTAGTATTGGACTTAGAAGAATGACAGTTTAGTGGCTGATTTTGTCATAGCATTACCCCTATAATTTCCCTAACAAGTTCAGCTTTGCAGAAATAACAACAATGTGCTTTTTCTAATTTGGCACAAGCCACTTCCATGACTATAAACCAGTTACTGCTCTGCCGTTAGGACTGAAATTGGATTAAAGAAGTGATGTGGGGACATCAAAATAAATTAGAACAAGTAAGAATTCCAGCAAAATAACAGAATAAGAATGTTATGTCTTGCCTTAAGTGAATTAGTGGAAGATAAAAATATTATCATTAAGAACCCTCTAGTCCTTCATGGAAAAGTTTGAGAAGCTTTCTGTTTAGAAGCAGTCCTACACAAGACCACTTTCCTCCTCTCATTAGTGCCATCACTGTTTGTATAGATTCAGAGGAGGCCAGATACACATATTCTGACTCTGGGCCCTTTGGTGTTGACTGTCAAGTCTGTTCTTAAAATAGTCTAGTATAATAATAGTGGCTGGACTGGATGTGAAGGACCCATTTTCTTTCCAGTGCTGTGTTTTTAGTGCTGTCAATGTGATCCTTAAATTATCATAGAATTATAGAATTATTAAGGTTGGAAAAGACCTCTAAGATCATGTCCAACCATCAACCCAACAGTACCATGATCACTAAACCATGTCCTGAAGTGTCATGTCTACATGTTTTTTTGAATACCTCCAGGGATGATGACTCCATCACTTCCCTGGGCAGCCTGTTCCAAAGCCTCACCACTTTTTCAGTATAGAAATTTTTCCTAATATCCATTCTAAACCTCCCTTGGTGCAACTTAAGCCCATTCCCTCTCATCCTATCATTAGTTACCTGGGAGAAGAGACCAACACCCACCTCACTACAACCTCTTTTCAGGTAGTCATAGAGAGTGATAAGGTCTCCTCTCAGACTTCTCCAAACTAAATAATCCTGGTTCCCTCAGCTGCTCCTTATAAGGCATGTTCTGCAGACTCCTCACCAGCTTTGTTGCCCTTCTCTGAACTCACTCCAGCACCTCAATGTCTTTCTTATACTACAGCACTCAAAATTAAACACAGTACTCAAGCTGCAGCCTCACCAGCACCAAGTACAGGGTCATGATCACTTCCCTACTGCTGGACAGACTGATACAGACCAGGATGCTGTTGGCCTTCTTGGCCACCTGGGCACACTGCTGGCTCATGTTCAGCTGGCTGTCCACCAGCACCTCTAGTTCCTCTTCTGCCAGGCAGCTTTCCAGCCACTCTTCCCCAGGGCTGTAGTGTTGCATGGGGTTGTTGTGACTGAAGTGCAGGACCTGACACTTGACCTTGATGAATCTCATACAATTGGCTTCATCCCATTAATCCAGCCTGTCCAGATCCCTCTTCAGAGCCTTTCTACCCTTGCATAAATAATTCAGATGTCATGACCAGTTTTGTTAGGCTATTGTGAGACTAGAAGACGAAATAATTTTTAAAGTTCTTCTGAACTGATTATACATGCATTCTACTATCTGTGTATCATTTGTAATCACTTACAGTCAGTTATAATCAATTAATAAAATGCATGTGGATGGATTATTTAACAAACAACATTTTTTAGAAATGCCTATGAATGGTAGACATTGAGCTGAAAAGCACAATGTGCAGTACTGAATGAAAAACATACCTTCCAAAGTAAAAATACCTAAGTGCAAACTGTATTCCTGGGAAATACCTATTTTATATAATCAATCATGCAGGCACTCTGAATATGGTTGCATGTTAGGAACATGTGACTACTTAAGATAAATGGGAACATACTGTATGCAACAAGCAAATATAAAAATCATTGTATACCGAGAATTTCATTGTGCTGTAAAGGAATCAGTGGCTACAGAGAAAAACCTGCACAGGATTTGAAGTTACCTACTGTTCAGATTTGGTTTGTTAATTTTTCACTATTATATCAATGTTTAGATTCAAAATGTAATAAGAATCACTGACAGAGAACTTGCACATCTTCTGTGTTCAATAAAGCCAAATTAATTAATAATTTCATATCTACTGGAAGATAACTGTAATTATTGAATCACAAAAGGGTTTCATTTTAACTGGCCACAGCTGAGCCCAAAAATAAAATAGGAAGTTGCTATTTTAGCATATATGGTGTATGTCAGTGTATAGTATTCTGCATATATGAGTTAGTTGCATTAAAAAAATTGTATGAAAAATAATAGCTATACTGGAAAATATCTGACTGATAAAGTTTAATTTAATCTCCTATCAGAATCGCATAAGATGTTTCCCACAAGATCCATGGAAAAATTAATGTGGGGGAGGGAAAAGCATGGCTAAGAAGCAGATGAGAAAACAAAGAAAAATGTTATGAAAATCAGACAACCAAGGATTTTTATATAATTGTTTTTTCAAGAATGTTATAGCATATACAAGTCTCATAAAATGTACATCTGAGTAGTATTAGGAATATGATTTCCCCTGATCTCTGAAGATACTGCTCACAGACCAGTCCTGGACTGACAACAGGGGAAGCAGACCTGATAGCTTTATCTGCAGAAGCAGCCTAGCGAAGGGGGAAGTCATGCAAGCTTTATTCCTAACAACCTTCCAATGTATCTCCACATAGCCACAGAGGAACCATTTGTAGGGACCAACAGGTAGTCTTTGTGCTCACTCAGCCCTTTATTTTTCTGCTGAGAATGCCAGAATAAGTACATTTCCAAGACCCTCTAACCCTCAAAGGGAGTTTTTGAAACAAATCATTTCTCAGAATTACAGTGTAAGTTAGAAGGGAGGTAGAACACCCTTGGAGAGTCAGAGCTGAGAAAAATGCATCAGAGTAGTACTTTGGCAAATGTTCCATATCACTGCAGCCAAATTAACTCACTGTTTGTGGTGCTTTCTTTCAATACAGTGGCGCTGGACTTAATTTCAGACTGTTTCTTCTATTTCTATACATGTCTAGGAATTTCTTGTAGGACTGCTGCACAGGGACAGACAGTCCTGTTCTACTTTTTATAATCATGCAGAAATGCTTTAAGCTTCTGCAAGTTGTCTTACTTGTAGATTGGTTTCCAGATTCCTTTTTCCTTTCACCTTTCTTGTACTTCTCCCCAGCTGAGTTCACCCTTCATTTCTTGCCAAAGCCTCTGTGCTGGGAGAGCGTGCTCTCATGATCACACTGCTAACACTGTGACCAAAAGTTAACCATCAGGAAAAGCTGTAGTTCAGCTTCAAACCTCAGTCTTTTCCACTCTTTTAGAAAACAGAAGTTTTCTTTTGCTATCCAAATATAAAACCCCTATTTCCTTAAAGTGAAATTGCAGTAGAGGAAATTGTACCGTCAGTCTCTGTAGACAAGTGACTGAAAAAAGCAATGAATATCTTGAATGTTGTGGCTGATCCTATAATAAAACAAATAGAGGATGGACCTTTATTTAACAGAGGAGAAGTTACATTTGTCATTCAAGTTGGTATATATGTTACAAAATTTATATATACATATGGCTTTCTCTCCTTGCTCATTTTGGGAAAAGCTATGTCATACAACATTTAGGATGCCATGAGAAACTAGTTTTATCCCCCCTTTCTTTCCCTCTCTCCCCCTCCTCTTCTTTTCATTTTGATTCATTGCTGAAGTGTCGGGGTTAATAAATCTTCTCTTAATTTCACATAGTTGTCCTGTTGTCCAGTATTCAGGAAGTAGAACATAGTATGATTTTGCCAAGTCACGGTACCCTCACATAGTGTGAGTGGAAGAGTTTCCTGGGGAGAAGGATAAGCAAAACTGCATTACTAGATCTCCCACACTTTAAGCTTAGCAACAGCTTTGTCCCAGAGAAAGTTATTCAGCTTCAGCTTCCCTAATGAATAATGCAGAGGGACCTGAAGTACCCGAACAATCTTCTTGCCATTTATGGATGCTAAGTTACCCAAGACAAAAAGCAAGATGCTAGTTTTGTAAACAACTATTCTTTGGTACACATTTTGGAATGCCTCTTTTTTCCACCCATAAGCAAAGAAATCTTCATTGTTCCTGCAAAAATAAAACAGCACAGCCTTAGCAGAGAAAGTCTGTGTTAAGCTCCTTTATAGAAAGAGCCAGAAAAACTGTGAGATGCGCTTTGAATTGTGAAATTAAAAAAAAAAAAAAGAGATTCTTGGATTTGGTCTCCAGAGCATTATTTTGCCAGCATCCAAAATCATTGCATACCCTGCTTCCAACAGTTGTGTTGTCAATTGGAGATAATGCGAAGGGAAAGTATTGAATCATAACATGAAGTTTGCTGGAATTAATCAGATTCTTGGTATAAGACCTTCCCTTCAGTAGGCTGAGATTTTTTTTTTTTAGAAGATGCCTCATGATGAGATGTGTCCCTAAACTGTAAGACTTTACTTGCTGTTGTTACTTTCACTCTGCATGGAAACTGCACACGGCCCGGGCAACTTGGCAATAGGAGTGCAGAAACAGGTAAAAGTGCGTCATTGAGAAAAGACATATTCACCCTTGTGTCAGAGAAAGGTCATTTCAAGATCATCTCAGAAAGAGATGACATCATGTAGACCATGACCCAGACCTGTATTTAACTGGAGTGTATTTCTGAACACGGAGCAGTGCACACTGCAGAGGTGTCCCATGGCTTAGTGTTCACTGCTCCTAATCCTGAATCAAAAGCTTACTTTGAACAGCCCTCACACTAAAATTTCATGCACCACTTGCACAGAGTTGGCAGAGCTACACTAGTTTTTAGGGAACTGGTGCCAGTATTCCTGTCTAGAAACATCCTGAGCCATAAGTTAACAGGTTCATATTGTTGCTTGTTTTGATAACTACAACTTCTTTTTTTTACCGTTTTTGGCTGTGCCACCAAATTACTGGAATGTGCTGACAGGACGCCCAGTACATTGCAAGCGTAACATACAACACAGTGTAAGAAGCACTGGTCTCATGAGATGTTAGAGTAGCAGTAACAACCCATCACTGTTCCGGTTTATAAGAAAAGTTTTATCTGGCAAGTGTCAGGGATTTTGAACTCATTCAGAAAGTGTGCTAAGCACTTAGAAAGCTGTCAGCAGTGGGCAACGTGGCACATGTGCCTGACTAATCTTCATTGCTGTAAAACTTGTGAATTCAGTGGATGGAGTTAATCCTGATGTACAGCTTGATTCTGTACCCATGGTTTTCTGTTTGCATGTTTGTTTTTTACAAGCTGGTCATTCAAGTCAGATGAGAATAAGGCCCAGTAACGTCCTGGATAAACATTTCTGAAAAAGACTGTGTCTTTGATCATAGATTCTCTAGGCATGAAAATGTTTCTAAACTTTGCCAGAACCACCTATAGTAAGGTTCATCTCAAGATTTTGGAGTTTCTCAGGTTTCTCTCAGATGGCTGGATTCTTTGAGTTAGCTCAACAGCAGCTCTGTATAACTATTATAACTAGAAAATCCTGTTTTGTTCTCATTTACATCACAGTTAATCCGAAGAGAGACTGGGAACAGGAGCTCTTTATTCATATTAATGAAAAGATAGAAAGTTCTGGGAATGGATTTTTGTATTTTTCCATTCCTTTTGGCAAGGGTAAGGCTTCCTTAAAGCAATCCACTAAGAATTTCAAATTCCAATACTTCTTTTCTGGATGCACCTTAAAGGAAACCTGTTCATCAAATAGTCTTGAGCATCTTTTCCCATGAATAGAGATTCCTTTCAAGTATCTCAAACTACAAGACTCCAAAAATGGCACACCAAACCAATTAAATGATATTGAAAAATTCTGAATCACTTTATATTTAGATTATTTCTGTGAAGTAGAAGACTTCTTTAAAATGACTATCTGACAACTTCTAAATAATTGTTGGAACTGTCTTAGGAAAGAAGGTACACTGTAGTTATTTGCATTTTCTATAAAATTAGTTTGAATATATGATTTTACATTTTTTATTGCTGGTGTGGTTTTATTACTTGAAAATGGTTAGTTTGAATTCAAAAACACTGTATGTTTGGGTCTTTGAGTACTGGGACCATAAACTTCAGGGCATAATAAATACCTTGGGTATTTATTGCATATTATATATTTGTATTATATATGCAGTCTAGCCACAGATGATGTGGGAGAACTGTTGTTATGCTCAGTGATCACTGAATCAAGAACTTACAAGGAATCTCTGTGTCTCTTCCCGTGCCTAAGATCAACAAAAGCCATCCAGGAAACTGAGACTTCAAACTATCAATAACACAAATACTTCTTTTTAAGCCTGAAAAAAATGCAACGTACTGAGTGTCTATACACGGCAGAACAAACACAGAATTATTTAACACTGAAAATGAAAAAATTAGCTTCCAGTTAACATGCTTTCTGGACAATGAGCTTTTTCAAGGAACGAGTGCCCTTATTATTTTTGTCATTGCAAATTGTTCATTTGCTCCCAGCTAGAACCAAAAGACTAAAGCAATATCATCTATCATTTTCAACCAGTTGAGCTACCTAAATAGAAGGGTATAGTTGGGTTTCAAAATCAAACAGTGAATTTAACAGAGAATTAATAGTAAAGAATAGTTCCAACACAAGAAATTAATCAAAATCATGCTTCAATATGTAGAGTAACTTATCTTCAGATCATAGATGCTGGATTGATGTGGGTTAAGCCCAGAGGGCATCTCAGCACTGCTCAGCACTACTCAGCTCACTCACTCCCATGCAGTGGGGTAGAGAATCTGAAGGCTAAAAATGAGAAAACTTGTGGGTTAAGATAAAGACAGTTTAATAGGTAAAGCAAAAGCCATGTCTGAAAACAAAATAAAGAATTCATTCACTACTTTTGGTTGGCAGACAGATGTTCACCTATCTCCAGGAAAGCAAGACTCCATCACATGTAATGGTTACTTGCAAAGACAAACACCTCAACTATGAATGTACACTTTTCCTCCTTCTTCCCTCAGCTTTTATTGGTGAGCACGATGTCATATGGTATGGAATATAAATTTGGTCAGCTGGGGTCAGCTGTCCCAGCTGTGTCCCCTCCCAGCTTTTTGTGCACCTCCAGCCTGCTCGCTGGTGGGGTGGTGTGAGAAGAAAACGCTTTGACTCTGTGTGAGCTCTGCTTAGCAACAGCAAAAGCACCTCTGTGTTACCAACACTGTTTTCAGCACAAATCCAAAATACAGCACGAGACAAGCTACTACGAAGAAAATTAACTCTATCCCAGTCAAAATTAGTACAGGTGAGAACTGACCATTCCTAGATATTGAACAGCTGCCTTACTAAGACTTATGCTAGAAGTTCTGGGAAGGGAAAAATTATTCTCTCTCAGAGTATTCTGTAGAATCAAAATGTTTGATAATCATTTCTTCGCTTATACATAGGAATTTGGAAAATATGCTTACATGTGTAACAGATTACACTTCAATCAAATTTAGTGACTTCAGCTTTTGGAGGACTACTAGTTCAACTCAAAGATAGAAATTATATGATGAAGGTTTCTGTAGAAGGCTTTTTGTTGGAGGCTTGGTCTCTCAAACTCTTCTATAATCCAAGATCTAGTGCTTTGATATGAAACAATGTATATGGAAGAGATAATCAGAAAATTCAGATAAGAAACGAAATTCCCCAGCATTCTTTTCCTCCATTTGGAAAGTTGACACTTATTCAAAATGGTCAGGTTACCCTGGTTATAATAGTTCTTTTCCTATATTCATATACTGTTGTCTGTATTAGTTATACTTGTAACACGTTTGCAGTTTATACTTGTAATTTGTATGTTTTCTAGAATAATGAAATAAGTATACACTGGAGAAAAATCAGGATACGTGCAAAGTCATCTGGGTCCATAATATACTAACATGTTGCTGTTCCTTCAAAGATGGTGAAGGTGCTATGCAAGCTAAACAACTGGGACAGATCTGAAGTTTAACTTGCACCATGCCACTAATCTCAGAGATCAAAGACAGGTCTGCACAGCACATAAAAGAAGGAAATTTGAGAAAATATCCCGAAGTCCCATTCGTGTGTTCAATTCTACAAGAGAAAGTGATTCTTCTAGTCCCGAGAGAGTAAACATTTTTCCATATCCAAGATTTTTACTTTTTTTTGTAAAACTGACAGCAGCTGTGTCTATTATTGTCGTGGTTTAAGGTTGTAATGTTTTCTAGTTTATAATACATCACGCAGTGCCATGCAGAAGTATCTCAATTTACACACAGAGAATCTTAATTAGATATGCTTGCATTCAAACCTGTGACTTCAGCAAATACTTCTGGTTTATGGTATATAAGAAAGTGTCTCAGATACATTTATGAAAAAAATCAAATTGCTGTTCTCATGTTATTAAAATAAGTCTATTTTCTGAAGCCTGACCAAGGTATAGTAAAATACTATCTGTGACTCAAATAAGCAGAGATTTGGATGACTAGAAAAGCAAACAGCTAAAGTAGGCCTTCTGAGCAAAACCCCATTTTTTAGGACATTGGTTGCAGTTAAATAGATTATGGTGTGTAATAGAGTTGATTTGCAGTCTTCATCACTCAAATGTCTCCAGTGTTATTCAAATTTTGCCTTTTGGCCAGTTTCCTACTGAGTGAACTTCCACAAGAAATGTGCAGTGTTCAGCATTGTTGGTGTTCTTTTTCCCATTATCTCTGTTAAACGGATAAGGACTGCATATTTCATTTAATTTCTGAGAGTATCAACCCACAGGCCAGAGATTTTTTATGTCCTCTGGTATCTGTAAAATTAACACCTCATGGCTCATGTACCAGGTTATCACAACAGTAAGCCTACCTTTCCATCTTTTTGACTTGTCCTGATACTATCCGAGGCTAGTTAATGAGTTTCCAGTGAATGAGTTCTGAAGTGGACCCAATTTTTCCAAAGCCTCAAGTTCTGTTTTCCTTGTCTTGGATGAAAAGGCAGACTTCGGACATCTTCTGGCCTCTGTGGTTTCTAGAAATCATTTTTAGGTTTATATTTTTATATATATATATATTTTTTTTTTTTTTTTTTTTGGCATAAGCTCTTTGAAAGAAACTGGTTCCCAGGAACATAAAATCCAGATAGCTCAATTCCGTCTGGCTGATATTGTCCAAAGAATAAGCAACTACACATGAAAAACCATCTGGGGATACAGCTCAATTTTAGCACATCTGTTGAGCTTCTCAGAGCAGACGGATCCCCTGGTATCTCTTAGCATTCATTAGATTCTGCAGATGCTGACTACTCCATCTCTTCTCACTGAAAGTGAGAAAAGCTAAATAGTGACTGAGATAAATGATCCCATCTCAGCACACAGGAAGCACTGCTGATGAGTGCCAGTGGGGTTAGAAGAGGGTGCCATGGGGCAGGCTGTCTTCTCATACCTGCTAATGGGGAGGTAATTATCAGGAGCGATGGGGGGACAACAGTCAACAGCAGTTCCCTTCACACAGAGTGAGATAGCGACCCATCAACTGGCCAGGGGAGTGCAAGAGTCCCACGTGCCCCAGCAGTGCACAAAGGGGGAAGCACGTGCCCCAGCATGGTCCCAGCGCACTCAGTCAAAATCCAACACCTCCTGAGGGATGAGTGTGGTCACAGCTGGTGTGCAGTGCCAGGCTGCTGCTGCTCATCAGCAGGCTGAGCAAGGCCTCTCCTTCTGGGAACTTGGACTTTGACTCATGCCTCTGCTTTGACTGTGCAACATGTTTACATTGCAGAGCAGGGAATTCAAACACCCACTAGGAGAAACACCCAAAGGCTTTTTTGTCCTGATGTCATTGTGATTTTTCCCTCTATCGTTTGTTTGCATGTTGTCTCCTCTTGACTAATGATTGTGCCTGTAGAAACTTCTCATTTCATCTGAGGTCGCCTATGATAAAACCTGACTGAACCCCATGGTCATTAGATGGAGTCACTGCAGGACAGACTTAAGGCTTTTGATAACCTTATTTTTGAACTACTTTTTCTAGGAAAAGTTTGGATTTTATTGGTAGCAGCCATGCCTCTGAAATCTCTGCCTGGTTTTAGCAGCCACATCACCATAGTATGGTATATCTTCAATTCTTAATATCTATTCTTGTTCCTATTGCTGTGATAGTATTTTTTAGTTATTCTTGTATCTCTTTACCTGAGTATATGCTTCCACTTTAAAATTACTGTATTTGTATGTCAAATTAATATTCCCAAAGAAACTAATTTTGGGCAGTAAGACAATGGACAGGATCCAGTGGAACAGGCTTCCAAGAAACAGTTATTCTTCAATTAAAGTTCAAAGGACAGTGATTTAAGAAAAGACACAGTTTATACTGGACTCCTCTGTTCACTGAAAAAAAGAAATGATGCAACTGTCTGCTTAGATGTAAAAGCAGTGCTAGGAGCATAATGAATATGATGTTGGGAAACAACACATTGCCTCCTTGATTTGTGTATGCCGTGTGAACCAGGAATGAAACCCTGTGCTTACTAAGAGTTCTATAAATAATCCATATAAAATAAACCCCAGTATCAATTGATCCTACATACCAGGGTGTGAGAAGACAACATGATACAGCTAGTAGAAATGATTGGGGATGGTGGAATTGTGTCCTTCTAGAGCATACACCTATGCTGTCAGTTTCACACCTTTCCGTTTTTGCTTGGAGGAGAGTTTGGTTACCCAGTGTCCAGTGACAAGCAGCATGGATGTGTGTTCAAAATACCACCTTGCAACATATTCCTAGCAGGCCATGTGCTCTCTCGACGCCCTCATTGCCCTCAGCCTGACATCAATCCCCTGACACCATTGTCTTACAGTAGGACCATCACTTTTGTTGCTCACAATTTTGTCACACTTCAGCCATTTCTTCAACTGAACTCAGAGCCCTTCCTTACACAGCAGGCAGCCCCCAGACAATCTGCTACCATTTCTTTGATAATTCTAAAGTTGAGCATTGCCTCTGTCACATCCATCCGCATCTCATTTCTCATCCCAGACTCTTTGCTGAACCGATTGTAATTTTGGTCTGCCTCAGGCTGCTATATTTTTTTTTTTTTTTGTGAAGCAACATTTCAATCATGTCCAACTAAATTGTTGAAGGAGAGACAGTTTGTTCCTGTTCTTTACATCTTCATTTTGTAACCCTCTAATTTCTCCATGGTTTGGAGCTGTGACTTGAAAATCCTAGTGGGGTGGCATGGTCCCTCTGACTAGGGGCATAAAATTTCTGTCTTTCCAAAAATATGCCTAAACTCATTCAAGTCTCTCACGACTCCTTATGCTGACCACATGAAAAAAAGAAGGTATTAGCCCAGGAAAAAAGAAAAAAACTAAGCATACTGTTGTTCACAGAGGGTTCTTGGCTCCCCTGATACATGGTTGGAATAAGGCGCTGGATTGTCTTGAGCTTGCAGTGATTTTCTTCTGACATCTAGCTTGAATCTAGGTGAGAGATGGCTGATTTGAAAAACTAGGGTTGTGCGTAATGACATTGTAAAGATGAGGGAAATGAATTGATGAGCACAGATAGCAACGGTAGGACCAGATAAAGGAAATAGAAGCTATAATGGAGGACAGAAATGGGAGTGAAATGGAGAGAAATGGAAACCAGTTAACCCAGAGTTCAGATGAAGCACCATGAGCAAGGGACCAGAAAATTAAGACACCAGGAGAGAGAGGAAGACTGTATTTGGCTTACATGGCAAGGTAGCTAGGGGACTGTGGAGATGGCTTCTGTGAAAAGACACCACAATCTTCCCCTGTGTCAGACAGAGCCAATTCCAGTCATCTCCAAGACAAACTCACTGCTGGCCAAAGCTGAGCCCATCAGCAGTGTTGGTAGCACCTCTGTGATAACATATGTAAGAAATGTCAAAAAAAAGCTGTGCAGCACCAGCTGGGAGAGAAGAGTGAGTACACGTGAGAAACAACTCTTCAGGCACAAGGGTCAGTGAAGGAGAAGACGGAGGTGCCCTGGGTTCCAGAGCAGAGATTACCCTGCAACTCTTGGTGAAGATCATGGGAACACAAATCTGTAGCCCATGAAGAGACAAATATCCACCTTGTATTCCATGGAGGACCCTACACCAGAGCAGGCAGATATGCCCTGAAGGAAGCTGCATTCTCTGGAGAGACCATTGTGTAGCAAGTTTTCTGGCAGGAACCGTGACCCTGTGGGGAACTCACATTGTAACAGTCCACTCCTGAAGGACTACATCTGTTGAAAGGACCCATGCTGAAGCAGCCTATGGGAAGGATCCACAATGGAGAAGTTTGAGAAGGACTGTCTTCCCCCACACTGAAGTAGAGGAAGAGTGTGATGAGGAAGGAGCAGCAGGGAAATGTTATGAACTGACTGCAACATCCATTCTCTGTCCTCCTACACCACTCAGAGGAGGAGGTAGAAGACCCGGGAGTGAAGCTGAGCCTGGGAAGAATGGAGAGGTGAGGGGAAGGTATTTTTAGATTTGCTTCTATTTCTCATTATACTACTCTGTTTAATTGGCAATAAATTAAATTAAACTAATTTCTCCAAGTTGAGTCTGTTTTGCCCATGACAGTAATTGCTGAGTGACCTCTCTGTCCTTATCTTGACCTATAAATCTTTTCATCATATTTTCTCTCCCATCCACTTAAGGAGGTGGAGCAGTAGGGCAGCTTTGGTGGGCACCTGGTGGTCAGCCAAGGTCAACCCACCACAAAGACTAACATTGTATTAGAAATCTGGGAACACTGTGAAATAATGATGAGCACAAAAGAGAAACCCACATGAAAATCTAATTAGTGTGCTGTTAATCATATTTTTACAAAAATATAAATGTGTTAAGTAGTGAGAATAGAATAAAAGTGTGAGTAGCCGGAGCACATAGGCAAGCATACACATTGAGTGTGCCAAAGATGCTCTGAACAATTAGTGTCATCAAACATACACATCTAGGGACTTGATTAAAGCCACACAAAGCATGTTGTTAATTCTGCCATTAACTCTTGGAAACTCAGTGGTGCAGAGTTTATTGCATTTATGTTAAGAGTTTACTTGAAGAAATATGTACATATACATGGGTGTAGTAGCTGCATAGAAGAGCTGGGTCTAAAAGTAAATTACAACAGAAGTCATAAAGAATCAATATAGGCTCAACTGTCTTTATTGTATAATTACATCCCAGATCAACAATAGACTATCACGTTTTGCTGTATCTAAAGCAAGACAAGTTTACTCATGATTCATAATTAGTGGAATCCCTATGCCAATTAAAAAACTTATGCTGGCATTAGCCACTGTTGAATCAGAAACAAAATCTGTCTAGGAGTTTAATGCCCTCCCCTTTCCCTCCCCTGATGTGTATTTTTTAACTATAAAATCTCAAATTTGATGACATCATTATTCAAGGATAAGAAGAAATTCCAAACAGTTGTAGAAAGCAAGATTCTTCCCTGATTTAAATAGTACATTTGATGAATGGATTCAGATGAAAAGTGAAATTCATTTAAGTAATAGGCATTATGCATCCAGAACATCTTTTGACACGGCTCTGCCTCATAACCCAACCTCTCCTCTCCTCTCCTCTCCTCTCCTCTCCTCTCCTCTCCTCTCCTCTCCTCTCCTCTCCTCTCCTCTCCTCTCCTCCCTTGCCTTGCTAAAGATGTAAACAAGTGGTTCTGTGATATTAACAGTGCCTAGTTTCCTACAGACTTATATGTGCTACTTGATTGACAATTTGAACTAAAATTTTCCATTTGGTTATATATGAGCTTCTATGTCTTCTCCTCTATCTAATGATTTGACCTTACATTGTAGTTTTACTTTTAGATGATGCTTTCACAGTAACACCTTTTTCTCTCGGCCGTCCAAGTGTCAAACAGCTTGTAATATTTTGTGAGGTTTATCCCTTTGGTGTATTTATTTGACACTGCACATGTTTTGAATTTTGAATTTTTTATGGACAAGTAGGGAGTTTGACACAGAGAGATTCAGACAACATGAAGAGATGAAACCAAGTTGGAAAAAAATTAAATCTGCCTCCATACTAGACCCCTACTTTGGCTTATTTGTGCAAATGTCTTCAGATGCCTATCCATGCATACTAGACTTAATCCAGGAATGCTTCCAAATCTTTCTCAGAAAGGTGAAAGAGAGTAAGGAGAGGTTGCTGGAAGAGGAGCAAGATGACAAAGGCAAGGTCACAAAATGAGAAACTAGGACTTGCCAGTAAGGGGAAGCATAGTGGAACTGAAGCACCAGAAGCTAGGCAGGGATCTTAGAGGGAAGTAGATGTCTCTAAACTGGTTGCAGCCTTCTCATTTAAGCTGCTGTGTTTCCTTAAGACACCTCTGTGTATTCAGAGGCCTTTGCTGAGCTCAGGATGCAAAGCACTATGCTCTGCTACAATAGAGAGCTGTGGGATCACACTAGAGGAGGGCCTCTGCAGAAGATGCAGTGTTCAGCACCTGGCCCCCAGAAACGTGCCAAGAGTGCAAATGCCTAGAACTGATTCTTACATCAGCTGAGGTTCACACAATACTGGTACTTGTCATTAACAGTCTCTATAAAGGCACACATTCTGCCAATGATTAGAAACATGCTCTGATAAAGCTGTGTAACAAGTGGCAAAGATTATGTGTGTTTTATCTCATCCCCCAGACAGATTTCACCAGTTGATGAACATAGCTACATCCATTCAAGCAATTCAGAGAAACCACATGAACTTGCTTTTCCCACAGGCTTCTCTGATCTGACTTGTCCCAAGGAATGGACACTCTGCTGTAAGCAGATAATTATTCAGCAGTGAGATAGCATGCTGCTGAAAAGTTAGCCAGTTACCTATTGACAGATATTCAGTTATTCCACTCATTTTTATTTTACATATGCCACATTATACCATCTTTACTTCTGCTTACCCCCTGGCAATTCAAAATATCTTGAATCCATGAGAATTACCTGTCTTAAGAGCTATGATACCCAGGTATTGCAGTCATAGCAGGCTTTTTATTTGGTTTAGAAATGACTCAGAAGAGCTTGTGTTCCTGGTTTAGAGTAGCTTTATCTAAGATCTTTAGATCCAAGTATTCAGCAGTTTTAAATGCAGAGTGACTCAACTGAGTGGTGCAAAGCTTTACAAAACAGCAGTTTGGTCTTGTTCTGCACTGTTACTCGGTATATCAAGTGCTGGGTCAAAAGAGGACAGCTTGGTGGCCTTGAACACTGAGGTCATGTCACTGCCTCTCAGTTTCCTTACTGAGAAAAAAAAAAAAAAATGGAGACAGTGTTACCAACTTTGTATTACCAACAAGGTATGGTGACATCCATAGATGCTGTATGAGTACAAGCTGAAGTCCAGATGTACAGGATAGAAGTCCTCACATGAGGTAACTATTTGGACTCTCTTTGTAGTCAATGAAAAGAATAGGCAGCTCCAGGGAATAATTTATCTCACCCTAAAATAGTACCCTAAAATAGGGCAGATGAATCCCATCTTAGAATTGTCTGTCTGCAGTGACTACAAAAGGAGTCATGGAAACTAGTTCTCAAGTAAGTGTCAACACTAAAAACACATTAAGTTAATTATAATTATTCAATCTGAAGGTCTCTACTGGTCACAGCAGGGTCCTCAAGATGATGTTATTAGCCTCCAGCCTTCCCCTGTGCAATGAGTCTTCACACTGAGAGGACCCTTTAGCTCCTGCAAAAGGCCAACGAAGAGAGTGAAGGAAAGTTGCAAGCTGCTGTCAGTCTCTTCTGCACAGATGTAGTGAGACAAAGCCTCTATCACAGCATTACTGTGGATCTCTAAAGCTCCAGATTCTGGCTGTCTAGCTGAGAATGTGTATTGTGCCATGACAATGACAAGTGCATGCCATAATTATTCCAGAAGACCCTAGGGAAACATGGTTTGGTCATAGCTCCACTGTACTAAGTGCTGTGCTATCAGCTAGAGACAGTCTGTACCACAAAAACCTACTCAGGCAAAACAAGCAAAGTATTGTGGTCCATCTCTTAAAGATGGGGAATCAAGGCAGAGAGAAATTAAAAAGTGACTTGCCCAAATTATATAGGAAGTCTGTGGTGGAACTTGGTTCTCCCAAAGCACTGTCTATAACCACATGCTTCTGCTGGCTTGCAGCAATATTGCCAGTTTCGGGACAGAGAGACTCTTCTATCAGGGCTAAGTTTACAGATGCTATGTGATTTACTTTTTCTGTAATTTGGATTAATTTCTTGTAAGTGAAATGTTTTGCAATCCAGTGCATAACTGCAATCTCAAACCCCATCATCGAGTCAACATTCATCTCTTTGGCCAGAAGGGGATGGTAGATGGTTTGAGTTTCAAAAGATTCTGTTCCTCAGACAAAGGAGGTGAAGACAATGAGTGTTATAATAATGAGAACTTGAAAGCTAGTAGGCTTCTTGGTTTTATTCTCAACATGAAGCTAAAGGCTTAAGATAAGTAGGACCAAGACTCAGCTGTTGCCAAAATAAGTGTTCAGATTCCAAGCACAAAAAATTTACACATGGTTTATTTACAAATTTATAGTTTCCAAAATGATGGATTTGGATTTACAATTAAAATCCAAAGTCATAAACAATAATTGCTGTTCTCTGATGGAAAGCATATGAGAAACACTTTTCAAGAGAGATTAAAGTTTTCCCTCTATAACAATGAAGAAAAGAAAAGCTCTCAGTTGTCAAATACATATGGACAAAAGTTCAGGAATAAATTGTGTTTTGTTGAGAAATGCTTAGTAAGGACATGATTCAGTATTATTATGCCATAGTGATCACGTACAATGACTGTAAAAAAACCAAAAGTGAATGTCTGCTTCTAGTACAGAAGATTAATCTTGCCCTTTGGATAGAAACTACAGTAACCAAATCTCTGGCTTTCACGCTTTTTAATTACTCTTAAGAATGAGAGAAGCAACTGGTTTAGAACTTAGAAGAAAAGCATTGTTTCAGGACAGTTTTATACCATGACCACACCGTAGTTTTAGGCATCTTCCTTTCACTGCCATAATACACATTTTTACATATTTTAAAATATATAAAATAAAGGTCTTCTGCCTCTCACTAATAATGGATTCATATAAAGGTACCAGGATATAATGTGTGTAGCAACAATTTTATCTGAAATGTGGGAGATTATATCAAGCAATGAAAGTCTACATATTTTTCATTTCTCTTACCAGAAAAGAAGAGGAAGAAACTTGAAAGACACTGATTTAAGGCTAATAAAAGGCAGCACTTGCATGTAATCTCTTTTATTCATAGATAATCTTTTTTACTCAATATCACAAGGTATATCTGAAGCAAAGAACTTAGCAAAATTTCCAGATGGGCTTTCCTTTGGAAAATGAGAACTTATGCATTTATATAACACACTACAATAATTTAAAATGGAAACAAAATGTAATATGTCCCCCAAGAGACCCACATTTCATTGAGTGATTGAGAAGAAACTTTCAGCAGGTTATTTCCTCACTGCCTTTTGCACATTCATTGGGAATTTCATCAGGTCTCCGTAAGACACCAGCCTGTTCATTTGATCCAGTGCTGCAACAAGATCTAAGTGGCAATGTTCTGATGAGGTAAAACCTTATCACTTTTTCAGAGGCAGTCCAGCAATGCTCTTCTTGGGGACCAACAAAGTGTAGGCCTCAAGTAAACGGTGTCCTAAGAAGATGTAATTGAAAATTTTAAAACAAAATATATGTATCTCCAAAAGATAACACTGTTCTGCCAAAAATGAAACTTTATTAGTGGAATTCTATGCTTTCAATTTGTCACTTTGGTTTTGTATTGGTTTCTTTTTCTTGTGAGCGTTATTGGTACTGTGGTAAAACTTTTGGCTGAAGGGCAAAGTAAAAAAGTGTCAGAAGCACAGGAGCTTTTACACCCTTAGCTTGCATCCTGTCTAGCCTCAGCTTACTGCACTCATGAATTCCTGATCACCTCTGAACCTGCATTCTTCTGTTCATCAGATAAATCTCTCAAACGATATGGCATCAATGGAGATGTCACGTGGATTTTGACACAGAAACATTTAACAGTCCTTCCTGTGATTATTAAATTCATTTTATCCATTTCAAAGACAGTAAAATAATTTCAAGGAAACTTCATGCAGCTTCCATATATGGAAAAAAAAAAATCATCCTTTGCTGCTGCCAGTGCTGGTGGTGGTTGCTGGTCTGAACTCCCTCTGTGATCAGCCACAGGTGCCTCCAGTCTTTTGAGCTCTGGGAGTAAAAATCTGTATTTTCCCCATGCCTGCTTTATTCTCATTCTCACAGCAAATCTCTCCAAAGATGGCTTCATTCCCTGCCCTGTGGCATGCTCTTTGAAGATACAGTGCTCCACACCCTTTCTCCAATCATTCCATCTCCTTCAGCAGAGACCTCCACTTCACAAAATCTGTTTCCCTTGTACTTACAGAACACTGAAGGTAATGCCCTGGAAAGACAAAGATGCAGGCTTTCTAATTACCAAAATATTGCCTTTGGGAAGTCAGCCTACAGCATTCATGTACAACGTTTTTAGACAAGCATTTTCATGCCCTTCTGCTGTGCTCCCTTCCCCTATGCTAACAACAAACATCCACAGACTTACCTCACTGCCTTTTTTCAGATTATAAAAAGATAAATCCATTGCAATTGCAGGCAGACAAGAATTTAATGTTCAATGCAAAGTCCAGAGAGCTCTACACTACATGATCCCATATACTGGAAACCACAAAAAAACCAAAACCAAAAAAAAAACAAAAAAAAACAAAAAAAAAAAATATAAAAAAAGAAAAAAAAAAAAAAAGGAAAAGGAAAATAAAACCCAACCAACCAAAATCCCAAACAAAAAAAAAACAAAACCAAAAAAAACCCTGACACACAAAACAAAACAAACAAACAAATAAACAAAACCCAAACCAACCCAACACCTGATATTTTTGGAATGTTATTAGCACTGTTCATACAAGAAACCACCAAATCTGCTCTGTCCCAAAGGAAGGGAATGGGCAAAATTGGGGGAAATGCAGTATCCCCCTCCATAGGGAGGGGGTTTCCTAAATGAAAATAGAACAGAGGAAGACAATTCCCCCACCAAAATCCAAAACCAAATCCATTGGTGGTTTAATAGAAAATACAGTGCAAATCCTAAAATATAATAACTGGTTTTAGCTTTAGGACATGATTAAGGCACTTACGCCAAACAATCTAAATATCTCAAGAACTTCCCACTGATTGCTGACATATGAGAAGAAAGTAAAACCCCATCTTTCCCAGAAGCCATGTTTTGCATTGAAGGCAGAAAAAGACGACATTCTTCCTTGTTCCTGCACTTACCTGGCAGAGGCCCTGAAGCACAGAGATAATTAAGTACCATATGAATGGAATGCAAATAGATGGGGTCAACAAACAGCAATCAAGTCTTCCTCCAGCCCCTCTTGCAGGTATCAGCAAGAGGAACAGCCAGTATATCATATGCCATGTTGTAGATACTAACTCCATGATCGTTCCTATCCTGCTCTAAAGGCTTCATGCTCCATCTTGAAGCGATTTTATTTCTTTCCTCTTAACTTCCCGTGTTGGAAGGACATTTCTATGCTTCCAGGAGATTCAAATCTTCTTCTAGATAAATTGTTTTAGGATTCAAATGTCTGCATTTTGCTTTGAACTATCCTTAAATTGCAACAGTGCTTATCTTTCCCTGATACTTACCCATCTCCAAAATGTTTCTATGAATAGTACACTCAATCTTGACTTTTCTAGATAAAGAAAGCCTAGGTCACAGAATCATTTAACAAGTTCACCCCTAGACCATAAGGACCATGAGAACCATAGGTCCTTTCAATCTCCCACAAGACAGGTTCCCCTATTTCTCTTTCGACATCATAAAAACCCTGATCACTAGTTACCTTGTGTTCTGTTCTGTCTGGTTTTCTCTCTGTGGTCTCTGAGTTTCCATTCAGATTGTAAACTCCTTAGGTCACAAAATATTTTTCTATTTTGTCTCTGTGAGCCTCACAGTGTGCCTTGAACTGTGACTGAGGTTCCTAGGTACTTTACTGTATCAATGCAAATTTTCATAATTAAATGCAGCAAATGTAGCTGAAATCCAACTAGAAAATGAGGGAATAATGTCATTGTAAACCTAATTTTCCTGAGTTTCCAAAAGCCTTCATTCTGATTCCATTTAAGGATGGGAATTTTCTTTTTTAATCTGCAATTGCTCCCTCACTGTTTTTTTTATCCAACAGAAAGCTTATAAAAGAGATCAAATAAATTCATCAGGTTCTTACTTTCTCTACTGTATCCTGAATGCCCAGACATGCCTTCTGTTCTAAAAGAAAGATGAGTCACACTGATGAAAGAATACAAGATAGGGAGGTGGCTGAGAACAGTAGAGAAAGCATCAGATAAAATACAATAAATTTATTTTATTATAGTGAGCATGTCATTTGGGAGAGGCATTGGCTATGGAAATGGAAGAGGGAATGATCTGAAATAATACTGTATACGTTTCCCTCCTTGTCCCAAGGAGCAAGTGCTAAGCATAGTTCTCAGCAGAGGGACTGTATTGCACTGTTCCTGAGGCCTGTCTCCCTCCAGAGACTTTTGCCACAAGTGCGTTGGTTTGATTCCTGTCTGGCATAGCTGTGCTAATAGAAGTTCCTGATCTCCAGACAGTTACACCAGCAAACTATTTGTCTCCTTGCTTCAGGAAAGGGTGTGTGTCTATGGCAGAACAATGTCAGGCTAACTGCACCCACACAAGGAATGCCTTACCAATCAGTCAGCTTATAAGTAAAGCTTATACCCAAGAATAAACTTGGCCTTAGTTACCACACCCCTGGGGAGAGGTGTGTAGAATCAAAATGAATATCCAGTTAAGGTAGAGATAAGTACTGAAATTTCTGTCTACTTGCCTGATCTGAAGCTCATTAACATTGAATGCTTTATATCATTCTGGTTGCAAAGAGCTCTTTAAGTGGATATAAGTTATATCAACCACTACATCTGCATTTTCTTTTAATCCATTTTTCCTGAACCATAATGGTGGAAAAATCCCATAGTTCTAATGAGAAATCTGCCCTGATTTTAGTTTGTTGCAAGAGAAGATAATTGCAGAATGTGGGGGCATTTGCACATACAAAAAAAAAGTCTCATGCTTTCACATCAATATCTAGGAGATTAAATTAATTTTGCTTGGAGAATTTAGAGTTTTACTAATACAAACCTTATCATGTGCTTTGTCCTTGTCTAGAAAGAAATGGAGACATTGTTGTAAGTTCTTTTTTGTGTAACCTGCAAAGAAATATGCATTTTCCAAATGCACTTAAACAATTCTTAGAACCTGTAAACAGTCTGATGGAGAAAATTTCGAACAATAAATATACATAAGAAAAATGAAAATAAATACTCCGTTTCAGTCAGTTTTATAAAGCATATATCCCTGAGCAATCTTTCTGTAGTTACGTTACAAAGGCTATATAATAAATAGTCAGTAATGACATGCTCAAGCTTATGAGGTGATAATTATATCTGAATCCATCAAATGGTTCAAAGAATGATTACAATCCAACTCATAATTCTTAGATTATAAGGATTCAATTTCAAAGCTGAAACATTCCATTAATTATCCCATTGTTTATGGTCAGTAGATGAACTAGACTTACATCATTGTAGGAGTTCTGATGCTTTAAAGGAAAATGGTAAAAAACTGTGCTGGAAGCCTATTATTTGTTCCCCAAGATGGCAGAACAACCCTATATCTGTTCCTTTCTGATTACATGCAAGACCAGCTGCTTTGGGATAGATTGCTACCCAAAGAGAAGAAGCACAAAGATAAAAAAAAAAAAACCCTCTAAATACTTATATAATTATAGTGCATATAGTAGTAGGTCTTACCATAAGAGAAGACAACACTGAGTTTGTGCTACTTACAAAGTTGTCCTTCCCTCAAGCACTGAGATACTATGATTATCTTTATGACTCTTTGTTTGTGTTACTGGCATTTGCAGAGTCTCGTGCGCTTTATTCCCACGGTGATATCTGGCACAGGGATACAGTGTCCACTGCAGTCCAAGTTCAAGCAAAGGGATGGTTGAAAAGACGGTGTCAGGAAGATTGGGGTCAGCATAAACAGGCTTGAAACATTTGTCAAGCATAAATGAATTAACTATGAATGTGAAAAAGTCATAATCCTACATGATATAACTGTCTGCATAAAACCTGACAAGCCAGGGTAACCATTGAAGCAAGAAGTTTTTCTGCTAGTATAGATAATTTCTATTGAGGATGCCAACCAAAGAACTCTTCCAGCCCTAAGGAATGTCCCCTCTAAGGAAATTTTTTTGGCATAGTTATTGTATTACAGCTTTTGCAACCAACTCTTTTCAAGTATAGAGAAATCCACAGACAGCTTCCTATAGCCATTTCATCTTATAGATGACAGGATGTCAGTGAATAGCAGGAAGCAAGCTTACTAACTATGTATAATCACTGACATAGGTTAAATATGAATAGAAAAGTCCCTGAGTATACACATATACTCTCAGCTTCCCTATGATAGGTTGCTTGATAGCTTCTGAAGGAAGCATCACAGTTACAGTAAAACCATCACTAATTTTGAGATGCCTTTATGTGGTTGAGTATAAATTACTGGAAGACTAAACACTAAAACTGAGGAACTGGTACCATTTTGGTTATTCTCATATGCTCATGTTTCTTTCTTTGGAGGACATGGGCTTTGGCTCTTTCTGTTATACCTGATAAGAAAGCTCTTGTTGTAAGATCTCAGTAAGATGATACTCTCCCAGACTTAGAATCTCTGGCTGATGAGACCAACTACCTCAGACTTGTTTAGTGAAAAAATAGCCAAGACACTCACTCAAACAGTACCAGAAGAAAGCTGAATCAAGTGGAAATGATCCATCCATTTGTCAGCTATTCACCCATTTCTTACCTTATTTTGAAGACAGAATCAAAGAAGTGTCACAGTTGGAAGACCTCTAAGATCACTGCATCCAACTGTCAACGACAACAACAATCACAAAAAAAAAAAAAAACCAACAAAAAACCCCAAAAAACAACAACAACAAAAAAAAAAGAGCAAAAATAAAAAAAAAAAAAACAAACACACACACAAAAAAAAACCCCAACACAACAGCTCACCATCCCACTAGAGCATGTTCTGCAGTGCCTCAGTGTCTTAGTGAAGACTAACAACATTGTTACCCAAATTTTAAGTAAGACTAGCCGCCTTAGTTTTAGTAGACTGAGTATTTTCCACAAACTAGAACTTAACCAGCTCTTGAACCCCTATTATGGGAAGGATATGGATGTGCTGGACCATGTCCAGAGAAGGGCCACGAGGATGATCAGAGGGCTGGAGCACTTCTCCTATGAGGACAGACTAAGAGAGCTGGGGCTGTTCAGTCTAGAAAAAAGAAAGCTCCAGGGAGACCTTATTGTGGCCTTCCAGTATCTGAAGGGGGCCTACATGAAAGCTGGGGAGAGACTTTTTAGCCCGTCAGGCAGTGATAGGACTAGAGGGAATGGATTAAAACTAGAGATAGGTCGATTCAGGTTAGACATTAGGAAGAATTTCTTCACCATGAGGGTGGTGAGACTGGAACAGGTTGCCCAGAGAGGTGGTAGAAGCCCCATCCTTGGAAATTTTTAAGACCAGGGTGGATGGGGCTGTGAGCAACCTGCTCTAGTGGGAGGTGTCCCTGCCATTGGCAGGGGGGTTGGAACTAGGTGATCTTTAAGGTCCCCTCCAATACTTACAATTCTATGATTCTATGATTACCCTGAGCAAAGTAATTTTTAGTTTCAATTGATTTTTAGATTTCTATTTATTGTTTTATGTTTTCCAGTGCAAAATGTAAACACCACAATACTCTGAACTCATAAACAACAGAAAGACTGTAACTTTCCTGATACTGGGTAACTTTTTCAAAATCACCTTAATGGTTATGTTTGAAGTTACTTGACTGATTTTGGAAATGTTGCCCATTGATACTAAAAATCCACTCAAGTCTTCATCTTCAGAAGGCCTCCCTCAGCTTTTTTATAGCTTTTAATGTACATTCTATATTTTCATACTTTACAGTGCTGAGGAATTATCTAAGCCTGGCCAGGGCTAGTTTTGACAAGAAGTGCTGTTACATTGACAAGATGGAGTAAGAATCTATTATTTCCAGTGCTGGTACTGCAGTATTTTCAGATCAAGTTAAAGGAGAAATAGACTGGAAAGCTTGCTTTTTAGAATAGCTCAGTTTTGAAAACTCAAAGTGTTTAGGCATTTTGGTGCTCATTGGGCTCTAAGCCACACCCCTCCCCACAAGGTTGACATAGCATACTTTGATATATGTGAGGAAGAAGTAGATAAATGGGAAACTATTCAAAATATACTGTGTACGCAGCTTTCATTTCATATTAGTAATGTTCTAAAATTAAGGCTCCATCAGTGCAGACACATGAGATTACTTCCCAGAGTTTTATTTCAAACCCTGAATTCAGTATAAAGAATGTGCATGGATGTGATATCAAAACCACAAAAAGGCATTAAAAACATAAATCTGTGAAAGATTAGAGAAGCTAAACTAGTGAAAGAAGTTGAAGCTAAAACCCAAAGAACAAGAGTAGAAACAAGTCCTCCTTTACAGTATCAGAAAGTGTAATTACCCACTTCTGGAAATGGCCATTGTGCCCTTCTGAAGAAAATATAAAACAAATACACTGACTAAATTATGGTGTAGCTGCAATATGTCCATCAGCCTTGACTCCATTAAGCCTGACACGTGGCCTCCAAGGACTGCTGAATTTAAAGCGGAAAGGATGCAGATGAATCTTATGTTTCCTTTTACCTCTGTTTTAAACTGCTTTATCCATTTGTAACATTTTCAGGTATGTATTTCAACAAGGAAAATCCTGCCAAACCCAGAAAAGGTCTTAGCTCTCCAGCACAGTGAACCAGAAAGCTGGTAAGCCTTAAAAAGCATAAACGCTTCCCTGAGATACAAAGGCCTTGCATAATCCTGATCTCCAATATAATGTTCTCTTCTGCTAGAAATCACTTTAGCAGTTTTAATGGTCAATAAGCAGTAAACCTTAAATTGACCCAAACTCCTCTTTATCCGTGTCATAAATCTGATCTGATAGCAGAGACCAGGAAGTAATGGGCCTCAGGGGAAGCACTTGCCATGGCATCCATACATCCTGCTCAACTGCACAACAACAAGTGCAGTCAGGAAGAGTTCGTTAACTGCTCAAACATGTGAATAAATAATAAAATACCCCAAACCCCACTAAGTAGCGTTTACATTCTGCATTAACTCCACAACTGCTGTAAAAATTCAGTTTTAATTCCATGCTCTCATGCCTACGGTTCTTAGAGTAGAAAACAGAGCACAGAGTTTGGAAGATGCGTAAAAAAAAGCTTTCAAAAACACCAATAACTGGATTAAGACTTTCATGTTAACCCTTATTTTACCTGATTTTCAAAATATGAAAAGGGCAAATTAGATCTGCTGGGAGTATACTTGCAGTTGCTGTGACTCTAAACTCCAGACGTGCTCCAAAAAAATGCTGAATTGGCTTTTTATGTGGACTTGCTGATCTGTCTTAGGTCTCTTTGTGGATCTTCTCCTGGTTAACTAGTGGCTTTAATACGACTTATTTTCATTTATTTTGGAAGTGACTTAAATTAAACTGAACAGGGGACATTTTAATTGCCAGATCAAGTGTCCACACAGGCATGTAATATGGTTTGAGTTCACATATTTAACTTGCTTAAGTCAGTTTTTCCAAATGTGCTTTAGTAGATAATCTGTACCATAATCTGTAAATATCAGAAGTTCTAGCAGGTATTTAAACAATAAGTATGCTGTATCCTAAGAGAAAAAAAAAAAAAAAAAAAACTATGAAAATTGCAACAGTCAATAAAGCATTCTGCAACACTGCATAAGACTTAATGTTTAGTCAATCTTTTCTGTCTCAATAGAAAGAATGTCACAGCTGTGACACTGCTTCAAATATAGTCAGTTGAGCCACAGTAAGATTAAAACATTATGCTACCAGAAGGTCTGCCTGTTCTGACACTTGTTATTTAGGAACATTCATGCACACTCATTCACTGAACAGTTGTCATAAGTTCTCATGAAATATGGGCATGCACTGCAGAGCACTTACCCAGAAGAATATAAATAGTAAAATAAATTAATCTAAGCTTCAGAACTAAAAATTCACAATTTGTGTGTCAGTGCTGTAGATAATTTGCTGCCTCCTTGGTTTTCATCAAGGAAAGCAAACACATGGGGCACATTACAAAATTGCATGGGATCATATGATAATGGCAAGGTAAGTGACACAGGGAAATCCATGATCTATTGGTTAGGAATATTTTTGGCCTCCTAGTGCTCAGCAGTCAACTTTTCTTTTCTAGCACGGCAGATTGTTTTGAGTTAAATAAATGACCGGATATTTTGGCAGCAGTTTTACAGTGGCTTGATCAAGCCCCTGAGAGGTACATCCTGACTGTATAGATCTTCTCTGCACCACCAGGAAGGCAAAGAGAAATATAAATCAAAAGACTGTGTTCTGAAAGTTTTATAGCTGAAGTTTATTTGCTTCAATAAAGAGTTATTTGAGGGATCAGGGAAATCTATTGCCCAGTAGGGAGATTCCATGTTTAAGGAAATTTTCTGGATAAATCTGATCATATTTATAAGCACAATGTACAAATACAATGGAATAATGTTACCATCCATCTGCCACTGTTTCTGTTTGCATGCACCTAAACCAAAAGAATACTACAAATTCTTATTTGTCGTGTGAGGTTTATACTTTAAAGAGACTAAAGCATACAAGCCTTCTTTTCTTCCTACCAGGTGCAGAAGCAAGTACTTTCATCTAATAAAAGATCTTAACTGTAAAGAATTTTGATAGAATTTTCCTAATTTAGAAACTTTATCTTTTTTCAGAAGGATATTAAAGGTATACATTGATATCAAGGGTTTTCAGCCCCTGGAGGAAAACTTTATCAAATATTATGTATAGAATATCAGCATAATTCCTATATGGTAGAGGCTCAAATCAAAACTCCCAAATATTCCAGAGAACAGAAATAAGGTTTTGGGCATAAATCCTCAGACCAACTCTTCCAGTTCACTTCTTCATGTTTATAGTCATGCCACTGCACTCTGAGATTTTGCTCTCATACAGATAATCTGCTTACTTGCACTTACAGGTATTAATTTAGCTATCATTTAATAACAGAGAAGATACACTTTTATACAATGCTTTGAAGCATTCTTCAGTATCCTAGAATTTAAAATGATGTTGCTACCTTCTCAAGATGCCTAGGGCTAAATTAAAACTTTTGGTTTGACGGGGACAAAACACAAACTGTACATATCTAAATAGCACTTCACTCCAGGACTGGGAAATTTATGAGATACATCCTCAACCTAATTAAAACTTAGGTACAGAAGAGATTCAGGCCTGATAAATAGGTTAACAAATTCCGAACTTTGAAGCATTTTGTAAATGCAGACCTTTGTGATGCTCTGTAGCACTCATTACATAAAATCCCACCTCTGTTTTCCCATATAAAGCCCCAAAATTCAGCTGCTCTACTATTCTGATTGCCATGCTTTCTCTCTCTTAAGGGCAGTATGTACAGAAACTAAGCACTGAAAAAATCCCCCCCAAAAAGTCCATAAAATTAGGTATGAAGATCAACCGTTTGGGTGTGTAGTCTGGCACAGTATTTAACTGTGTGCTTAAATATGAATAATTTTAAGGTATGTTGTTATTCTACTAATATTAGCAATGTTATAGTGTTACTATAATAATGCATTCTTTAAAACAGATTATTTTATCCTGAGATCTTGTGTCACCAGCACAAAGAGAGAAATAAAGAGGTACATGAACCTGAAGCAGGAGAGAGACTTCTGTACCCTGGGTCCATATGCATGTGATTTGCCAAGTGGCTTGTCACGATTAAGAAAAAAACATTGCTGGAACCTTATGCAAGAGCAGATCCAGTTCAGCAGCAGATACTAGCTTAGCTTAAAGCCACTGGATAGAAATTTAAACATGTACCTTGGTCTGAAATAAGATGTTATTTAGTAGCTTAGTGGAAACAGATACTGGCTTCTTTAAAGTTCTTTTTGTCTCCCCCTTTCTTAAAGCCTCTCATGTCTCAGATATGCTATTATTACAATAACAATAATGCCAGATGAAATAGCAACCTTTAGTCTAAATTATTACTTTCATGACCATTTAGTTTTGTACAGTAGATTACCATGACACAAAGACTACATGTCATTTGAGAGATCTACAGTGACAATAATGATGCGAAGGGCATTGTCTGTGTAGCATATCAAAAGTTTCCATACTTCTTTGAAGTTCTTAAGCATATAAAGGTCTCCTACAAGTAGCAGCTTTTATGTAAAAATTAACCCCCCTTCTGTGATTTTTTTTTTTCTAAAAAGAAAATCCAAGAAAAAGTGGAGAAAAAAGATGATTCTGTTAGCTGCCTACAAAATTGGTGTTTTGAAACCGAATCTCTTCATGTATTTTTTTCACAAAAAGATACTCAGAGCCAATGAAGAATTCAGCTTTCCATGTTCAGCATCTGAGTTAACTGGAAGGGAAAAAAAGCATGACAAAAGATCACTGAAAAAATGGGGAAATTATTGCTTGTTGCTGAATAGAAACATGTTGGGGTGGGAGGTTCTTTCTATGTTTTCCTCATCTCCTCAGAACAGTAACAAATTGCATTTCTAACCAGTTTGAAGAAGTCATTTCCAAACATTATGTTGGTTCTTTCAGTTCATACTACAAGAAAACACTGTGAGTCCTCATAATTGAGCCAGCCTGGTATTAGACAAATAAAATTAAGTTTGTGCCTGGTGTGAATTTGCTCACTAGCACTGATCCATTTCATACCTTGGTCACTGCCAGAATACCTTAGCCATCTATTGTCAATTGACTGAAGTCCCTGGGGCAAGGACTCTTCTAATTTGTAGTTATAATGCCAAGATGCACAAGGCCCTGAACTTTAATTCTTAATGGTATAAATGTGTATTTAAGCCTCTCTCTGTGACTCACAGAGTACAATATAATCATGAAGGAAGAGCAGTGATATAGTTCCCTTTTTTGTGTGGTTCATAAAGACCAATTAGGGAAAAGGCAGCTTAAGGTTAATTATACCAAATAAGGAGAATGAAAACAAGACAAGCCCTGTGATCCAGATAATGAAGGCTTTGTAGAGAGTACCACACTCCATGTTCATAGCTCCTATAGTCATTTCTGTAGACATTGCAAGTCAAGCATTGGTTGCATGCAGTAGAGATGCATGATTTGAGATGGGAATATTGTCTTGCCTAGATAAAAATTATTCAGAGAGATACATCTTACCCAACTTCTCCTATCAAAAATTTACAGTCTTCATCTAAGCTAGTCAGCTAGACTCCTCAACAATCAACAGGGAGATATGGGTGCCCACAGAAAATGATTCATCGTAGACACGGGCCAGGACAAGTTGATAATCTGGAGATGGCCATCCATCTCCAGTGACTATTAGTTAACCAGTTCAACTTGCTGCCTAACTATTAAATAACTAAAATTAGGTGAGATGAATCCCACGCAGTGATGCTGTCTGAACTAGTTTAAATTTCCTTAGGACAGGTCTGAGCAACAAAATGCCTCCATTTTGCCGTATTTGGCAACTCTAGCACAAACAGAGAGACAAAAACCAATCAAAACTTAGCTCAGAGGTAATGATAACAATGAAGATATACTGGGATATATATTAGCACTGATGACAAATGATGTGTCGTACCCTTGACACCCAGAGGGTTTATGCTCTAGTTCATGCTGCAATCACATCTTCGATTTGCTGTGTAAACAAACAGTAACTCCAGGTATACATAACAATTACCATTTGGCATTTCTATACTGAGTGAATCAAAACCTGTGGAGCATCCAAACAGAATTAAGGTGCTAAATTTTCAACAAGGTTCAATATTTTGCCCTGAGTGCTCCCACACAAGACAGGGAGCAGCTTATCTTGGGATAGCTATTGTTTCCTAACTGTAATGGTCTGTCTGCCTCTCATTCAGTCATATCTCAAGTAGCAAGTACTGAACTGCAATGAATTTTAGCCTGGAAAAATGAAATTCATGGTACTTTGTTTTGACAAATTGTAACATGCCCAGTCTTCCTAGGCAGCTGGGATCGTGGAATAACAGAATACAGTGTCACAAAAAAACCTCTCAGTGCCAAAGAAAGACAGTTTCTGCTTCTGAACCAGAATTCTTAATGAAGAAAAAAAATATACTATGGAACCTTGACAATGTGTAATTGCAATACATTTTCTGGAATACAGTTTCATAGCAATTCAATTTAATTAAAGTTTTGAAAGGTTAGGTTACATGGAGAACTGGTTTCATTCAGTCACCAGAAATCCATTGGATATGTTTTAGGGAGGATTTCCTGCTTCTGATGTTCAACATAGGCAAGACCCTGACCTGAAATTTTGTGTCACACTGGCAAGTACTGCTGCTATTCAGGCAGGTCTGGTACCTTACTGATTTATCGATTTTATGAATTAAAACAAACCAAACTCACTGCAGTTTGCTTAAGGCTAAAAAAACTCAACATGTTTTTTCAAGGAATGTCTGAAAAGCAAGCACCATCTAGGTAGAAAGTACGTTCTTTCTGCAGCAGACAAGGGTAGCTTTGTGGAAGATACATATATAATATTTGCAACTCTGGATAATTTTATATCCACAGCAGTTCAAGATGATAAAGCTGTTTGCTCTGCCACCCTACCAGAATTTGGCATCCTGCTGTCAAATAAGGACTTAGGAAAATTATTAAGTGGCATCAACCATTTCAGCCAAAAAGAGAAGCATGAGGTGGACAGCTGGAGGCAGAAAAAGTATGATAAACCTCCACATCAAGGTTACCCAAGCTGATCTGTTAGTTTCCCAAAGTGAAGGGCTTTCAAACTATATTTGTATAAGTGTATTAAGCATAGCAACCAGAACAAACTTCTTTTGATGTGCCTACCATTGGGGTTTGTGCTAATAAAACTGAGCTTTAAGTTCATCCGTATAAAAAAAAAACAAACTGAGTAAAGCAGAGGATGCACAGAAAACATTCAGCCCCTTCCTAGACTATGAATGTTGTACTCAGATATATTTGACCGCTAAACCAGTCTAATAATTTACAATGAAGGATAATGATTTACAGTGAGGGATGACCTTAACAGCTCAATGAATCCTACCAATAACGTTACAGGGCTCTTTGTTGCATCATAACACCAAATAGGAGGCCAGATTTAGACTATTTTATCATGAAGATGTGGTAGAGAAGAGCTGCATTTTATAGCATTTTCCAAAGGACACAAAATTGCCAAACCAGATACAAATCTTTCAGCAACTCTTCAAATACAAGTTAGAGCTCCTTTTTCTTGAGCGAGTACATAGGTCTTTGGCTCTGAAGTCAAACAGTGATTATGGAGAAAAACTAAAGAACTAAAAGAAATCCAGAATTTTTACAATGTATGCCAAGTCCACAGAGCTGACTGGTGCCAAGACTCTTACAAGAACTTTTTTTTTAATGTCTAATGGCTATTTAATAAAGCTTTCTTGGCAATCATCTCACTTCACTACAGTTCCTAAAGATTTTCAAGAAAATATTCCATTTATTTTTTCTTTTCTTATTTCTTTTTTTAAGCCACTTCTGTGTGGATCATGTGGCAACCAGTGTGAGTGAGAAAGGTAAGACTAGATGTTTGTGGACAAGCTCATACAGTCCTTAATTGCAGATGAGCTATTATTCACAATTCCAGGCTCCTCAAACCTACTCACAACCCAAGTCTCCTTGTTTCAGCTTACTGTTCTGCTGGAAAAATCAACTGAAGGGTAAACAGCAAAAGAGGAAAAACTAGTAGAACACATCAGATCTGACTGCAAACTATACACTAACTCCTGGAAATGAAAACAAAAATATCAAGACAATCTGCACTGAGCACAAGACTATAATGATAAATGGAGATATATAAAGGTGTAGACTGACATGAGCTGAGAATCTGGCCCTCTACTTGGAGCATGTGTACAAATAAAATGTTGTGAGAAGACTGCCAAATTGCCCTATAATCTTATGATAGTTGTGAACCCACTGTGCCTGAGCAAACTGGCTGCTTCCATTCACTTCACAGATTTTCACAAGAGCAATTCAGAAAAACAGCACCTGTGCTTTCTCCAGAGAAATCTAGACACAAGTCACCATATGCCAGGGAAGCTGGACAACCAAGTCACAAGTGAAATTCTGTACCAACCTTCCTATCCAAGGAGAAATGCCTGTAGGAGTTGTGCTTTGGGAAGTAAAATCTTGCAGATGCTCCTCTTTAGGTGATGCAATCCTGACATGCCTGACATTCAGGGCTGTTGTTAAAGCAATAACTTACCCTTAATTGTCTTGGGTGAACTTGTCAACACCAGCCTTTTTTTTGCTTCTTCTGTGCTTCATAGATGCTCCCTTCCATCTGTAACAGCATGAAAAAATTATCAACAGGAACATGCATAGACAAATGCTCAGAAGCTCTCTCCTTATATTTTCCACTCATCTCAGACTTTTGAACATTTATTTGTGCAGCCAGATATTCTTAATTCCTAGAAACAATTTCAAATATACTGCAAAGAGTTCTGTGATGCCAAGACATTCTTTTCCTCAGCCAATTACTTTTTTGTCACAAATGGCAGCATGAGTAGCTTCTGGTATAATCACTCCTCTTCCTTTAATTGCTGAATAATACATACTCTTCCAACTGTATTCTGAATTGTCATTCTCCTCGTCAGAGACAAGAACAATTTAATGAACACAAGAGCACTGAAATTTACTGTTGCCAATTTTTCCATAGCAATATATTTCCCATCTCTATGAATAAAACTGTTTGAAAAAAACTTAAGCCAGAGGAGTAAGAATATGATATTTTTTAGATTAATTTCTGCCTAAGGAAAAGCCTGGTTTAAGACATAAGATGGGGTAGCAGGTCTGGTTTTAACAGTAGAAGGGTGATTTTAATCAGGTTTCCCCAAGTAACTCTAACCAAGACCTTAAAGAGGTCTTAATTTTTATGAGCCTAAATTAATTGGCCAGTGTTGTGGCAAGGTTACAAAATTAAAATTAAAGACAAAAATTCCCCTAAGCACTCCCATAAGCCTTGTGGTCACAGGCAATAAGGTCTCACAAACAGCACCTGATGCTTATGTTTCAAATATTCACTACAGACACTTGTTAATTACAATTTAAACTTACTCTAATTACATAGAAACATGTGGGCTAAACAAACCAAAGGGGATGGTAAATTTAACAGCTGAAAACTAATTAGTGACCAGAACTAATTTTTCACTTTTTAGTATTGTCAATCTTTTGGATCCTGAGGAAGTCACTTTCTAAAACTTCAGTTGTTTTAAATATCTTAAATGTCTTACTGTGTTTATCTTTCTTTTGAAGTCTAAACATTTTCTAATACCTATAGGAAATAGTGAAGTGGGGGTGTGTGTTTTGTTTTGATTTTGTCTTTATACCTATTGTCTTATTGTGTTAGCAATTCAGAATTCTCTTTGGCTAGCTTTGGTATTATCTTCCCTCTCACAACACCGCTGTAAGGGACACACTTAAACTCATAATTTCTTGTGATCAGCTCTGTCCCAACACCAGCTGAAGCAACCAAGATGATGAGTTAGGCATAAATGTTATCAAGAGCAATCTTTCCTTCTGAGATATGCTTGTGACATTGATTCATTAATCAGAGACCTATTACTTTGGATAAAGCTACAGTGATTTTCAGGATAAGACATTTGCATCTCTTCCATGTCATCTAACTCCAGAGCCAGAGACACAAAAATAGGATGAAAAAAAGTGATATTTGCCTGTATGCAGTCTTACCAAACACGTCAGTGACAGCTTACTTAATCACAAGGGCCTGGATAAGTGTTTGGGTATGTCTTCCTTTCATCCCTGTTCTTGATATTTTGTTTCCATATTTACTTTTCATCTTCTGTTAAAACACAACATAGGATATTAGATTAAAAGAGGGGAAATTATATTAAACAAAAGGAAATTAAATTAAGCAAAATTGTTACAAGGCTGTGAAAGGTTTGACTGAAACCAGCCTTTGGAAACGAATGTCTTCAGACATCCTCTGGCATAATGATAGCTCTCAGGCAGTCACCATGATGTTCAGAAAAGGCTATTATTTCTCTGATAACCAGATGCACTCTTGGATTCTGATCTGCATTTCTGTCCTGGCTGTCCACTTCAAACTCAATGCAAGTAAAATACTAGATGTCATCATGACCTGAGTCTTTTTGTTTTTTACGGAGTTGGCTATTCTGACCATGGCCTCACAAGAAGGTGACATTGTACCAGACAACAACTTGCTTCTTGCCATCATGACATTCAAGTCAAGAAAGAAATAAAACAACAAGGACTTTAAAAAAGCAAGTAGAGATTCTGACTCAGGCCCTGACCTGATAGCAGCTTGTGAGTTAGAAATTGTGGGGCAAAAGCCTATTTTGCACTCATCTGATTTATTACAATCTTTCCCTAAGCAACCACTACTGGCCCTTCAGTATATTAAGTATTTACAGGAGAATGAGGGACTAGACCCTTCTGACACTAGAAACCTTCTCCATTCTTGAGGGTGGGAAGACAAGGACGCAGATATAGCAGTGCAAATGTATGATGGCAGGAGAGTGTCTCTAAAGATGTTGGCAGCTGCTGGGCTTAGAGGAAAGAGGACACAAGGAAGAGAATGAAGGACTGATGGTCATTAGAGGTCACTCTCCTCCCCTCACTTCTCCCCAGGCTTCCATGGCATACTTTTCCAACCGCTAATGAAATCTAAATTTAAATTCTCTGCAGATGGAAAAGACAAGTTATTTGTTTACTCTTTATAATCAGACATTTTAAAAGGAATTTTTTTTTGGTTTTCTTTAATAAATAAATAAATAAGAAGCACAGCAGGTTTGGGAAAGACAACAAGAATTTCAAAAGATATTATCTGTCAAAAATCTTAGAACCGAAAAGTATTAATGTCATGAAATCTACTTCCTGCATAACAAAACTGGTAGAAATTCACAGAATGTCTCACATAGAAGTAGCTTATTCTCACAGTTGTGTTGGAACATTTTAGGGTTTTTTTTCTGAGACACATTCAGTTTAATTTAAATACTCATCTGTACAAGAATAGCCCTGTTGCTTCTGTGGTATGTAGACATGGTCACAAAAGAATTGAAGCAGTTTGGAGAAGCACAAAGTGCTGCTCTACCTCAGCCTGCAGAAAAGAGAGACCTGATGTTGACAGGGTTATTGCATTTGCATCTCACTTAATTCATTATAAGGGGTGGATGGAAGAAAGGAGTGAGGGAGAAGGAAAGGGAGGGAAGAAAGAAGGAAAGAAGTGGAAAGAAGAAGAAGGAAAAGGAAGGAAGGAAGGAAGGAAGGAAGGAAGGAAGGAAGGAAGGAAGGGGAAGTTAGGAGTCAAAAAAGAAAAAAAAACCTATCAAGGCACTATCAAAAATGGACATCTGTCCCTTTTCCACATTTTTTTGTGTGTGCAAAAATCAGCATGTGGCAAGGGTTTGCAAGGTTTGAAAAAAAACCACCTTGAACTTGCAAATTCCGCTCAGGCAAGGTACAGCTTTTGTCCTTATGCTTTCAGTCATGCAGAGGCCTAACTTGTGCAGCTGAGTAAGCTGAAATTTGTTAACCTATGACCTAAAACACCCAATTTATGTTTGGTATATTTTACTCTCTGTAACACTAAGTTAAATAGTTTGTTAATATTTCAGTGGAAGACACTATTTTTCTTTCATAAACTGGCTTGAAAACAGGTATGTTTGGACTTTCATAAATCAGATGCTCAAAAGCTTCACATTGCAAATGAGTATTAAACCATAAAAAATTCGCAGTGCATTTTCTGATTTGACATCTACCTGCTTCATCTACCTACAAGATGGGATATGGGGGAACCTGGTTGCATTTTAGTAATTGAGAGAATAACTATGATTAAATAACCTAATACATTAAAAAAACATGCAATTTTATCATTAGTTTCTCATAACATGATAAATGTGGTACCAGTCAGAAGGACTTTCTGAACTTTACCTTTGTGATTTCAATTAAACAAAGGAAAAAAAAAAAACCCAAATAAAACAAAACAAAACAAAACAATTAAAAAAAAATCTATTGAATAATACAATTTTTCTCCAAATGATTTTTCCGCATTTGCTGCCAAAATAAACACATGGTACGTGTTAGTCTGTTGAGTCCACATTAATTTGTCAGCTGTAGGAACTGCAGTGATTCATTTGCCAAAACCTGTTGCACTAAATCCCACTGTTTTTAAATTGTAACTCCAAACATCCTTTTAGGCTTGCAAAGAGTTTTAAGCACAACTTACATACATAGCATTTCTAAAATTACTCTCCACACATCTTTAAAGTCCTGGCAAGGAACAGTATAACCAGCTTGTCACAAGTTGGCTTTAAATTCCTTTTCTACCTAATTGCACAAGGTTTAAAATAGTGTCCCTGTCATCTGGGACATAGAAGGCAAGGATGTGCTAAACTGGTTTCCTTCACTTCTGGTAGGGAGTACTGCAAGCAGCCCAGTGACCAGCTGTGCCTTGGCATTGCTGTGTTCTTAGATTTCACTGCTTTCTATGGAAAAAGAGACCTTGTCATAGTCTCCTGACACACAAGTGGACTTTTTGGCATTCTTTAAATATACCTCATTTTTTTAAGGGTCCTTGATGGTGTCATCCAACTCATACTTTGTGTACTAGGTAACGTTATGATGTGAACCCTCAGTGTGTCGCTCTAAAAAACTCCACAGGAAATTAAAAAGGAACCTACAGGCTCTATGCAGATGCAAAAGTTTTAGTCTTTGCACATGTATATTGCAAGAAAAGCTTGTGTCAAACACCCAGGAAAAAAAAAAAAAAGCTTCTTTTTTTGTCATTGAACCAGGAGAGTCATCAATGTCTTTCCACATATCTAGAAAATCTTTAAGAAATACAGTAAATTAAAAAAAAAAAAAATCATAACCTGATAATCAGTAAACTGGACATAAAGCACTCTCCCTCTGCCCTGTGAACCAGAATGCCCAAGATAAAGTAAAAACCCCAGAAAATCAGGAAAAGCAGGCACAGGATCTCAAGGCCAGGTGGAGAGAAGCAGAGTTAGGGCATGAGAGAGAGAAGCCAGGAAAAAAACAGTTAATTGAGTCTGAAGTGGGGAAATTTTGGTGGTGCAGAAGAAGGGTCAGGAAGGAAGGAAGGTATAACCACACTTCTCTGACTCTTACATCCCTCCTTCTCCCAGTTACTAGATGCTGCTTGCACACACACACCAGCCCTGCACTCTGGCACATCCCCTACATGCACACTGACACTGGGGCCAGCCACTGCTTTTTCTCACCAACCACTGCTAGGAGGCACATCCCCTACATGCACACTGACACTGGGGCCAGACACTGCTTTTTCTCACCAACCATTGCTAGGAGGAGCTGGGAAAAAAAATATCATGAGACTCCCTGCAAACTAAGATTACTGACCAGTCAGGATGTTTTTTGTTAGGAGAAGGGAAGCTGACATGTGTAACCTAATATAATTGCAACTGCACAAGTCAGTCTAATTTCCCTCATTAAATTGATACTTAGAATTTAAAATTCTCAAATGTACCAAGATTCTACCAGACAAGCTTTTCTTTCTCTCTTTTTCCTAAAGCAAAAGAGCAAACAACTAATGCATTGTAGAGCTACGTGACTTGATCTATAGGCCAACTGTAATTTTCTTTCAGGTGCTTTGAATAATAATTAATACATCAAATTCCAGAGTGTAATAAAGGCAACAGGAAGGGAAGTGTTTGAAGGTTCTCACTGACCCCATTGTTTTAGGTCATTGCAGCAAGTGGGATGGACAAGAAAACAAGGAATGTGCAGTGCTCCTAAGGAAGATAATTCTCATTCAGCATATACATCCAACACACTTCTACATTTCCTAGTCTTAACCTTTCCCCCCTCTCCCCTTCACTCTGAAAATTCATTTTCACTTAGGACTATTCTAATAAATATGCATATAAAGAGCAACGAGACACATTTTATTACTGTATTAAAGCTATTTTGAATGTCTTTGAAATATTATTTTACTTTTGAGTAATGCACTGAAATTATTAACAATCATTTCTAAACCATCTCTGCATGTAATTAATTTACTCAGATTCCTTCTGAATAACAGTTTATATTAACTCAGTATATTTTCCCCTGGAAGTCTTTGGTCTCATTGTATTAAAAGCAGAAAAACATTACCCACAGAAATTTTTCCATAGTCTTTTGAGATAGAGGTGACCTAAATTATTTTATCTTCCATCTCAGGAAAGAAGCCTGCAATTGACTACAGTTTTCCTCAGTTTGTTTGCCATTATGACTGTGGAATTAGCGCAAGAGAAAGACATTGAACATCCCTTGTGTCCTGTTAAAGAAACAATAAGAAATGAACAGTCCTCATCTCCTCACATCTCCTAGTTTCAATAGAAATCAATGACATACGTGCAGCACTGAGATATGTTCTCTGGCACTTCGGCATAATGTGCTTCAGATGCTGCCTCTGGCAAGAGTGTGAATAGATCTTTGCACTTCATCCATTTATATGAAGGCAGGTGTCATACATATTCATGTATATATTTGTGATATAAATACTTGTTCTTGAAAAATGACCACAACTTTCTGGAGAGTAAGATTAGACTTTATTCACATGAGGCTGGCATTCTGCAAGCAATTTTGATCCTGAAAATATCAGTGTGTCTTGGGGAAGCTCCCCTCCCTTCACCAAAACATTCTCACAGGCGACATTTGTCCCTGAAACATCAGAGGGATCCCTCTAATGACACGTAATAATTTGCAGTAAATGAATGAAAAGAAGAAAAAAAAATAGTTGCTCATTGGCTTCTCAATAGGCCAGACCATGGTGGAGGAAGAAAAGACTTTCTCTCTGCTCTCTTTATTTTTCATTTTAACTGTCATTGTTTGGGAAAAAAACCTCCTGCCTGATTCCTGCATTTCAGTTCAACTCCTGTATGTATCTTCCACCTGCATCAGGAGTTTGAAACTCTGTACCTGCTGAATAAAGAATTCCCTCTAGATGTTTGTTTTCATTCATGTTGGGTGGTCTTCTCAGACTGAATGATTTTCAGATGAACCACAACCAAAAATGAAAATAACTTTCAAAAGAATAATTTACCCTTTATTTCCTAAAGTACCTTTTATCCTGTTTGAAATTCTTGTATTGATTTACAAAATCACATCATAAGTGTCAGAAAACACACATATACATATAAATACAGATACATATACAAAGTGGTGCAGTGTTAGGAAATTTTAAAAGCCACAGGAAAATGGATAACGGAAAGATGTGCTGACAACAGAACAGGACAAAGGCATTATGTGGAATTCTGGGTAATAAAATGGACAGACTCTTCAGTGTGTCTCTAATTGTGGATTGCATACAGTCACAGAGGGTAAAATCCTGGCTACATCTCAGCCAGTGGCATGACTCCCATTAACGTCAATGGGGTCATGATTTCATCTTCAATGTATGAAATAGCCTGCCAGCTCTTCTTTGCTCCTGGGGAGAAGGAAGGGGCAGCACCATATTATACCTACTGCCTTTAAGTGACACTCAGCTCTGACATACAAGATCAGTCCAACCTTCAAAACTTTTCTCAGGACACCGCATTTGGTTTTGATTCATGTGGAAATTTGTGCTGTTATACAGAGTTTCCAAAGCCTGTATGTGTCGCCGGCAAACCACAGAAGAAGAGGCTTCCAGCACTCCCTGTGACATTCAGGAGGAGAATCAGGCCAGCTCTGCATGGTTTTCAAAATCCCAATCTTCACATAAAAGTTGTTTTTGGGGAAAGAGAGGAACATTTGAGTGTCGCAAGCACAGCCAGTTTCCCAAGAAGTGATTCTGCTTCCTGCATTCATCCAAGACAGAAAACTGTTAAATTACTATCTCCACCACAGGCAGACGAAAACTTCACTGGTTCAGAGAAATTAGCAAACCATGCCTGTGATTCAGAGATTAAGCCAAACATTTTGTCCTGTCTCTAAATAGAATACAATTTTATTTCATAGCCCCTTTTTTTTAACACTTTTATGTTTTCTTCCTTGAACTTATGCTTCTCTGTGAACTAATCAGACTGCTCCTGCATAATGCCAAGTGTGTTTTATGATTTATGGTTTCTCTTCAGTGTTGACAAAATTCATTCTTTTTCATCTTCATCTTTGGGATGGTAAAACTTGAGATCATAAGTAACCGGCAATGTTCAGGATGGTCTCAGGGAAAAGAGACTGCCTGGTCTTGGGGATAAAGCTTAGGGATGAGATCTTGGCCTGGGCTGCCCTGGGGTTCCCCAGTGATACCTGCAGCATATGGGGCAGTTAGGATGATGACTTGGGTCCAGTGGTCACACACATAAAAGGGGTTTAGGGCTATATGCCACTGAGTAACACAAGGACAAAGGATTTGGTGGTATTGTGCAAGGTAAGACCTGGATTCATATGCAGTGGTTAATTTCCTTGCCTTGGAAGGGGGGATTTGCAAAAACACTTTTTAACAACCCCTGACAGATAGATCCTTCACAGATATACAGGTTTTCCTCCTTTTCAAGCCATTCTTTCTAATACAAAATGTCTCCAAATCCTATGGCAAACTTGTATACCTACTAGTCAGATATGACCCAACATGGGATCAGCTCCAGCAGAGCCAGTTATTGTAATGCCTTTCCTACTTACCACGTTCTGCAATATCCTTGTAACTTTCTGTTTGCAAGCAGACACACACTTATTCATGCAGCATTTGGAATATACTATAGCTCAGCTTAATGGTATTTGATAAGGCTTGACAGAGTAATAGGAACACTGTACCTTCATGCCATGACTTCTGCATATGATTAAAGCAAATA
Organism: Todiramphus chloris collaris; assembly: GCA_025345505.1. Taxonomy (NCBI): domain Eukaryota; kingdom Metazoa; phylum Chordata; class Aves; order Coraciiformes; family Alcedinidae; genus Todiramphus; species Todiramphus chloris. The sequence continues at coordinate 54,591,206 of JANVCC010000018.1, forward strand.
ATTTGAGAAAAGTAGCTTTGAGAAGTCTGTCTCGTGCTGTTGGCAGAACATAAACAATAAAACCATGATTAATCAAGTGTAACTTTTTCTTTTAGATGGTAACAGGTGAAGGAATCAACACCTGCTCTTTAAGAGGTCTGACACAATTCTGTTCTAGTCAGTTTGTATCTATCTGTTATGGGGTCCTGATTTCAGCTAGGATAGAGTTAATTTTCTTCCTAGTAGATAGTACAGTGCTGTGTTTTGAATTTAGTGTGAGAATAATGTTAATAACACACTGATGTTTTAGTTGTTGCTAAGTAGCGCTTATCCTAAGTCAAGGATTTTCAGTTTCCCATGCTCTGCCAGTGAGCAGGTGCACAGGAAACTGGGAGGGAACATGGCCAGGACAGCTGACCTGAACTAGCCAAAGGAATATTCCATACCATAGAACATCATGCTCAGTATATAATCTGGGGGGAGTTGGCTGGGAGGGGCAGATCACTGCCTGGGGACTGGCTGGGCATCAGTCAGTGGGTGGTGAGCAATTGCATTGCACATCATAGAATCATAGAATTGTCAGGGTTGGAAGGGACCTTAAAGATCATCTAGTTCCAACCCCCCTGCCATGGGAAGGGACACCTTCCACTACAGCAGGTTGCTGAAGCCCCGTACAGCCTGGTCTGAAAAACTCCCAGGGATGGGGCTTCCACCACCTCTCTGGGCAACTTGTTCCAGTGTCTCACCACCCTCATGGTGAAGAAATTCTTCATAATGTCTAACCTGAATAGTCCTATCTCTAGTTTTAATCCAAAAGACATCACTTGTCTTTTCTTGGGTTTTATCTCTCCCTCTTTTTGTTATATTATTTTTCATTACTAATACTATGTTTTATTTCCTTGTACTTATTAAACTGTTCTTATCTCAACCCACAAGTTTTACTTTTTTTTTCCAATTTCCAATTTGCAGGGAGGAGTGAGCAGCTGTGACAGTTGCTGTCTGGGGCTAAACTGTTACATATGGGGAAGTAATGCAGCTAGTCACAACTTCTGATTCAAGAATTCTTACATTTGTATTTTTCACTTCCACAGGTAAGGACTGGAGGTTGCCCATTCTTGCCCTATGAAAGAGGAGGAGAAGTAGAAGATATGGATAGGTAAACATGGATAGGTAGCTGGAAACACAGTCTGAAAGAGTCAGGCTTCTTGTTTCCTCAGCTGTCATATGTAGTGGGAAAGATAGAGGTAGTAACTACAGGGGTTTGGTGTTTGTTCTCTGTCTGTTGTGTAAGGGAAGAAGAGACATCCACATCTGGGATCCCACTGCAGTCCTCTACCACAAGGGCTGGTGTCAGAATGCGTGTCAACACACATTCAGAGCTGGGATCAACTGTCCCTTTCCTTCCTGCCCTAACCACAGCTGTTAGTCATTCCTAGTTGGTAAATAGCTTGGGAGAAAAGAAACACAAGAAGGACAACTAATGAGCAATGTGAGGGCTGAAGGTTCAGACATGAACCTTCTCCCAGAAGAGAACTAAGGACAAGGGAAGGGACACACTACTTCTGGGATGCCTGCCAGCAGTGGACAACTGGCAGGTGTTGTCCAGAAGAAGGTCCTAGTTTGAGCCAGAAGAGGAGGCCTAGGCCAGTGTCCATTGGGTGTACATACACCCTAGTATGGTCTCACCCTGCCCACAGACAGGGCATGGGCCCAGAGGGTTCATGAACATGTCTGTGTCCACTGCTCCATGAAGACTTTTCCAAATGAAGGGTAAGTGGGGGCTGTCACACCTGGGTTCTTCATCACCTGTGAGTGGTTAGAAGTCTCAAAATGAGGACAGAGTGTTGTACAAGATACTCCTGTGAGCAAGCCTAAGGATGCAGGTTTGAGCTGCAGCTTCTTCCAGGTACATGGGATGTATGGCATCCATGTCCATTGCTGCTGCTAGGGAAAAGAGGATACAACCAGCATGTTATGACATGAAGCCAACTCCTAATGAGGAGGTAGCAAGTCTATCTATGCCAGAGCATAGACAAAGCAGAAAGATGATCATGGTTATTTTGGCTTCCTTGGCTCAGGAAACCTCACCTCCCTCTGTGCCCTGAGAAGATTTACTATTTTGTTTCACTCTAGAGTCTGAGTCTATCTATTATTTGCTTCACTTTTCTCACCTGGAAACATGAAAATAGCCCAGGAAATGCCTCGGGACTCTTCCATACAAAGAATATGGCATTGATGTGTGTCATTACTGTGTCTAGTTTTGGGGTCTTCTCTAGAAGAAGGACACTGAGGTGCTGGAGAGGGTACAGAGGTGGGCTACAAAGCTAGTAAAGGGTTTGGAGCATGTGTCTTATGAGGAAAGTCTGAAGGATCTGGGGCTGTTTAGCCTTGAGAAAAGAGGGCTGAGGGGAGACCTTATTGCCCTCTACAACTACCTGAGGAGAAGTTGTAACAATGCAGGAGTTGGTCTGTTCTCCCTGGTGACAAGAGACAGAACAAGAAGAAATGGCCTGAAGTTGAACGAGGGGAGGTTCAAGCTGGATATTAGGAAGAATTTCTTTACAGAAAGGATTGACAGGCATTGGAATGGCCTGCCCAGGGAGGTGGTGGAGTCACCATCCTTGGAAGTGTTTAAGAGGCAGTTAGATGTTGTGCTTAGGGAAATGATTTAGTGGGTTTTGATAGGGCTAGAAATAAGGTTGAACTTGATGAACTAGAAGGTCTCTTCCAGATGAAACTATTCTATGATTCTATGATGTTTTCAGAAAAAAACAGTTGATAAAATTTCTTTAAAAACAAAGATGTAATACTCCAAGATCCTTGCTTCAATCAAAAAATGAACAGGTGTGTTCATCAATCAGTCATTATAAACTAAAAAGAGATTGGATTTACTCTGTCTAGGTTAAATACCTAACCTTTCAAACTCAGCTGATTAGAATAGCCCACTTGGCCAATAACTGACTTATAAGCCTTTCAAGGAAAGGATCAAGGTAAAAATGCACAATATTATATAGTGTGCTGAAGGATTTACCACTGTTCTCAGTGTTCCCTTCTCAAAGGCAAGTATCCTTTTTTACAATATATGGAGACTCACTGGTTGAATTATAGGAACAGGTACTGTTTTGAGTTAACATGCATTTGGCAACAGTACAATTCCTTTCATTTCCATAAAATAAATCTGTCTGGAGAAATGTACTGATATGACGTGATGTTGTATACTTCACTTTGATAAGTGTAGATGTTAAGAACATTTTCACAGGTGTTTGTTGTTAGATACCTGCCCTAAGAAGATGAAAATTAGTAAGATCAGTTGTACCTGACTGAACTAAATTATCTATAGCCGGAATAGTTATGTTTGGAATTATTATTGGTATAAATTCAGTACATTATTGTGAGGAGAAAACATGTCACACAGTTCAACCAGATCTAGGTCTGTAAATCAAACTGGAGCTTTGTTCCCTGTCCTGTAACAAAATCACTGCTTTACCATGAACTGTGACTTATGACTCTCTTCCAGATAAATTAAAATAGCTTCAGTTCTATTATTGTCTGTTTCTTCCATGTTTATAATTTCTTATTTATATTTAAAATAAGTAGATTTATATTAATCAGCACCATAGGCAAGTCTATTAAAAATGTTATCTTTTACATAAGATACTCTGCTGAGCATACCTGAAGATTCCTATGTTCTGAATAAAAGAAGGACCTGTTCCTTATAAAGCAGATTAGGAATCCACTAAACCAGTAAATTGCTTAATTTCTAACCCAGATTAAGGTTGAGAAGTCCTATGAAACAAAAGAGATCTCTGAAACAGAAGTTTTTTAATCATGGTGTAGGAACTGGTAAGACACAGGAACTTTACTGTGGTCTACAAAGAGTTGACCATTTACCTAAAACCTGATCCAAATCTTTCACTTTGATTACTGCAGGTACACACCAGTGGTCCTCTTTACTGTCATTCAGTTTCACAAGCAGCAGATGATACAAAATCGCACAAACTCTTTCATAACATTACTTTATGGAGGCAATGCTACACAACCACGATCATGAAGTCAAGTGACGCAGAGCTTTTCCCTTGGTTAAGTCAAGAACAACACAGCATGAGAACTGCAGACTAGTGGAGGCTGACCAGAGTTCACCAGATGAAAGATTACACAATCTGAATGAAAAATACAAATCAAACTTCATCACTTGAACGAAAATGCTTTTACTGAAGGTAAGTTACAAACGTATAACTACTTACCCACAACTTCTATGAATCAGTTATCTGTTTGATAGTTGTTTTGTAAATGTCTTATCCTTCTACTTCAGGCTCATTTGTAAATACTGAGGTGACTGATCCCCATTCAAAATGTGTGCCATTAAATTCAGTGTCATATATATCAGATACTTCTGTTTCAAATTTTTATCAGCAACACTTTTTAATAACAAAAGGGCTGTGGATAAGCTGGAACAGAATAATATTAAAATTTGCATTAATCAGTACTGACTGTTTTCAAAACAGTCAATGTTCTACTGCATATGTTTGTTACAAACTGAAACTGATGTAGGAGAATGATTAAAATGAGCATATTCAAAGATAATTTTGTCTTTCATTTGTTAATTTCCAATACTGAATATAGTCTTTTCAAAAGATGTCAGGTTTTTAATTGCTTTCAATGGCAAACACTTTTTCATAATAAGGAACTGCGCTGACACCACTAGCTCATTTCACACATTAAACTGCAAAGCAACAACCCTGTATTTCACTCATAGTCCTATACGTTTTTTATGTTTTTTCAGAAAAGGCAATCCTAAAGCTATTGAAATTAGTCAGAATGAGCACAAATAACATCAAAGCTCATTTCACACACTAAATGTTTGTGGTAGGAAAATTTTGGAAAAAAAAAAACACAACAGAAAGCAGATAAGTTTTCCTGTTTGGAAAGCAAAGCTGCAAGAGCTGCTTTCTCTAAATTGTTCTTTAACTGCATATTTCTGAGATAAGTATTTATCAAAACAAAGTCTCTTTTGCAGAATCTGGAAGCTTATTGTTGAAATCAGCTATGAATTTTGGTCTTGCTTCTTGACAGAGGCAGAATTATGTTCTTTTCTGCAAGACAAGAATTTTACTTCCTTGGAGAGTCAAAACTTGTCTTCCAGAATAATAGATAAATTCCTTGTTAATTCTTTGAAAACATTTCTTTGGTTATTCAGGCACAGTTATCTCACCAGACGAAAACACTTTGCTTCTAGAAGGATATAAGCAATTGCAGACTAAGTCCAGTGAATGTGTATTTCATGTGCACAGTTAAAATATATGCTATACAAGCATATATTCACAAGGAAATATTCCATTTCTCTCAAAGAAGGTATTTATTTCAACCTCTGTGTTTTTAAATCTGGGTATTCTATTGCTTTGCAGTGGATTAATACACTCTGTGGCCTGATCAAAAATGGGACATTGGAGTCCAAAATTTAAATTAGGCAATAGTCACAGAATCGCTGGAGTTGGAAGGGACTTCTGGAGATCATCTAGTCCAGCCCCTCCAACTAAAGCAGGGTTGCCTAGAGCATGTAAATAAAGTGGTGCCTTCACCATGCAGGTTATTCACAGCTCCCTAGTCAGCAAAGTTGTTTCACATCAAAGGTGGACCTAGAGGAAAATGGTCCTCCATTGAGTGTGCTTATCAACATGCTCTCCATGCCAGGGACTGATGCAACACCATAAAAATGAATGTCAACACTTCTACAACTGAGATATACAATGCCGTGACCAGAAATGTCTCCTATTCCAAGGTTACTATACTTTTGTGGAAAGTATTTAGCATAAAAGTCTGATGTCATTGCCAAGTTCTCTGACCACTGGAGTACCATCTTAAAGATGGTTGCAAAATCAAGCATCCCCTCTTCATCTAAGTGAAGTCTGCATCTCCAAACAGATGAGTCAACTGGAACAACTGCCTCAGGGACTTTTTGGAGTCCCCATATCTGAAGGTTTTCAAGATGCAGCTAGACAGGGTGCTAGATAATCTTAGTTAGACTTCTTTTCCAACAGAAGGTGAGACCAGGTGATCTTCTGAGGTACCTTCCAAGCTGGGTTGTTCTGTGATTCTATGAATTAGCTTATATCCACTAGGTGCCTGACTCAGAATTATTTAAGTACACCAAAGAGTACATTCCTATTAATTAGCTTAAGCAGTTTGCTGCTTTTAATGAATCTCATTGTTAGGGTATATCCAGGGGGCTGTAACACAGTTCTGTATGAGCTTCAGTCCAGCTTCCAAGAAGATTCTGAGTTTTCCATGTGTGAAAGACAACCTGCTGTGTCCATGCACAAAGATAAGTGATCCTAAGACATACATTTTATTTTCTATAACCTATGCCTCATATCATTACCATTCTTAAGAATGGTAATATCTCATACCATTAGCATTCTTAAGACACATTTTTGCTGTCATCATGTCCTCAGCCCCTCATTTGCAGGGTCTTATCTCTGCTTTAACATCCAGATTCCTACATCTAACTGCTTTCAAATATATTGTTCAAATTAGGCCATATGAGCCAGACAACTCTGTGGAAAAACCTACACCTACAGCCTATAGCCAAACACAGTATTTCATCAGGAATTACATCACATGTTTTTAAAAGATCAGAGGGATTTGTGGCGTAGGGGAGGTGGTTGCAAACAGGACTGGGGGAAACTGCTGCTGTTTACTGTTATTTGTTCTCTTACCATCCTTACAGCTTTTACTGGAAGGATCCTAGCCCAGCTGACTTAGCAAGACAAGCACACTAACTAGTCTACAGCTTTTTATAAGACAGCAGATACTCTCTTGGCATGTTGGCATGGAAGCATGAGCTTTTACTATACAAGTAGGGCCACCTTAAAGGCAGGCATTTCGCTTGACCGTTGAGTTAAGCTGAGGCCTGTCTTTCATAAGACTTTTTCATCTGTTCAAAAGATCAGTTAGGTTACAAATGAAGAAGTGTTTATAACTCAAATGCCCAAAGCTGGACCTGATTTAAGTGAACTTTAAGCTGAAATGCAAACCATCCAGAGTTCTGATTTCAGCTGATAAAATCGGGCTTTGATTTTTAATTTCCATCTTAGATACTGAGGCAAACATAGATTCATGGTGACTCTTATGACTGATCTTAAATAGCCATCTAGAAAGCCAGCTCCCCAGAAATTCCCAGTATACTAAGAAGAGAAGAATTGCACAACACTTTCAGAATAAATCCTCGGAAACATCAACCAAGTGCAAATTCATTCCATGTCCTGAACTCCTGGAATCTAAGAGCAAACAAAAATGAGCATAACATTTCTGAGGTGAGCCCTCTGTTAAACACATCCCAGACTTTTCTGCACTGGAAAACTTCTGCAGTAAGCAGAAACAAATGGAGCATCCAAGTCCTTTAGGCATCTTTGGATATCCTAACTGTAATAAAAACAATTTTCACAACAAATAGGTTCTAGAAAATAAATGCAGTGTATATTTGTATGTGTAAAACGTAATGAAGTGGACCAACGCTAACTGTATTACTTCCCTTTTCCTACTTAGATTTTATTCTGGCTAAAGGACTGATTAGGTGTACTTTGATACATAGCCTTCAATAAAATAAAAACCATTAAAGTAAAATATAATAGGTTTTTGCATGTGTATGATGGGCTTCTAAATAAAAGGATTAACAAACAGATCATTATATTATATCAAGAGATAACTTTAGTAAAACAAACACCATCAGCTATTGATGAAGATGCGTCAGATCCCAAAACCATGAGTTTTGAAGAAAATTTTAAACAGACCCTCCTCCAGTTCAGGCAGCACCTAGAGAATTTTAATCTTTTGTGTATGACTGTAGTAATCATCTTCTGTATCATCAGGTTATATAAAATGACTTGTAATACCCAGGAATGGTAACTCAGATCTTCTGATCTTTCTGCTCTCAACTTTGTTTGACTATCCATAAGATGTGAATATTTTGAACTTTGAGGCAGTAAGTGAAACCAGACCATTATTTATTAACAATATCCAGCTGGGGAGCACTTTGATGGCAGAAAGCAAACCTTTTTCAATATACACATGGCCAGACTCTTTTCACATTAATTGAGATGGACTGCTCTTCCCTAAGACTCCCCTACAGCACAACAGTAAAAAACATTTTTCATTTAACAGCTCAACATGCCAACATGTCTCTAAGCACACTTCAACAAATTCACAACACACTGGGCAGTTCTCATGTGTCACGCAAGTCCAACTCAACCCTAAAATGACAACCTTCTGTTGTTTGTTGTTGGGGTATGTGAATAGTGAATATGGAACCAGAATCCATTCCTCTATGGGTCTTTATCACTGGGGACACACAGAAACCCCAAATGCTGTCTGCTGCTGGGTTTTGTGAAGTGCTAGACAACTGTCATCCTTTCTAGGACTGCAGGTGGGTTGGAAACATGCTTGCAACATGTGATAAGGCCGTAACTTCTATATTCCACTGATAAATATGCTGTGGGAATAGTTACTGAATTGTGAAGGATGACAAAATACATGCAAACAGATCCTGGGTTTTATACTGGGATGAATTCTATCACCAGCTTGCTGACAGTGATTTAGTTTCTGCCCAGACTGACATCTGGTTTGTCCTTACTGTGAAGGAAGATAGATTTTTTTTTTTTTTTTTACATTGGAGTCTATTGCTCTGTTGGTACTAGAGAATCACATGTTCCTTGGACCTTTCTCTGGCAACCAGCACAGAAGAGCACCCATCCAGTAACAAACCCGCCTACCCCAAAAGCAGAGTTAGTTTCAGTAAACAGAAATCCTCCCTGGTACTGTGTAACTTACTAGTATGTGTAAGTTATGGGAGACAGTTTGAATCCTTTCATTGAACATGCACTATAACAAACCTTACCAATACTCTAGGTGTCAAATAGGACAGAATTTAGCCAAGCAAAACTTACTCAGTTTCAGCAATGAACATAGTTGCCTTTATGGCAACTGGTTGAAAGATGATTGAAAGGCTTGATGGCAACAGTTTTGCAGACCTCCAGACTCGTAATTGAACACTCAGGGCAACTGCAAACAATGAAGAAACCTTTCCTTCAGCTTATGCACTGCTACTAAGTTCAGAGGAGAGGAATATCCCTTTGTATTTAGTAACTGCTCTCTTATTTCATTATTACTGACTTTGCACTTGGACCTCAAAGGCTTTTATTTGCCTGGTGCTGAGCTTAGAGAAGTATCTTTGCTTCATCTGTACAACATGACAGGCATCCCATTGCACAGATGTTTTCCAGTCACCATGTTCTTCAACATGCATGTGAATACACCAAATCCCAGTCTCAGTTCTTCAGCTTTCCTGCCACACAGACTTTTGTCCCCTTGCCAAGACATTGGACATCCCTAGGAGAACACAGATCCTATTGAACTAAATAAAAATCAACCTCAACACATAGAAATCAACTACAAATGTTCAGGATAGCAAAACAAGCCAAAATGTGCTTTTCTAATTTATTTTCTATATTTAAAAAATACACTGAACATTTGCAGTCGATTTGTAATATTATGACTTCCTTTACCGTATACTTTTAATTTGTTTGTCTTATAGTTAATCATTGTTGCCCATTATTGTCTCCTGCTGCTTATTCTTTCATCCAGATTCAGAGCAGACCTTGAAGACTGCCTCACTGTTTTAAGATAGCATTTATTATGATAGCTGCCATTGATATGCTCTGCTAGATGTTGATCTGTTTTAAGAAGAGATCAAGATTTGGCAAAATAAATGAGATAATTCCTGTCTTTGTTTAAAGAGATCCAACCCTCGAAGCACATTCCTACTACAAGTACACACATTTACACATTTTTATGCTTGACCTCAGTGTAATTGCGTGGAGGAGTACAGCCTTTCAGTCAGATAATGAATGTAACACATGATAGAGCACTGTAGTACAATGTTTTTTCTGGCATGAGTTTAGGATGACTGCACTCATTAGGAGTGAAGCTATATTATTAAAGCACACACTCCCAGATTAAATAGAAGAAACCAAAATAAGCAATCTAATTCATAATTATAGAGTTACTGATGTTTAAATTTAAAGGTTAGTAATTATCATAGAATGGTTTGGGTTGGAAAGAGACCTTAAGGATCATCTGGTTCCAAGTCCCCCCCTCCACCCTAGGCAGGGACACCTTCCACTAGACCAGGCTGCTGAAAGTCCCATCCAGCCTGGGCTTGAATACTTCCAGGAAGGGAGCATCCACAGTTTCTCTGATCTACCTGATACAGTGCCTCACAATCCTCACAGTCAAGAACTTCCTTACATCTAATTTAAATCTACTATCTTTCAGTTTAAAGCCACTGCCCCTTGTCCTATCACTACATGCCCTTGTAAAAAGTCCCTCTCCAGCTTTCTTGTAAGTACTGGAAGGCTTCAATAAGGTATCCCCTTCTCATCTCCAGGCTGAACAAGCCCAACTCCTCAGCATGTCTTCACAGGAGGGGTGCTTCAGCCCCCTGATCATCTCTGTGGCCCTCCTCTGGACTTGCTCCAATGGGTTCATTTCCTTCCTATGTTGAGAACCCCAGAACTGAACACAATACTCCAGGTGGGGTCTCATGAGAACAGAATAGAAGAGGAGAATAGTGTCCCTCAATTTGCTGGCCACGCTTATCTGCTCAATATTCATGGTCAGGTGGCCTATAGCAGACCCTCACTAGAATGTCACCTGTCCCTGCCCTCCCATTAGTCCTGACCCAGAAGTTCTCAGTTGGCCCCTCATCCATCCCCAGGCAGAGTTCCATATACTCCAGTTGGTCATTGACATAGAGGGCAACATCCCCTACTTGTCTTCCTTGCCAATCCTTTCTAAGGACCTTCTATCCTTCCATTCCAACACTTCAGTCATAGGACCCAGCCCACCATGTCTCTGTGATGCCATTAAGACCGTAGCCCTGCAGGCATGTGCACATCTCTAACTCCTCATGTTTATTCCCCATGCTACAAGTGTTTGTACAGAGGCATTTAAGTTGGGCCCCCAGTGAAGCTGACATACATTTGTGCTTCTCTTCAGGTGCTTTCTGGTTGACCTCTGACCCCTCTCCAGGCTCTGGGCATCTATTACTGGCACTGGCATCAAATTGGTAAGAGTGGGATGGATTGCAGTTCCCCTTCAATGGCAACTTCAGTTTAAAGTTGACTTCACCAGCTTGGCAGGCCTATGACCAAGGATGTTCATCCCCTTAATCTGAACCCCATATGACCTCAGTAGACCATGTTTCTCAAAACAAACCCCATGGTCTAAGCAGCTGAACCCCTAGCTATGACATCAGTTCCATAACCATTTCTTGATTTGTCAGATTCAACTGGCCCTTTTGGACCCTTTCCCTTTGAGTGAGAGGACTGATGAAAACACTACTTGTGCCCCAGTGTTCCTTACCATTGCTCCCAGGGTTCTGTAATTTTTATTGATGCTCCTCAGACTGCTCCTGGCTGTATCACTGGTGCCCACGTGAAACAACAGCAGCAGGTAATAATCAGTGGATTGTAGAAGGCTTGAGAGTCTTGGTGACATCCCTGAAACAAGTCCCCGGTAAGCTCTCTAGAGAGGTCAGCAAATGGGTGCCTCTGTACCTCTCAGAAGAGAGTTGCCTACTATTAGCACTGTATCTATATAAAGCACATTCTTTGTATATAAAAAGAATATGTGGGATACACATAGCATAAATATATGTATACAGGAGAAGATATATTTATATATGATACAAAGGCTGTAAAGAAGCTCCACAGACCTGACTGTGTTCAATGACTAGTTGTCACAACATGATAAATTTCACCTGTATGTTATCATTTTGACCTCGAGCCCCTGCACTCCATTGCATCTCAGATGTGATCATCTCTGTCTTACCATGAATGGAGGGTTTGAAATATCTGGAGTGAGATTTGCTTTTTAAGGCTATAATACTTTCAGCACCATTGTTTACAACCCAATGCAATTGCAATTGACTGCAGATCTTTACCCAATGATGCATGATGAAAACTGCAACATTCATTTGTAAAAGTAATAACCCAAGAGGTCAGGAATGAGGACAGCAGATGGAAATGTGTGTGAGAATTGACAGTGAGGCAGCAAGAGAAGCCAGAAAATACTCAAAGGCTATGTTGACACTGTCTTAAAGAGCAAAGTTCCAAAAATAAGCATCTTTCTGTGTCCAGTTTGCCAGCAAGACAGCATCTGTTCTCCATCTGCCCACCTTTCACAACTTGTCAGACTCTCCTAGGAAGGAGTCTGTCCAAGCTTAACTGTCAGATGTTAACACAAAACATCATGGGATGTTTGTCAGAAAACTTGGGGACACAAGCATGACCACTTGCAGATTTGGGTCTGCAACAACTTCTATTAAGAGTCAGTTCCAGAGCACAAGGTTTGTCCAATATTAGGGCCTGAAAGCAATGAGGCTCAATCACAGACCCAGGCTCACACTTTAAGACAATATATGTAGATTTTTAGAGAGCAGTTGATGCAGAGTCATAAATATCATTCTTAAGAATTGATTCTCAGGCCAGTAAAGTCAACAGGGGCTTTTCCCATAGCAATCTTCCTACCAATAGCTTATCCCATATATTATTATCCCATATTCTAATAACCTGAAAAGGAAACCTCTGTTGACTACGTGCAGCCACGGAAGAGTCGCTGACATAAATTATACCAATAACTTTGTAATGGATTGCAAATATCAATTTTCACTTTATTCTTGGGTAAGGAGTACCTTCATTTTTACTTTTCTGTCTTGATCTCAATGGTCATTAGTTTTGATGCAGAGGATGCTGCTTTCCAGTATGACATTATACACATAAATTTCTTATTCGTGTGTATATTCAGGTTTTCAAAGCATGGTACATACTTCCTGCCCGGTAGTTGATAGTGAGACTCACAAACTACTGAAATGCAGAAATATGTGGAAATTCCTACTGATTTCATCAAAGCTCCTTAGAAGGTACAATAGTCCTCCCACAAAAATCCAATTAGTAGCTCTTCCCTTCCTCCTCAAGGGACTTTTAGTACCTTTGCAGATGAAGAATATTTACTGCAAGCTATCATCAGTTATGTTCCTGGGGGGAAAAAAGCCAAACAAGCTGCTCAGCCATTCCTCATGGTTGGGAGGAAACAAAACGAAGTTTACTTTAAATCTGAACAAACAATCCTTTCTCAAGGATACCTTTCCTCTGCAGTTATTTCTATTGGGAATTTATTTCTATTTATCTCCTAGGATCAGAGAATGTCTAAAGGGGAATTTAAATGCTTTTTAAATTTTTTTTTCTTGAAAAAACTAACAGCAAGGAGTACAACTTTTAGTTTATCTCACTGTGATTACAATAGAGATGGTTTTCTTCTGTCTTTCTAAGATGTTCTATGATGGACTGAAAGACAGCAATTTTACCTCAAATTCCAGTCCTGGGCATTAAGCCAATACTGATCCATTATCATACAACAGCTCCTAAGGAAATTAATCTTCCAAAACATGATTTCCATAATCCAGTGTCCTGAATACCCTTATGGCAGCCTGAAAAGAAACATAGACTCCACCCTCTGACAGTTTCCTTCACATATTTTATTTCTTCCATACATTTCACTATATAAATCTATTTTTGGCTAGTCAGGTTTTTATGTCAGTTGTTGCCTAGTGAATATTTCATTTGCTTTAGCAGAGGGCTTCATGAAAGTAGCTGGTGGCCACCAGAGCAGGTGAACAGGAGCAGTGAAGCACTGGGAATCTCTGATGGGAAAAAAAAAAACAAAGACACTGAAGGTTTTTGTAACATTGAAAAAATCTTTTCCTTTAATTAAGAGTCACTTTTCAAAGTTCACTGCTCCCTAGGTGTTTTTTGAATGGTCCAGAATTCTCTTTTCTCCCAGAGCTATGAGAATATGTCTGAGGCACACTTCTGGAGCATTTGAGTGTCTAAGACCTACCCATGGAAATGGTTGACCCATAAAACCTCTCCATTCATGTAATGAACCACAGCTCTGATCTATTTTATTTCTAGATTTGGGAAAAATAATACAAATCTTTTTTGTTACCACAAACTTCTGATTTCTTTGTGCTTTTTCATCCTTGTACATCAGAAAAGTATTTCTGTTTTTAAAATGACAGGGAGGCCTCTCGTTATTTTTGACATCCCTATTAATCATGGGAACAGATCAACACAGCCATTCACAAGATTATCTCTTTTCAATCTGGGAATGTCATAAGGTAACAAATTATAGCCTTTCCCTCATTCCTGAATTTGTGTCTTCCTACTGTCATATGCCAATAATAAACCTAAAGATCGGGCTTACTGGAGTTTTTACCCTGAAGTAACAGTTTCCAGGACAACACTGTGTTAAATCTCCCACATCTGACAATAAGACACTGACAGCCCTTCATATGCTGCAGTTCTCCAGGTTATTAGTCAGTATCTAAAAGCAATGAAAGCAGAAACCTAGCAGATCTGGTTCTAGAAATCACTGATAAAAATGGAAAAGTAGAACTGCGGGATCATAGGACATCAAAAGTGAGGTCTGCAGGTCATCTGCTCCAACCTCCTGCTCAAAGTAGGACCAACTTCAAAGTTACAACAAGTTGCTCAGTGCCATCTTTGGTCAAGTTTTGCATGTCTATAAGAGTGGAAAAGATTCCACAGTTTCTGTGGGCAACCTATCCCTGGGTTTCAGCAAGCTCTTCACAGACACCCAGGAATTTAGTTTTAATTTCACTGCAGACTTCTCAGATTTCTGAAATATGAAGAACTTGTAAGAGAAGAACATGTGAAAAGCTCTTGCTTACAAAGATTCTGGGAATGAAGTCAATGGCAAAACTTTGTCTAATTGCAACTGGACAGGGATTTCATTCCTGAATTCCATTTGCCAGTGATCTACACCATCAGACTGAACATGCCACTTGATCCTTATTTTTCTCCATACCAGGAAGCATGAAATAAAGAACTAAAATGTTTAAAAATTAAATAATATTAGACATTGAATTACTTCATGGCACAGGAAGTACTAATCATTTCTCTGAAGAGCTAGCATGCACCACACAGAGAGACAAATACCAAGTAAACCTGGAACCTGGTCTAACAACAGTATGCTCTGATATGGCAACTCAATAAGTTTCAGTTTCTTCAAAGATTTTTATCTCCCTGGCACCATTACAGCTCAGAGGAATTAGTCTAGTAACAGGAGTAGAAAGGTAAAAATCATCTACTTTAAAAAATTCAAAACAGCAGCCTCTCTTCTCACACTTCCTGAGTCAATGGACTGCAAGATGAGGAGCAGGGCAGCAAAATCCCTCCCACTGTAAGAGAAGATCAGGTTCGTGACCACCTGAAGAACCTGAACATACATAAGTTTATGGGACATAACCAGATGCATCCCAGAGTCCTGAGGAAATCAGATGATGTAGTTGCCAAGCCACTCTCCATGATTTTGAAAAGTCCTGGCAGTCAGGTGAAGTCCTTGGTGACTGGAAAAAGGGAAACATTGCATCTGTTTTTAAAAAGGGTAGAAAGGAGAAGCCTGGGAACTACCGACCAGTCAGCCTCACCTCTGTGCCTGAGAAGATTATGGAACAGATCTTCCTAGGATATGGAGGTCAGGGAGGTGGTTTGAGACAGGCAGCATGGCTTCTCCAAGGGCACGTCCTGCCTGACCAACCTAGTGGCCTTCTATGACAGAGTGACTACATGAATGCATGAGGGAAGACCTATGGATGTTGTCTATCTGGACTTCTGTAAAGCCTTTGATTCAGTCCCTCACAACATCCTACTCTCTAAACTGGAGCGATATGGATTTGATGGGTGGATTTTTTAGTGGATAACAAATTGGTTAGATGATAACATCCAGAGGGTAGCGGTCAACAGCTCGATGTCCAGATGGAGATCAGTGGCAGCTGTTGTCCCTCAGAGTTCCATACTGGGACATGTGCTATTTAATATCTTCATCAATGTCATAGTGGGATCAAGTGCATCCTCAGCAAATTTGCAGATGACACCAAGCTGAGTGGTGTAGTTGACATGCCAGAAGGATGGGATGCCAGAGGTATCTAAACAAGCTTGAGAAGTGCAAGACCCTGCACGTGGCTCAGGGCAGTCCTCAGTATCAGTGCAAACTGGAGAATGATGTGAATGAGATCAGCCCTGCTGAGACAGACTTGGGGGTACTGGTGGATGAAAAGCCAGACATGAGCTGGCAATGTGCACTTGCAGCCCAGAAGGCAAATCATATCCTGGTCTTCATCAAAAGAAGCATGGCCATTAGGTTGAGGAGGTGATTCTCCTCCTCTACTCTGCTCTGGTGAGATTCCACCTGGACATGAACCTGTTGGAGCAGATCCAGAGCAGGGCCACAAAAATGATCAGAGGGCTGGAACAACTCTGCTATGAAGACAAGCTGAGAGAGTTGGACTTGTTCAGCCTGAAGAAGAGAAGGCTCTGGGGAGACCCTAGTGCAGCCTTTCAGTACTTAGGAAGGGCCTACAAGAAAGATGGGGACAATCTTTTTAGCAGGGCCTATTGTGACAGGACAAGGGGTAATGGTTTTAACTGAAAAGAGGGGACTAAATATAAGAAAGAAATTTTGTACAGTGAGAGTGGTGAAACACTGGCACAGGTTGCCCAGAGAGGTGGTAGATACCCCATCCCTGGCAACATTCAAGGTCAGGTTTGTTGGGGCTCTGAACAATCTGATTTAGCTGAAGATGTCCCTGCTTACTGCAGGGTGATTGGACTAGATGACCTTTAAAGGTCCCTTCCAACCCAAACCATTCTATGATTCTATGATTCAGTGTAGGTATAGGTCACAAAGATTTACACATCCCAAAATTCAAAAATGGTAAGTATAAGGAATACTATATATATATTTTTTATACGTTTTTTGGGTTTTGTTTTGTTTTGTTTTTTAAATAACAAAACAAAGACTTTGGAATAAAAGAGAAACAAATATACCAATCTGCTGCTAGAGGTATAATGTTGCTAGAAAGTGAATCTAGACATACATGCTAGAGAATAATAATAAACTGGAACATTTTACCAAAGGTAGAAGTTGGGTCTCTGTCACTTGCAAATAGTTTGGGCAAAGCAGAAATTAATTCAGAAAGTCCTGTGGCCTGTATTATGGCAAAAATACAAACAGAAAATCAGAATGCTCATTTATAGTTTATAAATCTATGTTGCCAAACGTGATCACGCTGTCAAGTTAAGGTCAACAGAAAACTGGGGAAACTAATAAAGAGAATAAAGTAACTATAAGGTAACTATAACACCTCACTTCCCAGTGAAGCCATTTCTTCCAAGACAGAAACCTTCAGCATGACAGAGACAAACATGTTCAGGAGCTGTGGGAGGAACAACTGTGCTGCTCTGGTGGGACTCTTCTCTTTCAGGTATTTACAAGCTTGGTTTGCAGTTCAGTCCACTCCCCCAAGCTCCACCATAATCAGGGCAGACCAAAAAGCATTTGTAGAGGCAATTTGTGCCATCTATCTTCAATACCTATCTTAGGATGGTAATCCACTGACTTTAGAAAGACCCTAGATGTTTGGCTTGGATCAAACATTCAAGTGGCTTAAGTCTGCTGACCAGCTGGAAAGCACAGAATTAAAATCAGACATATTCTGTCTTTGTCAGGCTTTTGTGGGTGGAATAAGTCCTTTCCAGTTTGAATGTTATGGTATAAAGTTATTAGGGCTATTTTCCAGTGGTGGGTTGTTAATCAACTTTTGCTACAGGAAGTGGGGGCAGGGAGGGAGGAGGAAGGCTGGACATATCTTAGTTCTAAAAGCTGTGTACTCATTGAAGCTTGAACATAACATGATGCTTCTGAGCTTCACAGGCAGAATATCTCTTTCAAAAATTGCTTTCGTACTGTCAAAAAACAGCACTGATGGAATAGAGCAATTTGAGACAGGAAGAAAACAAAATGGAAATTTTGTTTCCATTCCAGAGTTTTTGATGTTGCAACCATGATCTATGGCTTCTAACATCTTCTGGGCAGTAGCTATTATTAAATAATGCTACATAAATTCATTTATACTTTTGGCAGATCAGCATTCCCAAAAGGCTCCTATTCTGAGTTTCTTCTTTCCAGGACAGTACAGAGTTTTAAGGATGTTATTTCTAGGGCATTTTAAATCACAAATATTAAAGTGAAATAAATATTTGTTTTGCAAAAAAACCTTGGTCTCTGCAGAAGAGTGATGTCTTCCAGTTATAAAGATTTTTTTTTTTCAGTTGGAAACCAACTGTAGGCAATAGATCCAGATCTAAGATACAGGGATGGAGTATGAGCCTCTATGATCTGCATATTATCTCCCCTTACATTTCTTTAATCCCCAGCTCATTTAATACTCATTGCTGCTTCCAAAGGAACAGGTTCCCAACATAGTGGTGTGTGGCCATTTGCCCACCAAATGAGATAAGAAAATCTTTACATTCTATGTTGACTGGGGTCACGCAGTGGGTGCTCAGAAGCAGCATGGTGTTCATCAACTGACCTCCCACTTGGATGGAACATAACTATTTATTCAGATTACTTTAGGAACAATGTTTGAGCATTGGCACCTGGAGCTGGAGTCAGGCATATATTCTGTCACTCTCCACCCTCCACAAGCCCCCACGTTCTATGGGAACTCTGCCTAGGGGCAGACAGATGCTGCATAGCCATGGGGACATGACAACAGCTGTGCTGCAAGAACACATACTATTACACTGGTGAGTATTAGCAGAAGGCCTAAAGTGCTACTAGTCCTCAACACCTATTCTCTTCTATCTTAATGATTTTTACAAGAATTACATACCATGAATACAAATATCTGCTAGGCAACAAAAAATATTTTTAAAAAACACAGTGCAACAAAATAATACTGTCTAAATACGCACTGAAAGGAGTATGTTCTTGGAAGCATTACTTGTGTCTATTCAGTAAATAGTTTTCAGCAACACTGAATTTGAGTGTTGTGATATACAAAATTTGCTTCTGATTTTTCTATCCAGATCAATACTCTTTAATGCCCACAGAAATATGAATAAAGCCCATAGCAGTACTTTGGTTAGTGGGCCAATGTCATGCTGAAGGGGTAGGGACCTTTTGAAGATGACCGAAAAGTGGTTTCCTTCTGCAGAAAAAAAAAGCAAGATGAAGTAGGAAGGAGATAAAATGTCCAGATATGGGCAAAGCTCGTTTGTTTTTGTTTTCACAGGAATTCTTATTTTCCCTTTCCCCTGAAATATAAACTTTAAAGTATTTCAAGAATTTCATGATTATATTTAAATATAACTGGATGAGCCAGATGCCTGAAGTAAAATGCTAAGTATTTAAATCTGGTTTATATCCCTTGCTTTGAGAGTCATTCTTTTGTCATGGCTCTTGCAAGGTAGAGTTAAAAGGAAAAAATAACCGACTGTGATCCAGTAATCCATTCAGAAAGTTTCAAAGCCTAAACATCAGAGTCTTTGAACCATAAAAGCAAGTATCTTTTCAAGCACAATCAGTTTTCTTAACCTATAAAAAGGTATAAGCTTGTTGCATAGGAAATTAAATAAAAATTACAAGCAAAAAAGGGCAATTGCCATTTAAGAAATGCCATTGTCTTCTAACATGGGTTTACTTCTTCACTATTAAACGAAGAAGGAACTGATTTTATATGTAGCAGTGGTCTTGTACCTGTCATTTAAAGGTGAAAAGCAATATAAAGTTTGTAGGGAAAGCACATACAAGCAAGTTTTCAGGCATTTGAGATCTGAAGAAGGCCATGTGTGCACAAAAGTTTTTCTGTTTCCTCTGACTCCATCACTTGGTTTAATACAATGTATTACCATCCCCTTCAAACCTTATGATTTTGACATCAAATTTGCTTTTAAGTGTTACAAATTAGAAACTATACTTTTGTCTACCCAGAAAGTTAACCTGTACTAGGATAGGACATGTAAAGTAAATGTAACAGCTACTGAATTCAAAATTAGACACACTTACTTCATACAGCAGCATCTACACAGGAAGATAATTGAAAATAATTAAACAAAAATGATTATTTAAGAATAAATTTCCATGTCTATAAATTCTGCAGTATAATCTTAAAGAAGACAGAAGCTTTCCTAGTACTTTCATGAAGTGAAATATGATCAGAAATTTATTGTACATAGCACATAAATGAGATTTTAAATCAAACACATTTTTAAAAAGAACAACCAAACTTATCCTTAATTCCAGCATCTGCTGTTTGGTGAAACTCACCATCTTCCTACTTGGAACACTCACAAACTGATTTTGGCAGGTTAGTTTAATCTGTTAATATTTACATTTTCTTAGTTCAAATATTTTGACATTTCAATGATGAAGTTGTGATATCTGTTATTTTAGAATGGAGGGGTTTTTTTTCCTGACATAAGTTTCCTGGTTTTACTGAGTTTTATGTCATTTGTGGTAACTGTTATGTTGCAAGAAACTGGTGAATAACAATAGCTACTTAACTCTAATTTTGATCCCAAAGACAATTTTTAATTAGAAAGTAGAACACCAGTTGCTTGTAATGTCATCCTTGTTTCATGAAAAACACAGACATTTTACAGTAAAATGCAGTCTATACCGTTTGTAATGAAAAGGTTTTCCTGAATGCTTAGTAATATGTGGGTCTTGCCTACTAATGGTTCTATCTACTTGGAAATTTGTAGGTAAATACTTCTAGGAAGCCCTGGTAAACAAGGTGATTTATCCTTGAACTTCTGCCACCAAGCTTTTGAATATAACTGCTCCTAGGAGGAGGACAAGAAAAGATGTGCAAAGCTGCTTTTATTCCGTCTTTTCTAAGAACTCATTGTAAACCACAGGGAGGATGGAGGCCATCCATAGACAGTTGTATGAGGCAAGCAGGCAATGTAAGCTCTGGAAAGCGCTGATAGCTCTGGAAAGAAGAAGGAAATTAAAATCAATAAATATTAATGTAATAACAGACAGAAACACAGCACAACTTTAAAACATTCACTTAAACCCCCAGCCAAGAGTTAAAAAGAAGACCATTTACAATTTAACCTACATCTCCACCACAGAACCTTCTTAAATGTATTTAGGAAAACAGTGTTTGTTTACCTTTTATTTCTCTTTTTCACTTTCTCCCTCCTTTCTACCCACACTTAATGCATTCTCTGCTGGAGACACTGGATAATGTCTTCTGTTGGATAACTAGGGTGATAAGTCCAAAGCTAGGACATGTCCAGCAGCAGTAAATCATCTTTGATGTCTGTGAATGGCATAATTCATTTTTATTACAGTGTGAAAAATCAGATTGTTAATGAAACAACAGTGGAACCATGGTTTCTGCTTTTGTTCCTTAAATCATAATGCACAAGATGGTAACACTCTTTTAAATAAATAGCAGATGCTCAATTTTACTCACCTGACGTGCGTGGTTTTTGTAGACAAATGATTGTTACAGCAATAGGCAAGATCTTGTGTGTGACATTTCTCTCAGGACATATTGCAATGCACAGCATCATACTGCATGGAATCTCTTGGTAAAATATGAATTTTTACTATGAGAAGACTTTATTGTTGTAAAGCAATAGTGGAAGTTGTTATATTGGTAACATGGAGCGTGCCAAGTCTCCAGCATGAACGTGTACATTTTTATAATAAATACTAAGGAAAAGAAATGAGTTATTGTACCTCTGTAAAAATCCCAGTTCTTCCTTATTACCTCAAGGCACCAGTGTCAATGCTGGGTTTGTAGGCAGGCACAGCAACCCTCCCAGCACCACTTCCTAGACTGTGCTCCTCCATTCCTGCTGATGATTTGCACAGTGGAATCTGCACAAACTCAACATGTCAGGCTAAAACATGTCAGGAATACATGTATTTTAGAGAACAAGTTCACCTTCACCTGAGACCCTATCTTTTGAAGTTTTAGATATATTTCACGCCTGCTGTCTTGTTATTGCTAACCCCATGCATGAGCATACATTCAGTTTTGTGTGAGCTCAACCTGGATCAGAATAGAAATGAGAATGGATAACAGCATTGCATGACTCTCTCTAAGGAGAAATTTGCTATGAGATAACCAAGAGCATTTTAAAAATTCTTTTACTATCTGCTTATCAGTATTATGAGTTATGTACCATGAACTTCAAGTGCTGAGCTGCAGATCATTAAAGGTGATGGAATTATGATTTCTAGGTCAAAAGCCCAACCTGAGGAGTTAATCGTGAAATAAAGGATCTAGGAAGTGAGTGGTACCCTTGATAAGCAAAAATGCTAGTCTAAACAAATGTCCAAATTCCAATCTGATATAATTCAACTCTCCTGTCCAAATTTCTCAGATAATTTCAACATGGTATTCCTCTGTACATCTATCCAAATACGGGTTTATTTTTGCTCTGGATTTAAATGAGGATCAAATTCAGTGGGAGTTAATTATATCAAAAAGAGATGCTTTTGACATCTTATTAAATTCCTATCTCTTTTACCTTGGTATACCTTTTCATACCTTCCCAAAAAACAAAAATAAAATTGAATGTGCCTTGAACCACTTACAGGAAGAGAATCTCTGATTTAAATCTAAATAAAATAGCAAATTGCTTATGCCAATATTCCCTTATCAAAAAAAAATAAAAAAAAAAAAGAACCATTTAATTTCTCAGAGTCTCCATGCCCCAAAGGATCTGATGAACATAGTCAGTGCTTCATCTGTCTTTTGAGCCGTGTGCTTCTGCCCAGCTGGATATCCTACAGCAAAACTCACCTAACAAGCAACAACACAGAAACATAAGACAGGCACAACCTCACAATAAATCTGTCAGATAATCAATAAAAGTGAGAGGAAAAGATTGTGTCCTGTGAAAACACAGACATTAGTAGCAGTTTAGAATCAGATCACTTAAAGATGACAAGCATCAAAGTTGCTGCTTTTATTCTTGAAAGGAAGGGATAGAAGTTGAATGACAGATGGGAGCTCTACATATTCCTAAAGGCATACTGATTTTTTTTGTGTTTTTAAGAATCTGGAACACCATCAACCACAGTATTTTGTGTGTGAATCACATTAGATGATTAATCTTCATTAGTATCAGATATGAAAAACCACAAAGTTTGCTTTACTTAGTTTACTTTCTATGACAAGTCACTAGTAGCAGGATTAATTTTAAAAGGTTTAACAGATTGAAATTCTTAAGCAAACTAACAAAATAATTTGCTGTTAATGAGAAGAGTGACAACCAAATAATAGGAGCAAATTTTGTATGTGCTGTCCCAGGGACTAAATACCTAAAACCTCAATCCCTTTATATTGTTTAGATATCAGAAAATCCTTGCAATTTTTGGCTTAAGTAAACTATATTTCCATTAGTCTGTGTTCCAAATTAAATATAGCATAGCAAGCATGAGATTCCAGTTACAATTTTAAATTATTCAGGAAGCTTGAGGAGACGAAACCAAGACCAATGCTTAAAATTCTTCAATACCATTATTTTCATTTAAGTTTAGGAAGCATAAATACAATGGAACTTAGTGTAAATCAAACACCTGTTATATAGAACAAGTTATGTTTTCCACAGGATTTTGTTTGTGTGTGTTTATCTTTGTGTAAATGTTTATCTGCAAAGTATTTTCACATATCTAAAACTACAGGAGTTTCACAGTTTTGTTATGTGGAAAATGTGCATGAGTGCTACAGCAATCTCAGGGTAGAGACCAGGCTCACTGTAGTTCATTAAACTTCTTGTAAATAAAGACCTAGACCAAATTACTTTTTACTGTTCATACCTTTCCACATAGATGTCAGACAAAATCTGGATATTGCCGAGTTCTACAGCAGCCTGGGGACAAATGGGACAGTAAGGCCTTCCTTCCTCACTTCCAAAGTCACCGGTTGGACAGCAGGAGGGTGTCTTGCAAAAAGACTTTTCATGAGTTTCTGGAGCTTGCAGATTCAGTTTCTCACCTTGGACTCTTTCTTTGTGCTCAGCATTGGTTCTTAGTTTCTTGCTCTTTACATCTTGCTTTCTGGCATCTATGTCCTTGTGCCTGTTCCCAGCCCCAAGCCCCAGCTCTACCTTCTCTGTCTGCTGACACCATAAGTAATTTGTAATGTCTGTATGATGGGATTTGGAGGAGTAGTCCTTCCTGGGATGTACTTTTCCACTTCTTAAGAAGTTTCAGTACGTTACCTCAAAGATCAACAGCTCTCCTTGATGGCCGCAGGGCAGACATAGCACATGTAGTTCATTTCAACAAACAGCATTGATATTTTTTGTATTAAAGATGTTTTATAAAGTTTCAATTCCAGATATGATGGTACTTGCTGTTTTTCCACTAGCCTTTTGAAACTGCAGATATGTTTTTGCTTTCTCAAATTCAAGACAAAATACCTTTTTTAGTCAGCGTTATTTATGTTTGATAGCACTGAGGGTGTCCACTGAACAAGCACATGCTGCTCTTAAAACAATGGTCTGTCTTATAAATCATTTGAGTCATCAACAATATCTGCAAGCATTTCTTCACTTTAGGATACAATTTAACCTGTATCACTCCACAACTAAAAGAAATGATAACATTTTTTCATGTAATACAAAAATAATACAAAGAGTAATCATGGAGGCTACTGGGATTTTTTGATTCCATGAAGGTTCAAACCTTACTAATGTATTTGTGAAAAACAGAAACCACCCACAGTGCAGAAAACTGTGCCCTTGAGAGGCTCTTGCAGGAACAGACAGAACCTAGTGTTTGTGTTAGACCTGTGCCATGCTGGTGTTAACCTGGAGCAGAGACCCCAGACAGGCACACCTTATCGGTGCTGCTGGCTCCAAGTGATCTCTAAACAATGCAACCTGTTGACCTATTCCTATGGAACCCTTTCCAGATAGGAATGTAGGTTTTTACCCTTGGAAAGTCAATTTAGCAGAGCCTGTCAAATAAACAAATCTGCCTGCAGCCTCCTGGTGCCAGCACTGCATTAAACGTTAGACATAACAACATTCTTCCCCTAGACAGTGAAATTCCCAAGCCCTCACCAGCACCAGGCAGAGCTGGCCTGATTCTCCGCAGTGCTGCCACACAGACAGAGGTGCAAGAGGTGAGGAGCCGAGCAAGGAGGCAGGTAGCCACCCAGGTGAGCAGTGGCCTCAGAAGTCTACATCCCGTCAGACGTCTTCTGAGTCCCTTAACAGGAAAACGAACAGAGCAGAAAGACTCTTACTGATTTCAGTGGACCGCAGCACTGCTTTGAGTTGAAGTGATTTGATACTGAAGAGTGAAGCCTGCAAACCTTTCATCTTTCCTATTGCCTTCTGTCTTGTATTGATAATGTTTTAGCCCATAAACTCTGGGATACAACCCGTATATTCCTCCCTTTCTGGGCACCATAGAGCTCACTGCCTGTATTTAGCACATAATACATCATTTTAAAGTACTTAGCAATGATTATTAGGATAATAATTTCTAAGAATAGGCACATCTCCCCAGTGTATTCAGCCAAATGGATTTCTCTTCTGTGTCAGAAAAATTACTTCTCTAATCTGTCAGCACTTGCCACAGTTTAGGAAAAGAAAAAAAGGGAAAGAAGGAAAAAAAAAAAAAAAAAGAGCAAAGTATAATAAAAAAATTTAATTTCAGTTTTCACTTCAGTATTATCTGCAAGGAAGAATGTGTTAGCCAAATTTCAGCTTGGCTGGAGTATGTGTCACCTTTATGGTGGGGGAGACTGAGCCAATAATGCTGACTCAGCACCTTCCCTTCCCATCAACATCCCGTCGCAGAAGACCCTGTTTTCCGTCCCTGTTGTCTGCTCCGTTCTCCCTTCCTCTCCAGCAGCGATCACGCCAGCTCAGCTCCCCTCTCACAAATGTGAACTAGCTAATGAGCATTTAGTTGGCTCGGAAAAGCAAGTACTTCTTCAGCTGCACTCAGAGACCCAGCTCAAGTCTCTGTGATCTGCTTCTCAGTCAGAGGCACGCAGTAATTTGTTCAGCTGGTTTTGGGAAAGTGAGATGTCTCTGAAACCACCAGCCCTTCTGCTCCCTGCAACTCTCCAGCTGACCTTCTCTGCTAATCTCTTGCCCCAGGTTATTGTTTTAAATTCAGGAATGAAATGCTGGACAGTCAGTTCCTGTTTCTTCATCATTTTGTGTTTTCTTTGTACTTTGAGCACTGCAGAAAATGCTGGAGGGACCTGCTGTGTTCGCATGCTTTGTGTCTTTTCTGTACTTTTCTTCTCCCTCTCTCTGAAAGAAGCCTCTTGGCATGCAGAAGGAGAAGCTGAAGGAAAAAATGTTGTGATGTCTGGAAAAAAAAAATTATTAAATGAACTATTCTCCTTTTTTGCTTTTCTTGTTCAAACCAGACTTACTGTAAGTTCTGACTAAAGGTATCACTTCTGGAAAAAGACCATATCCTGCAGAGATACCCGTACAAGCTAACTCATCTGTTTCAGAAATAATACAGCTATGTCAGGGCAGTGCTACCAGCCACACTCTGGCCTTTCTAAGTTGTTCAATATTTCACAGCTTCAGAGTCTGACTGTTTTCAGTCAAACTGGCTGTCAGTAATAGATGATAGACCACATCTCAGCATCTCTATTCTGAAATTTTATGTGAGGTAGTGGCCAGATAGTGATTTCACGGATGTTAAATTGATTTTTTATTTTTACTGTTTGTTTTGGGTTTTGTTTGGTTTTTTTTTCCCCTAGGATTAGCTGTTTCATTCACACTTGACTACAAACATGCCCTTGAATCTATACCCCATTTTCACTGTCAGCCATCTCAAGCATACTGCAATTTGCAGAAATCATTCGATATGTACAAACCAACATGGCAAGATTAGAGTAATGGAACAAAATAGTTTAGAATTACTATGCACATTTTTCCAGCTCACACTAAAAAAAGCTATGCACACTTACTCCAAGAGAATAGGGGGTTTTATAGGTTAATATGAGCAGATTGACTCAAGTTGGCTCTATTTTCAGCATCTCTGACCAGGTTTCAGAGCTTTCTCAATGTTACTGTTCACTGAAGTCATCAGGAAATACCTCTGGACCTTCTCAGACTTTTCTTTCCCTGAGTGACCTTCGTGTTTCCTTCTAAATACATTTTTCTGCATCACCTTGCCAAACACTAAGTGTGCCTTCAACAGTTTCTCCCCTAAAATGGTAACACAGGTGGTAAAACACTGTCCAGACCATCTGTTCTTATAGCCTCAATGTTTTTCCCATTGGGCTTCATCTGATCAGTAGCTATGGCACCTCACTTGTCCGCACTTCACCTGAGGCTGAACAGGACTTTATGATCAGACTGACTCAAACATAATCCAGATCAGTTCTTAGCTTCACTGACCTCCTATTAAATAGTCAAGAGAATATACCTGCAGCTACCAAGCTTTCCCAGGTCCATATGAAACCTGGAATCTTACTGCCAGAGGAACAATATGTTCCACAGACATATATTTTAGCTGGGTAACTTATTCGCTTGGCAAATTATAATTTTGTCAGGGGTTAGTTATTGAAAACTAGTAGTGCCTCTTTTGGGTATCATCGTACCATCTTCTCCTATTTTGTCCCCACCCAGCTTAATTACAAAAATAAACCTGTCAGCCTTAATTTAGTGAGATTATTTTCCATGCACCATATTACCTACATATTTCAATATTACATGTTGGGACTTCAGTACTCCAGATCCTTCTGCAGTGTAATTTCACAGTTATCTTTAAAATGTAAAAACATCCAGGCATTAGAAACAACTACTATCAGAAACAAACAATATTTTGTCAGTATGCTTTTTGCTTATGTGCAAATTTAACTCTCAGATATCTTAAATGTTCTCCATAGTTTCAACTAGCTGCATTTTGATCTGGACAGGCTAGAGAGCTGGGCGAAGGTGAACTTCATGAAGCTCAGTAAGAACAAATGTAGGGTCCTGCATCTGGGGAGGAATAATGCCAGGCACCAGTTTAGGTTAGGGGTCATCCTGCTGGAAAGCACCACCACAGAGAAAGACCTTGAAGACCTAGTGGACAGTAAGTTATCCATGGGACGGCAATGTGCCCTTGTGGCCAGGAAGGCCAATGGTATCCTGGGATGCATTAAGAAAACTGTCCAGCAGGTGTAGGGAGGTTCTCCTCCCACTCTACTCTGCCCTAGTGAGACCACACCTGGAATACTGTATCCAATCTTGGGCTCCCCAATTAAGGAGAGACAAGGATCTACTGGAGAGAGTCCAGAAGAGAGCTACGAGGCTTATTAAGGGACTTGAGCATCTCCCCTATGAAGAAAGGCTGAGAGAACTGGGGCTGTTTAGTCTTGAGAGGAGAACACTGAGAGGGGATCTTATATCTATAAATATCTGCAGAGTGGGTGTCAAATGGAAGGAGACAATCTCTTTTCTGTAGTGCCCAGTAATAGGACAAAGAATAATGGGTATAAACTTGAGCATAGAAGGTTCCACTTCAACATGATGAGAAACTTCTTTCCTGTGAGAGTGATGGAGCACTGGAACAGGCTGCCCAGGGAGGTTGTGAAGTCTCCTTCTCTGGCAACTTTCCAAACCCACCTGGATGCATTCCTGTTTGGCATGCCCTAGGTGATCCTGCTTTCGCAGCGGGGTTGGACTCGATGATCTCTAGAGGTCCCTTCCACCGCTAACATTCTATGATTCTATGATTTTCTTTTACTCTGTGGAGAAAGGGTTCTGGTTTTCAACAAGTCAATGTATAGAGCTTATGTTTACAAAGAAAACCTCAAAATTTAAGCCCACTGTCTCTCTCAATTTGTAGGTGACATGAAATAACAAGTCCAAGGGTAAAAAGGTTTTATTTATTTCTACTTATACTAAATCTGATGGCAATAAGGACACTTAAAATGTCAATAATTCCACTGGTCATCAAAGCATGAAAGAAATGCAGGAATAGCTCATACAAAAATAGCTACTTACTGTATTTGAATGATTACCCCTTGTAGTAGATCTTCAATCATGGATTGTTTGCCAAGTAGTACTGCACAACAGATTTAACATTTTTTTCTGAACAGGATTCAAAACTAAAAAACACTTGGCTAGCAAATTTTGCTTTTTCCCCCAATCTTTCTCCAATTATGCAAACATTTGTGTATCTAGAAATGAGAACAAGACTGCACTTTGAACTGAGTTTGCTCACCATGTTTGTAAAGAAAGATTTGACATTTCTCTGCTGTCAGTGAGGAGTTTTGTTTTATTTGAAGAAAATCTGCCTGATAACACACTTTATATGAACATTCTTTCCTATGCTGCTTTTCACTATTTCATTATATATGGGGTTGATTAAGGCCACTGAAATTTTATTAGCAATTTCTGCATGTACAGTCTTGCCAAAATAAGTGCTTGTAAAATCTTTTTTAAAATTACCTACATTATTGAACCTTAAGCACTAATTGCTACTACTGGAAAGTTTAAAAATCAAAACATTTTACCGAAGACAAGTACAATTCGGCTGCATTCAATATGTAGAAAAAATACACGTACTATACTTTCTAGTGTTCTTGCTACATGTATGGGTTGTGATTACTTGAGTGTGTAAGAAAGAAATGGAAACATCAAGCACGTTTTTGCTGTGATAAATAATGACAATTCTAGTGGAACAGAAGGAGCCTGTATGGCAACACAATGAAGGGAGGAGACCTCTCCAGCAGCCATCAAATACCACAAGAAAAATGGAGCATGACACCTCCAGAGGTTGCCAAATATTACAAAAGTATTCAGGTAATGTATCTGAAAGGTAAATGGCATATCTTTATGTTAAACCTACACAAAACTGCAAAAGCTCAGTGACAGCAGAAGCCTTGGAACAAAGAATGTGATTGTGGTTTAGTTGTGACCAGCCATGTGGCATACACAGAAATGAAACCAACGTGGGTGTGAAACTTGGCCAGTCAAATTTGCCATTCCATGAAAAAAAGAGAGCTAAATAGCTGCCCCATCAATAAAGAGAGAAAACATTCCTCTCCAGCAGATCACAGAGTGTCTTTTGAATGGCTGCTGTTGATTTGTTGTGCCCAATTATGAGCAAATGTGATACCCCACAGAAAGTTTTTCTGGAAAAAGGTGGGGAAGCCTGCTGAACATTTTTAATATATCGTTATTAAAGTTAACTTTGCAGATGCAGTGTTTTATACACTAATGGCTGTATGCCAGATGAATGATTACTGTAAATGTGTCAGTTAAATAGTCCAGTGACAGGTCCATATGTGCTCTATAAAGAAACTAGTTAAGCTGACCCTGATCAAAACCAGAATGATTGACTCAGAATTTCAGGTGCTCAGAAATACAAAGACCGGCCAGAGGTCTGCAATAGACTTAAGCAGATTCCTAGATCTGTTGTGATCCCCCTCTCCTCCTCTGTACCACATCTATGTACATATCCTCCAAACCTATACAATCAGTATCAGTTCCTGGATGCAAAAGCTTGTAGTCATTTTGCAGACAACCAAAGCAAAGACAACTTGGAAATGCTACTGCCACTGGATTGCGTTATGACCTCCCACCCGCTGGAGTTGCCACTAGGGGAGACTGCAGGAATGATCCGACAAAGTCTCTTCTGACAGCCTACTGCAAACCCACACATCCCCACAGAAGCAGTGGTCATGTCGACAACTGCTCCAGGGAAATGCAGAAAGCTTGCCCTGGAATTGCTTTGCTTTCCCAAAGAGCAGTGCAGCATAGGAGGATGGTAACCCTCAAAGCAATCTCCTGTATGCACAAAAGGGCATCAATCAAGACAACTGACTGCCCTGTACACCTGTACTCTTCTCAGACAGCAATATCTGCTGGCAAGTACCTCAGGCAGAGAGTGTATGTATCTTAAGTCCATTGTGTTTCCTCCAACAGAAATGAGAGATTTTACAAAGATAGCCTTGCTATATATTCTGAGTCAGTTTTGAGGCTCAGTCTTTGAAATAGTGTAGAAGATAACATTAACTGAAAATACCTTGGTATTGGTTTCAGAGGTAGTTAGTTTGCCTCACATCATAAGTTTCAAGAGCTTCAATATGTTACTAATTTTCAGCCACCGAGCATGGTCTTTTTAAGCAATCAGATGATGAAAGATCCTGTGCATGCTGCTTTTGTTCAACACCAGACCTGACTTTGATATGCTTGAAGCCATTTGTACCACAGCATTTATTTTCACAATTTTCAGACTCTGCTTTTCAGATTACAGTGATCGTTTTAAGGTTAATACCCTCTCCATTGCCTCCCGAAAACTGGTAATTTCTGTTTCTTCTATGAGGCTATTTGTACTGGCTTGAGAAGCTCTTTTAAGAACCAATCTTCTCCATCCTCCTAACTCTTTCCTGAAGAACAGGCACTACATAGAGAATGCAGAAGGACCAGAAGTCAGGAATGGGACATGGTGGAATTGTTATTTGTGCACCTTTAAAGGATTAAAGGCTGCAGTGCAAGAGTGGGCTTTATGACTTCAAGGTCGGTCTTAACTGCTGCTGTGGACATATGCCAAGTGTCTTCTATTCACTGGAAGCTAGGAGAAGTGACAGAATAGTTGCCTAATCAAAAAAAAAAATCCTCTGTGACACCAAATGGTAAAAGAAATGCAAGCTAGAAACATCTTCTGCTGTGTCACAGTAGGACCTACTGTGTTCAGCTCTGGGGCCCCAGTATAGGAAGGACATGGACCTGCTGGAGCAAGTCCAGAAGAGGGCCATAAAGATGATCAGAAGTCTGGAACATCTCTCCTATGAAGACAGGCTGAGGGAGTTGGGGTTGTTCAGCCTGAAGAAGAGAAGGCTCAGGGGATAACTACAAGTAGCCTTCCAGTACCTAAAGGAGGCCTATAAAAAAGCTGGAGAGGGACTTTTTATAAGGACATGTAGTGACAGGACAAAGGGATAATGGCTTTAACCTGGAAAAGGGCAGATAAAGATTAGATATAAGGAAGAAATTCTTCACTGTGAGAGTACTGAGGCACTGGAGCAGGTTGCCCAGCGGAGTTGTGGATGCTCCTGTCCTTGGCAGCATTCAAGGCCAGATTGGATGGGGCTTAAGGAGCCGTCTAGTAAATGTCCCTGCCCACAGCAGGGGGCTGGAACTAGATGATCTTTAAGGTCCCTTTCCAACCCAAACCATTCTATGATTCTAGGACCGACTGAATAAGGACACAGCAGGCAGGAATGGTTCTTTGCTGGCTTGCAGCCTGTTTGAATTAAAGTTTTCTGAATCATTACTTCAGCTAATTTAGCATGCATAATCAATTCTGAAGTGTCATTGTGGTTCACTTCATTAATAAAATAACACTATGCAACAGGAGCTACAAAGCAGTTTACTGCCAGTATGCTCAGTGTGACCAGAATGTAAATAGGTAAGTCGTTTCTCCACAGATACCCTTTTGCAATGAGCAAAGTATTGCTCTTCTAAAAAAAAAAAACCAAAAAACCAACAAACCATGTCTTATTAAAATAGGTACATA
Organism: Todiramphus chloris collaris; assembly: GCA_025345505.1. Lineage (NCBI taxonomy): Eukaryota > Metazoa > Chordata > Aves > Coraciiformes > Alcedinidae > Todiramphus > Todiramphus chloris. The sequence goes on from JANVCC010000018.1 coordinate 54,623,633, forward strand.
CTTGAGTTTTCTACTTTTTTGGTATATCTTCAAGTGTCGTGGCTTCCATGGCTGTGAAATTAACAGCTGCTACAACTATAGACTTGTGGCTTGGCTTGTTAGGATTTTGTGAAACTGCCAAATTTTTCCAGCAATGTCTCTCTCTGTGTTTGTTGATTATGGTTTCCTTTGAGGTACCTCCACATTTTTATGTCCATTCCTTTAGTGTCTAGTCTTTCTTTCCATGTATTTACTTAGCTATGGTCTCTCACATTTTTTCCTTATTCTGAAAATCGACTTCTCATCCTCTTTAAGCATAATTTTTATGTGTTTTAAAGTAAGTTCAGGTGGTGTTTAGGTCTCAGGAAGAAATGTTTAAGTTCTTGCTTTTGCTTTCTGAATTCTAGCAAAGATCAGTCCTTTGTGTCTGATCCTGTTAGAAAACAAAACAACAACAAAAAAAACAAACAAAACAACAATAACAAAAAGAGTTGCAAAGAGCTGTGTTAATCTGTTTGATGTTTGTTTCCTCAATTATTTGGAGGTTTGTATAGTTCTACAGTAGTATTGAAAGGCCACAACAAAAAAGATGGTCCATGAATTAAGGATCATTCAAGTGATTGTGTCAGAAGTATGACAAAGTATATTATTTCAAAACATGTAACAGTCAAGTTGTGATATGACAGTACCATGAAAAGCAGTGTAAAGGCAGTGGATGAAACCTTGATTGTTTTAAAACTGTCTCATCCCAGGCTACAATGAAGGCAGCAGTTCCCTTTTAAGGAGAACAACATCACTGAAGTTATGTGCTTGTAAAAATGCTAACATGGTCCTTACAATTATTCTAAACAGATAGTTTCAGATATGATATGGAAGTTTTAAGGCTGTTGTGCATAGCAGTGGTAAGGCTTTATCTAGAGTACTGAGTACAGTTCTGTTTACAAGAAAAGAACTAAATTATTTTAGTTTATTTAGGTGAGCAGAGAAAAAGCTGAGAGGGAATGTGCCGCCTGAAATGTAATTTATTAGGGTCATAGGAAAGGATAGCTATTCAAACTGGATGATAACAGATTATGAACAATGTACAAACAGGAGAAGCTGTGGACTGAAGGTCAGCAGAGACTCCTTAGCCAGAAGAGCAGGGAGATTCTGTACCCATGTTGGCAGGAGCAAACCCAGACTACTGCTAGAAGAAAGCTGTGTAAGTTTATGAAGGTCATTGTAAAATATTCTTCTGCAACAGCAGACATCATTTCAGCCCTAATCTAGAAAACAGGGGCAATAGGATGTCTTCAAAAAGCTATTTTTGTCCCACATGTAAATTTTGCTTTTGCGTGCTCTGAATTCAATGACTCAGGAGATCCCTTCTAGTCTTGTGATCCCATTTTATGCAGAAATCCTCCAGTGTTTGAAGGGTGGTGAGAGAAGACACGAAAGTATTTCAGGAAAAAATTACACTGATAAGAAACAAAGGATAACATCACTGATTCTTAAATGGAGGGGCTATATAACAGTCAGTTTTTCATAATGCTGGGACTAACCCTATGAACTAGTAGGAAACAAGGTACTGTATATCACAGAAACTGCTCAGTGTTTTGAAGATTTAGCATCTCCCAAATAAATAAATTATTTCTGTGGTTTACGTTGCAGTCCTGGTCTGCTGACATGAAAGGCAATGTTTTCACTGACGTCAGCAACAGAGGAACAGGACAGGTTTTAAAGTGAACTATGTACCTAATGAATCAAGTGGTTTGTCCCCATCATTCATTATAATTTTAAGCCATATGCACTGTTTCATTCAAAAACATGATTTCTTCTTCTGTGATAAGTGGCCTGCTTCTAAACCCTGAACTTTTTATTAAAAGCTTTGGAGTTTTGGTTTTAATCTTTGAGGTTTTCTCTGAGAACAAAAATTTTAAATCCTCTTTTTAGCTTTACCTATAATTTTCTCTTATACCTCTTTATAATACCTCTTATACCTATTTACACAAAATAAGTTCTTTTATATAAATTGAGTGCATTAGAGTTCTGCAGAAGAACATGTATTTTTCTTGTCCCCACTTTTTGTATAAATGGAATTTCACTGTTGTCATTCTTGCAGTTGTAGAGCTCCACTGACTGCTGTCAGACACACAAATCTCCTCATACAACATTGAAAGCTTCAAAGCAAAATATACTTTTTAAAGTTCTCAAGTCTGGCAAAAGCAATCTCTGGGCTATGCTGGCCTAATACACAGGATGGTTTGAAGACTTTAAACATGCATGTTGCTGCATGGGGAACAAAGCTCTGTTTTCCTCGGATGACCTCAGAATATCTGGGCAATCCTACTGCAGAGGGCATTTTTCCATGATTTCTTAAGACCTCAAAAAGCATTTTTCTTATGCCAGACACACCTACACACATAGTTTCCTTCTCTTCATTTTGAAATGCTCACTATGAATGGAAGGACACCTGTGAAGGACACCCTCTCAAACACTCAATCATTTCAACAATCATTGCCCCAAGAAAAACCATACTAATTACTAGTGAATGGCAAAGACAGACTATCATTATATGGTCATACAAACATTTTAGTTAATTGCTACATTAGTCGCAATTAATACAGTTATTCCTGCCTGGAATATTGCGTGCTGCTAATGAGGAAATTTAACAACTATACAAAGGATTGAACTTCAAAAGCCTAGAACAGCAGAGCTTCCTTGAAACTGAAAAGCTTTGTAGTAAGAATTTTTGTTCAGGACCATCTCTTCTGGCGCCCAGGGGTCCTGGGGATCTGTATCCATCACAAATAGGTTTAGCAGGAACAGAATAGCTGGGGCACTGCTGCCATAGTTGTACCACTCTGAAATGGTTTCCTTTCTCATCTCAGAAGAAAAGGATCCTCTCAGAATAGTGTATGATGCAAGTTTCTAGCCAATAATTACAGAGGATATTTCTGGTTTGCTTGCCTCAAGCCAGATCGTATTAGCTCCTTTTAGAATATCTGTTTCAAGCAGCATCAATATTTCAGTAAAGCCTTCTACCCGTGCAATGATTAATAAGGTTATACTAAGCACCCTAGAGGCAGAATTTTCTTTTTGAAAAACGATAAACTAATTCTATGACAATATCTGAAATATCCCAAAGGCTGAGTAGGGCAGCAAATTTCTATATACTCATTCAAAAGGATAAAGACTATGTTCACACAACAACAGTAATTTATAATAAAGGCCAATGGGGAAGGAATGTCTGAAAACCATAGGAAATATTTTTTAGAACCTATTAATCATTCAAATTGTTTCTAAATGCTTTTGAAGAGGTAGAACGGTGTTTTTCAAACTAATGTTTTCAGTAGTTTCTACTCCTTCTACCGGATTCATAACTTCCTTTTTTTTTTTCCTGAAATGATCTGTATTTCATACTTGGTAATTTTACAAGATTCCCAGCATTTCCTATATGAATGGATAGGACAGAACACATTCTTTGCGATGATCGTGGTAAACACACAAGTTCATCTCAGCTGAGGACATCATTGACTTATTTCTCTAAGCTACAAGTTTAGGATATTAAACCCCTACAGCACAGAAGTTACGATACACCATAAAGCAGTGTTTGCCCAACATGATGGGCACAGTCTAATTAAGACACAGAAAACACAGGAGACTCCACAGCTGAGACAAGAATTGTTCTAGTCTGTGCCTTTGGTATCTTTAACGTTATTCTTTCCTGAAGCAGGGAGGCTGTCCCCTGGGCTGGTGGAGTTCAAGAAGAATGCTAGTCTCTCTCCTCTTGCAGCATGAGGCCTCCTTCAAACTCTCTCTTCTGCATCTATTATTACCTCTGAAGTATGGTGTAGCCTAAATAGCCCCATACTTCCCCATCTTTCCTAGGGCTTTCTTCAGCCTCTTTGCATTAACTTTCACCACCTCCATCTTCAGATTTCCAGACCTCCAAGGCTTAGAATCACATGCTTGTTGTCACTTTACCACTGTTGCAACATTTAACTTATACAACATTTCTAAGCCATGTGCTCCATCTGGATATTACAACTCCCATTCAGAATTAGCTTCAATATTCCCCCAAAAAAGGCAAAGGAACACACAGAAGAATGGGTTATGAACCCGGAAGAAATCATTATACCATCTGCATAACCCACACCTTAACAGCCTCATTCACTAATCATGACTAATGACTAAATTAACCACTAATGCTGGTTAAGCAGCAGTGTATCTTCTAGAAGACTTGTGGCTGCCTTTCACAACTGTAGTTTCTGTTTCCACAGAGGCTCTCTAATCATCACATAGCCAAGAACTCATATCAAGCATATATATGCACAGTGGTCCCATAAAGGAGAGCACATGGAAGTTGTTTTTAGCAAATACAGTATCGAAGTTGCATTTATAAGAGGAAAGAAACATAAACAACCTAACATTCCTTTCTCCTCTATAATAATTCTAGACTTACCACTTTGACTTCAGCTAGACTTACCTCCTTCTTCTGAGAAGACAATTTAATCCAGCAATGAATGCAAGCATTCATAAACATACTGGGATCCCTCAGTCTGAAAAACATTTCTATGAATGTAATCACAGAATTGCCTAGATTGGAAAATATCTTTAAGATCACCAAGTCCAATCTTTAACCTAACACTGACGAATCCTTGAATAAACCATATCCCTAAGCATTAATACATACAATACTAATAAGAAAAACTCCTTGGATATATCCAACTATGAGCAGACAGATTTACATGAAAAACAAACAAATTATATTTAGGAAGCCCCCGTAAGTTAAAAAACTACTCTTTTCTCTTCTAGACATAGGTTATATTTGCATTTTTTTCAGCAAAAGGCAGATTACCTCCTGAATTTGTCAAGAATGAGTTTTCCAAGGAAGTGGTCATCCTTACTGGTATTCATTTCATTTGAGTATACCATTCTGTTCTGGAATGTCTCTTTTTTTTCCTTCTTTTCCAGGGAAGCAAGGAGTTTGGGTCTAGACTGGTAGGACTAAGCTCTTGACAGTATATGCCTAAACTATTTGCTTATACCAGGAGTTAGCCAGCTCACAAGAGCTGAGCACAATGTTGGAGGCAGCCCTGGAAAAAGCATTGGGGATGGGTAGCTTCCAGAAAGTAGTTTACAAATTACTTCTCCTAATAGCATAGTGGTTTATAACATTGAGCATTGGGTTCCTGACTGCATTCTTGTTATTTAAAATACTTAAAAACAATAGTTAAGAAGAATGACCATAAGGTTATGGGTTAACTAGAAAAAATACATTATCATTAATCATAACAAAAGAAAATTAAACTGTTGTGACTGCCATAATCTGTGATTGTGGTAGGCAGAACTTCATGCCTTCGTGTGGTTCATTGTCAAATCACAGCCTAGCAGCTGCATAATTAAGATTAAAATTATGGAAGAAACTATTTCTACAGGATGTACCTACTGAGCATAATTCAGAAACAGAGTAAGCTATCAGAAATAACATTAGAATGCCCAAGTATATATACATCTTTAAAAAAATGAAGCGAAATGCACATTAGAAATCCCCCCCACTGTTTAGGAACCCAACTTGATGAGCTACAGGATTGTTTTCCAAAAGCTCAAATGTACATGAGGAAAAGAAGTTGCCGAGGTTCAGAAAAGGAACCTAAGATAAACCTCTCTTGAAATGTTGTTAAGAAATGATGAGGGGAAAGGTTTAAACTGGTACCTCTCTGCATTTTTTCTCATTACCATACATGTCCAGCAGCAGAACTTCACTGACAGAATCATCCAGAACAATAATCATCACCCCTGCAATGATAGGATTGGTGACACGTGAGAAGACCTGTTTACATGAATTTGTTGTAACAAAACATTGGAATTACAAATAAGTTCCTTGAAATAGTCTGCTTACTCCTATTGCTATACTCCCTACAGTATCTGGTCAAGCATGATTCTGCTGGCGAGACTTGATGACGCCTGACTTGACATAATGGTGAAAAGCCCACTGAGTTCACATACATGTTATTTGTGTGATATTAAAAAAAAAAAAAATTACAATATTAAATAAAATAAAACAAAACTAAAGATGAAAACCGGAGTAAAGAAGGAATGTTTATTTCTGTCTCAGCTCAGCCCCCAGAAAAATAAAAAAATCTCACCACATGAACTTTGCTTTTCTATTTCCTACAAATCTTGCATGGGAGCAATTAGCTTAAAGCATGTGACTGTACAGCACAATTCAAATAGCACAAAACATTGAAGCTGAGAACTAGCTCGCTATTGTCAAGCTAGGCTTGACACATGCCAAAACCTCAAAGTTAGTGTCTTGACTTTTTTTTCCTTGTCTGAGGAGGTGAGCTGCAAGAGAACCACAGAGAATAGGAGAAATAGTGATGAGTGCACTTTCAGCAATAAGTGAATACATCCAGGGTATAGGGTTAATCAAAAAGACAATGTGTAAATTGCATTAATTTTAATTCAGGCAAGCATAACACAGGACTATGCAATTTCAAACAAAAATTAGAAATCTCTCAAGTAGAGAAATAGCCTGCAAATCTTACACTGTACATTTTAGGACATCTGGAGATTCTTTGTTCTTTTCAATTCCCGCTTCTCTCCTAAAGATCATTATTAAAGTGTCAAATAAAAACTGCTGGCAAGCCCTAAGTATTTCATAACATTGTGCTATCTTACATGATAGTATCTTGTTAGGGTGTGAGACGACAAAAAACAATATGTGGAAAAGCATTCAAATCAGAGAAGTCAATACAAAGCAGAATAAAAGTAGGAAGAGTACTCTCTTTGCTCATTTTCAGTGTCCAGACATCACCCAAAGAAAACCACAAGAGGCTCTTTGTGCTGAACAAAGGACCAAAGAATACCCTGGGAGGAAGGAACAATCATGAACTGAAGGGAAGAGAAACAGAAACCCAAGGAAAAAGGAAAAAAAAAAGTCCAGACCTTAATTTCTGTAACTGTTATGGTAACTTGCAAAATATGAACATCCAAGTCCTGTATTTTTTTTTTTTTTTTTAAAGGCTGCCAATCAAATTTCCACATTTGGTAAGTTTTCTAATAGTTTATATGTTTCAGCTGCTGTGTTCCACTCACTGGTCCTTTAAATCATTTCTACACCAGCGTGACTCTATTGAAACCAGCAGGGTTACAGCATAACAGAGCAGAGAATTAGGCCCACTAGTGTGATTGCTAGTTGCTAGACTGAAGGAAAAACAACTTTGTTTGAGCTTCACATAAGTTCTTTTAATCACTGCATGGATTGACCTAATGTAAAACACATCAGGCAATTCCTGTGCTTGGAGGACATCGAGTGAGCTGTATTTCTTTTTTCCCTAGTCCGGAGATTTACTGAACTAGTACAACAAATAGTTTGGATATCATAACTTTCTGAAGACACTTTTATTTCCACAGATGTGATCAGCAAATTAACAGAAGTTAGAAAAAAATGGTGGGTCATCTAGTGTACCATTTCACCAGCAAATTTCATCCAGCCTTTGAGGGCAGTAACTTTCATGTCTAATTAAAGCATTTCCTGTGTTTCAGTTAAAGCATATTTTCCCAAATGATAAACAGATCTGAAGATTTTGCAAGAAATTCACTATTTCCTCATTGGTTAACTTCATGTTTTATAAAATTATTAAAAAAAAAAATTAAAAATGGCTTTCTAGGAACATCAATGCAAAGAGCAAGGAAGCAAAAATAAATCTGAAAAGTATGCCACAGCACAGATAACTGTTGCATCTGCCACTAGTAGCCATTCACGTCAGTAAAATCTAGAAAACCTACAAATGGCTTTCACCCTTAGCAGGGTTTAGGCTCAAGATGACTTCTCAGGACAGCACCAGGAAGCTTCCAGAACTACAAAAAAATCACAATTCTAATACAATCCCTGAAGAGACATCTCATTCTCAGGCTAAGTAATTCTCTGCAGCTGCTCAGGCTTCATAACACCAAATAGAAACTTGTAGTTCCCAGAATTAAGTAGTTTGCTACAGCTGCTAACAGTCATTTGTAGGAATAGCAACAGCTGAGAGATCCCCAACATTAAAATTTGTATGTAGAGGTCATATCATTACATTTCTTGACTCAAGTGTTCTTAAAAATGAGAATTTACTGTTCTATTTAACCCTCTATTTATCCTTATATATCTAAGGACACTAATTTGCTCCCATTACACACTGACAACAGATTTTTGTGCTTTTTACTTTTCCTAGGCACTCTGTCTCCAGGTGGCAGAAAGTGCAAAGACACTGAGATTGTTTGTTTCCCAGTGCACTTCCAAAGCCCTGCAAAACATTTGAAGGGGCTGGGCTTTTTGTGTCTTTTTTTTTCTTTAGGATAGAGACTGTAAAAAGTGTTTACCTGTTTGACAAGACTATTTTCATTTCATAAATTCAGTTATAGGAAAGCTGGTTTGTTAATAGAGAACATGTGATAGAAAGATGGGAGATTACCACCCTTCCCAATTGATCGAAACACTCACTATTAATGAACACTGACAGGTTTCTCTTCTTCAGTTGCATTTAATTATCGTTTAAAGTAATATCACAATATCTTTTGCAGTACCCCAAAAACTCACCAGAGACTCATTAGGTTCACAGCAAACATGAAGACCTGTAGCTATGGGAGTAGTGACAAGTGGCTTAACGGGACTCATGAGACTCCCACTAAGCTGCTTAGCAAAACCTGCTCCTCAAATTCTGATGATAACCATAATGTTGCTATGCTCTGCTTTGAATGAGGTGTATGAGGCTATATAAAACTGAGGCTAAGGTTTTGTCAGCATTAAAGCAAAAATTCTGTGAAAGGTGCTAAGTAGCTAATTCAAACAGCATGTCATAGGAACTGATGTACCACATTAGTTTAAAGTCCCATTAAAGAAATTTGGCCTCAAATTTACCATATTTATTTAAATAAGGTGGGTCTAGGAAGGTCTAGGGAAAAAGAATTCAAGTTATTACTGGTATTTCACAAATCACTGCATGTACTCACATTTTGTGCCTGCATCATCTGCAGCATCAAAGAGCTGGGCCCCATCTTGCTACCCTCTGACAGAAATCCCACATATACAGCCACAACCATCTATTCCTGTGAAGTAATACTGGAGCCAGCGGTGGCTGGATTTTTATATTGTCAGATCTGGGAGTAGAGAAGGCCTTTGGGAACTTTTCCTGCTTTTCCTCTGCTGGTCAACCACATAAACAGCTGTAGTTGGGAAGGAGAGGCTCTGTCTCCTGGAAGATGGGTAATCATAGTGTCTTTTGGAAGCTGATTATGAAGGAACTGATTATATTGTTATGAAGGAACAAATGATCAGGCACTTTTATATTTCTGAAGCTGAGGAGCTTTGGGAAGCAGCATGGTTTAGATGAAGCTGGCTGGGGCATAAAGTGGGTGACAGTGGGAGCTTTCTATTTGCAGCAGCAAGAGATGGCAACTGCTGCCTTGGAAGGAGGCAAGGACACCCCCGCCTGTGCCTTGATGTGCAGAGCCTGAATGCCTTCTTGACTTTATGCAACCATCCTTCCTTCTCAGCTTCCACTGCCATTTCCAGTCCAGATTTTGGAGGTGAATCACAAAATCACAGAACAGTTGAGGTTGGAAGAAACCTTCGGAGGTCATCTGGTCCAACCCCTCTGCCCAGGCAAGGACACCTGCAGCTGGTTTCCTAAGGTCATGTTCATCTGGCTTCCAAGGGTGGAGACTCCACAACTTCCCTAGGCAATCTGTGTCAGTAGACACTCACCCATACAATGAAAGTGTGTTTCCTGATATTCAGTGGGAATCTCCTGTGTTTCAGGTCATGCCCACTGCCTCTATCCCTGTCACTAGGCACCACTGAGAAGAGCCTGGCTCTGTCCTTTTTCACATCCTTCCTTCAGGTATTTATTTCTATGCATTGACGAAGTCCTCCAGAGCCTTCTCTTCTCCAAACTGAACAGTCTCAGATCTCTCAGTGTCTCCTCATATGAACAGGTTCTTCCATACCTTAATCACCTTTCTAATCTTTTGCTGTGACTCCCTCCAGTATGTCCCTTTCTCTCAAGTACTGGGGCGCCTAGGACTGCAGATGTGTCTTACCAGCACTGAGCAGGGGAGATGGATCATCTTCCTCGACCTGCTGGTGACACTCCTCCTAATGCAGGATAAGGAAGGAAATGCCAAGGGGCCTTGTCTTCACGCACAGAGAAACACTGATGTGCACATTGTTAAAAAGTCCTCTAGATTCTTCCTGAGCATTTCAGCACTTCTCATCAAAACATCTGACAAATGACAGAGTCAAGAGCCTGAACTTCACAAAGCTGAGGCACCTTTTGTGTTCAAAAGATGACTCTCTCTGCAAAATTAGCTACATGAATTTACTTTACTGGTAGTTCAGTAACTCATGCGCCTGATAGTATTGCTGTCCCTGATAAAACCATCCTACAGCTCAGCTTGAGTTTGGGACATTTTTTTATTGGTTTGTTTTGTTGTTTTTTTTAATTCTGAAGAACTATGAAAAAAATTGGAAGTCACATCACGAGAAATTAATAACAATTTTGGAAAATTCCTCCTCACATAACTCTTAAAGAGTCTCTGTTCTGATTTGGGACAGTGACTCAGTTCATGAATTGGAAATGTGGCATAATTTTTCTGTTTCTCAAGACTTCTGGAAAAAGAAATCACATTCAAGCACATTTCAAAAACTATGGAGTTATACTGCAAACATTTACCTGCTAATATCTTCATATATCATGGGGATGATAACCAGACATATTTTACTAAGGATCCTTGAAAAAATCATAGAATCATAGAATTGTGTGTAACCCACAATATTCTCTAAAGGATGGAGATTAACAATAGGACATTAGTGACTAATCGAATTTAGAGTAAAATCAATACTCCTTCACTTACTAAACAGTCTCTAAAGTTTTTGTGGGTTTTCAGTAGATGAAGATCTCACAACAGAAAATTATGAGCATTGGATAACAAGAGAGGCCTGAGGTCCTTGTCACTAACATGGGGAGCAAAGATCCCCATGATAACCATTAGAATAATAAGGAAAAGCGGAAAGAAAAAGAAGAGATACCTTAAAGCCTTTAATACTTTTGAAAATTAGGTAATCAAACTTTGGTTGGATTAACATGCCTAAACTTTCTGGATTTAGAAATTCCAAGTGTTTTGAGATCTGCATTGTATATCGGCTTTCTAAGTAAAAATGAGCTCAGATTGCAATCTCAAAAAGAAACAAATTTGTAGAAGGCTGCGAGCCAGGTGAATGTGTTTGCACTGGTTCTTGTGATATATGTTACATTTTATACTAAAGATTAGAAAGAAACCACAGACAGATCGTGGCATGTGTAGTATCAGTTCACAGCAGGAACTAAAGATGAAAATCTCTAGAGTCAGAGTTCATGACGAGCTCTAAGAATCCTTCCAGGTGTTTTCATGGAAATTGATACAATAGAGCACAGAGATGAAAGAGCAAATATATATGATTTTAAATCATAGCTTCAGGGCTTAAAGCTAAGCTCAGCAGGTACTAGGAGACCCAGCATGGATTTCAAAGCAAATATACATCTGAAGAAAGCAATTTTTCATTACAGTCATATTTTACACTTCATTCACTTTTTGTTTTCTTTTTTTTTTTTTTTTTTTATGACAGTTTTCTCTTCCTACATTATCACAATCTTTTTTTCTGCTACTTCTGGTTAAAGAAAGAAAAGGTTTCATAAAATCACAAAATGTATTTCTGCTTGTGTCTGTGGCTGCTTTATTTACTGTTTCCTGACTATGCACAGAATTCAGGCATAATTCAACTTAAAACAAGGCAAGCCAGCAGCTCATGCTCTGCATTTACTAAAGTATTAGGTATGTAACAGCAACAGTTAATGAAAAATTTCCTATGTCAGATGTGTTCTGTGAAAAAGAGAGTGAAGAGACAAGTCCCATTTACACTTAAGACTTGCCATGGCATTCTCGAGAAAACAACATTTTGAATGGTCCAGTTCAGTGGTGATAAGAGGGCAGGAATTCTATTATATTCTCATAGCCATAGATGCAAAAATAATGCATTCATCTGGATTTTTGAGCGAATACATACTGAATGTTTTACACGATGGCTGTTCCTAATATCTGAAGGAAGCAAGTGTAATCTGAGAGCCACTCATGACATTTCTGACACTTCCAGACACACAACCAGATTTATACATGCAAGATTCTCCAAAAACACAATAGGCACCTTAGATGGCTGGAGAGATGACTGTCATGCTTGGGTTGGTAAGTTCTTGCTTATTCTGTGTGCAGGCAAAGATTTTATAGACAAGTATCTGGAAAAAAATATAATTATGGTTCAATTTTATTTCAGAGAGCAATTTATTGATACTTTTGGATAACGCACTCCATGTCTTAGATCACTATAAAGACATTCAAGCTATTTGATGGCTTGCATATGGAGGGGTAGCATCTGTATATTGTTTGTATTCCAGACCTTTGTATTACACTGAAGAGACATACAGCCTCTAGAACTGTTTACAAATAAATATACATAGTAGATTTTTAAAAGCAACATTAGCTCTTTCCTTTTCTGTTATCATTTATTTTGCCTGACTAGTTTAACACAATCCAGTCCTTTGTTCAGTTACCAGCAAAACCACTTTACAACAGCTCCCTGGAATTTATAGATTTTTCCATTCGCAAGTAAACTTTTTAAAAGTTGTTAAAAAAAACTTCAAATAATTAGTAATTGAATGTGTAAGAGAAATACTTCTTTGAAAACACACTGAGGACAGAAACTACAATTTTATTCAGACTCTCTCCTGAATTTCTGCCACCCTCCGTGCCAGAAATACAGCCACAGAGAGTAGTATCGGGCAACATCAACTTTGCAATAGGGCACATATAACAGCTTTTTCCAGTTGCAATTTTATATGAATAGAGCTCTGACATAGGGAATTTTTATTTACCCACAGGACTCAACATAGAAACAACTTGTTGTGGTTTAGTTGAAATTTAAAGGTACTTCCACTACCATATTCTGCTTCAAATAATGGCAAGGCTATGACATACATAAAAGATTACTTGGATATAAGCAAAGAAATGCTTTATATAGAAGGCATAGAAACAAATTGATTGTCCCCAGGTGCATGCTAACTCTGTTGTGAAAACCCATAATACTACACACTGTTTAGCAAATGCATTTATCTACTGGGTACATTCCATACAGGGCTATATGAGAAATTCTAGAATAGAAGTAGAAGGCATGCTTTACTTCTAAGAGCAATAGAGCATTTTGGATGATAGGGAGAAAGACAGGAAAGAGAAAGGGAGAAAGGAAAACAGAAGATGGAAAAAAAATATGAAAATGGCTTGGTTTAGGTTCAGAAAGAAAGAAAACAAAACCAAATATACAAGCATGAACTAGTTATTTATTGTCATTATTATTGAATACCACAATATTCCACATTTCTTAAAACCTTTCAGACAAATATTCTGAAGCGTTAAGAGACTTTCAGGAATTCATGAAGGTGAGAGGCAATTCCACTGGAAGGAAAGTTGAGTTGTATAGCAGTTACGGGATTTATCAAGGGTCAGTGGCTGAACTGGTAGCATGTGGAAATAAAAGCATGAAGTTTCTATTCTAGCACCCTCATCTCACTAATATACTTCATATAAAAGTTTTTTCTGCTTCTCACGGACATTCTGGCAGAAGTTGAGTTACTTAATAGAGCAAAGCAGTACAATCTGCTGGTTTTTTTTTTTAAATTGCATTTGCCTGAATCACCATTATTTTTAGGAAATAACATTGAGTAAAAACCCCTGTAAAATTGTTCTTGCTTCAATGTCAGTTGGACAGATAGACACTACAGGTCCTTTAGACATGCAAACAGTTATGACCAAGCAATGTAGAATCTAACAAAATAAGAGCTATCTAAAAAGCTTTCCTTCCTCTTGTGAAACTAACTTCAATATACATATACATAAACTTAGATGCAGATTTACATAGATATAGATCTGCTTTTACGTTCAACCTTAGTTAAATTATCATCTGTCTCCAATAAGCATGTTTCACTAATGTCCCACTAATGATCCTCTTTATTGTCCTGAGCTGGATTTAAAAAATAAGAACAAGTTTAAGTCACACAAATGGAAGCTACTAGTGATGCCATGTAACATGAGCACTGTTGCAGCCATATTTAACACAAAAAAACAAGGTCTCTTCAGATATAGTGCTGAGCAATCCAACCACATTAGCCATTTCTGCTGATTGCTGCTTACTGGGAACACTGGACCACAGAGTTACCCCATGAGCAAGAGAAGCTGTATTCATACACTGAGAACAGTGGATTGCTGTAGCTGGCGGAAAGAGAGTCAGTGGTACGAGTCAGGAATAAAAACCTCAAAATGCACCACATATCTTAGAAGTTCACAGAATCATCAAAACTTCTTCATGATTACGTGAGCCAGATCAGTCCCCTAATTGCCTGTGGTTTGGCTGTCATCATTTTCACATGTGCCATGATTACTTTGTAAAAAGGTTACCCATTTGAAAAGCTAACCCCTTGATTAGGAGGCAGACTTACACCACATATTATAAAAGCACATGGAAGAAACAGATTCAGTTTCTGCCCTTTCAGTGAAGTCTAAGTGGCCTTCCCTTCTTGAACTGTTCACATTAACCAGAAAGCACAAAGAACTGTCACTTGCTCTCTGCATGTGGCCAGGGCAATCTCCAGAAATTTCTTGCAGTACATCAAAGACCTATATTGCATGTACTAACATGTATCTGAATTTAAAAATATTAAAAAAGGTTAATTATCTTCAAGGATCATGCAGCATGGTTAATTTAAACACCCAGTGCCTGCTGGGTCCCCATTAGAGGTTATGCCACAGTCGTGACAGATAATATTGAACTGCAATTTCCACACTCAGGACACTGGCTGAATCTAATTTGCTGTATGCTTCTACAGCAATGAACTGCCAAATTGTAGTGAGAGACTTACTTGGCATATTGATCAGGTGTACCATGAGCAGTCTTGCATTCAGCCACTGGTAATGTATGTCAGTAGACTTCATAGTCTCAGTCTACTGTGCCTTATTGCCATTTGAATAGGTCTCATATGTGTAGTTATAATGCCTAACTGCCTTCGTAAAGTGTTTGGAGATCTACAGGAGGAAAGGCCAGGACTGCTCTGCAAAAGCAAAACACCTGTCATATGGTCACTCATGATTACAGAATCACAGAATCACTCAGGTTGGAAAAGACCCTTGGGATCATCATGTCCAACCATTAGCCCTTCTCTACAATTTCACCCCTAGATCATGTCCCCCAACACCACATCCAAGCGATGTTTAAACACATCCAGGGATGGTGACTCAACCACCTCCCTGGGCAGCCGGTTCCAATATTTCACTACCCTTTCCATGAAGAATTTTTTCCTAACGTCTAGTCTAAACCTACCTTGTTTCAGTTTGAGGCCATTCCCTCTGGTTCTATCCCTAATTACCTAAGAGAAGAGACCAGCACCAGCCCCTCTACAATGTCCTTTCAGGTAGCTGTAGAGAGTGATGAGGTCTCCCCTCAGCCTCCTCTTCCTCAAACTAAACAGGCCCAGCTCCTTCAAACGATCCTAATATGATCTCTTCTCCAATCCCTTGACCAACTTTGTTGCCCTCCTCTGCACCCACTCCAATACCTCAATATTGTTTGTGGACAAGTTCTATGACAGGTTCAATATTGCAGGGGACAAGTTCTATGACACAAAGCATTCCTGGGACTTCCATGTACTTCTGGAAAAATATCACCTTTACTTTTAGCTTCACCAGGGAATCTGGGAATCCTGTCACTAAAAGGTAATGCAAAGCAGTGGTCGATGGCATAGCCACAGTTTTAAATTTTTAGAATAAGCAGCTAACACCATAAAATGATGCTTCAGAAAACAGTAATGGATAGTCAGCCAAATTCTGAGCTCACCAATACTCCAAGTAATTCCTGTGAAGTACTGAATTTACACTTTTCCAGCAAATGAGATCAGCACAGGCCTTATTTAACAGAGCAGGTCTCTAGCTGATGTTATTGTTGTAGCTCTTTAATTCTCAGTTGATGTTCTGACTGTCTGTAGCTTGAGTCAT
The DNA here is from genome assembly GCA_025345505.1 of Todiramphus chloris collaris. Classification (NCBI taxonomy): domain Eukaryota; kingdom Metazoa; phylum Chordata; class Aves; order Coraciiformes; family Alcedinidae; genus Todiramphus; species Todiramphus chloris. The sequence goes on from JANVCC010000018.1 coordinate 54,639,713, forward strand.
AATGCTAGTGTGTTGACATCTCTTTATCATGCAAATAATTTATCTGACAAAGACAAACTATTGATCCACTCATCTTTATTGCTTCTTAGGGTACAATCCTTATTTAGACTGGTGAGTGGAAAACAGTGGCATATGTCAGTATGACATCAGTGGTGATGTCACTGATAGGAATACATATGGTATGACACACACTTAGCTCAGCAAAGAACATCTTCTTATAAACACACTGTTTTACCTTGTCCCTTCTATCCACTGGATTTTAAAGTTGTAATGGTGGAACTTCACACAATCAGGAATATTTACTGTAGTTTGTGATCTCAGCAAGTTTATGGACAAGGTGATCTGCTTCAAAAAAAAATATTTATTTTGGTTACTTGGATTACTGCCTGCACAGGAAACAATGAAACAGATGTCAGGGAGCCAGATGAGTAATAGAATAATTTTGAAGAGTGATCTGAGCTTCTAAAAAGATGACACTTGAGAGGTCAGAGGCACAAAACATTTTCCACTTTCTTTCTTTCTTTCTGAAAGAAAAAAGCTATGTGTGATTCAACCTTGTCACGCTGGTGTGATCAGTGCAGCTATTGTTTAGATCTGTTCAGCCATTACGAAGGTCTTCAACAGTGGCATTTTGTGGGGTGGGGGGGAAGAAAAACATTTTTAAGAGATCTAAAAAGCAATGGCAGGGAGTTGTATTACAGCTGGAGAAACCATCATACAGACCCAGCTTTACCAGAAAGGCTATGAAACTATTAGCCACCCAGCCCATTTCCAGCAGCACAGCCTGCACAGCCGTGCAAGCTTCCCCTTCCCTCCCGTTTAGGGAAGAGTTGCAGTCAGGGCTGTCCTAGTGCTAAGTGAGTGTTGAATCATTATCATCACAGTGATAATGACAGCCCTTCTTAGTCCAGACAGGGAATCTTCCCCCTCCCCAGTGCTAGTTCCTGGACAAGTGACTGAAAGATGCTTCCTGTCCACGAAGTCTACAACCAAAGCTGGCAGGAGAAAAAAAAAAAAAACAGGTGTGTGGGTGACACTGTCAGTGTTTCTACTTCAGACTGGGATTGTGAGGTACCCAGACCTGAAGGAAGTGGCCTGAATTCATAAGAGAATGTTACAAGAGGAGGGGAAGCTGGTGGTGTCTCAGTCCCCAGGCACTTTGATCACAAAACCATCTCTGAACAAAAGTTTCTAAAATTAACAACTATTTACCCATTTTCAACTGGGCTAGGTAATAACTCTAACCATGATAATGGAGGCATATACAGACCCCTCCACCCTGAACATGACGAGCAACCAAAATCCAAAGGGCTCTAAAAGTACAGAACAGCTTGAAAGGGGACCCCAAATGTACAGGAAGCAAGCATTTCCCCTAAGGGTTTGTCACAGCAGGCATGTCATAACACTCTACCAGGGGCAAGCGGTAGCTGCAGTCAGAGGATTTCTGTAACAGCAATACCATGGCAGAAAAAGGCAAATAGCAAAGTACTCAGTTACTCTGTTTTTACTACTATACATTGCAAGTTACCTGTAGAGAACAATTGGTAGACTTTCTGGGGATGTTGTATCTCACACGGAAAACTCTTTGCTCTAGAAAGCAAGCCCAGAACACGTCTTCATTGCGTGAACACATCTTCAAAGTGTGTCTAATGCAGAGAACCTAGATAATATCAGCATCAAGCCACAACAGAGCCACAGGACTGAAACGTTCTATTGAAGTAAAATGCTGCCACCTTCGGACTAAACTGAGGATTATCAGAACTTACACGGAGGTAAAATACACTGTGAAAAACATTGAAAGTCAGAGGAAAAGGCAAGAAACAACAAACGTGTCAACGTCACACCAATAATACTTAGTTACAGGTTTTTCTGATAAAACATATAACTTTGACTTGTAAGAAAGAGAGAAGAATAAATTATGACCATGCTTCCTGGAGAGCTTGACAGCTATTAATTTCTTACTACTCTGTACAATGTTCTTTTCTTATAAATAAAGGCTCAGAAAATGCTGTAGAATAAGCACGTGTTGGTTCTGTGCATTGTTACTCTGCATTGAGAAACCTTTCTTTTGCAGTGAAAGAAACAGAAATGAGATGGGGGATTACAGAAAATTAGAAATTAGCTGTTCAGATCAGCTTTGGTCTAACACATGGAGCTTGTCATGTTATATTGCTTATTACAAAGACAGCATGGATTTCTTGACATCTATAACTTCCATGAGCAAGATCAAGAAGAAGAAAAAGGTAAAGTGTTTTTTCCCTCAAGCTATGGGAAAAGGACAGCCTGGTTTTCCTTTTCACCCTCACCTCAGAGAAACTCTCTGGATTCCTCTGGTATTTGTACAAATTTTAGGGATCTGGCAGAAACTTGGAACTACCCATGAGAAAGTCTTTTCCCTCAGCTTTGAGATTTGAGTGCCCTCCTTTGCCAGCTTTTTGGCAGTGTGATTGCACTGAAGTAAGGTTCTCAGCAGCTCACCCGTCAAAACCTTACCGAGCCATCTGTAATATGAGCTTGTGAAAAGTAGAGAAGTCATACAGCAAACTTAAGGAAGCCTCTGTCTGGATTTATTTTGTTGAGTATTTGCACAGAGGTGAGGTGTCTGTATATACTCTGCACATGACAGCCCAGAGAACTCTCACTTTTGAGATGGCAGAAAGATGATCATGCCACAGGTATGGCTGTCACCTTGTGGGAATCAGGGAAAAAAGCAGTCAAGGTTGTTTTGGTGGTGTAGATCAGCAGAGCACAACTAAATTCCACAGGTGGTCAGGACCTCAGAGTCCACAAGATGGTACTCACAGCACTGTCCAAAAACGACCTGCTACATAAATCCCAAGAGTTGATTCCAACAAGCAGCAGAGCATGGTGTTTAGCTGTAAGATCAAAGCATGCTGTTCTGTGGCTCAGCACAGAAAGCAGCCTGTGCCTTCCAAAGAAACACAGCCAAGTTCTAACACTGCATTTCTTCCTCAAAATTAGAAAGATATCTGCAACCTCACAAGCAAGGCTTTTCAAAAAACAATCAAACAAACAAACAACAACAAAAAAACCCCACCACCAATGTTTTTATGTTTTTATTATAAACTTTAAAAATACAGTATTTCTTGTTAGCAGGATTTCTTAATGATGACTTTAACTTGTTCTTGGAATTCAGTTATGCTGAAAAAAAAGTTAGCATAGCAAAGATCAGGCTGCATGAAAGTCTGCTCCAGTCTTTTTATGTGCAGGAACACATCAAAGGGCTTCAAGGGGTTTAATAATGGAACTATGACAGCCTGAAGAATAAACAGAATTTGAGTGGACAGATGCACAGGACTTAGAGCTTAATCTAGGAGTCTGTGATTTGCTGAAAGGAGCCAATATTAAAGTAATTATGCATTTAAAACAATTACTATTTATTCTTCAAAGAGTCATACTCAAGTGAAGTAACCCATTTTAAATTATTTCTGGTAATTGCATTCTACCCCCAAATTATATGTCTGCATACTCTTTGAACTAAGCTTTCCAAAAAAACCCCAACCAACCCACCCCTGTATTTTTGCTTAAAGATTACCCGCATCTTGAATACTTCCCCTCTAGCTTATCATTTCCTGAAACTGTAATACAGGCTGTTAAGCCTGAGTAAATATCACTAATTTCAGTTTCTGTATCCAGGACAGAAGTCAGTTTAACAATGAACAATTGCAAATGCCCAGATTGTTCACTTACCATTGACTTTTGATAAGCTGGAAAATTCTATAAAAGCATCACGACATTTCTATTAAAATTGTGATAGCTCACCCACACATAATTGCACTGAGCAAAATGACTGAGAACAAATTTAGGAGAGATCATAGTACTGCTTTGGATAGCATACAATAGCTTTCCATTCAGGAACCTCAACATACAAAATATGATCTAAAATAATTCCCAGACCATCCACCATTTCTACTGAGACATAATCACATTATTCTTATGCAGCAGAAACTAGTGAACAAACTCCATCATCTATACCTTCTACTCACTAGCTGGGACAGTAGTGTAAATTTTACTTCTAAATGTAATTAACACAGTTAATGATCAGTTTGTGGGGGAATATCCAGTGCTACACTTACAAATATATCCTGCTTGCATATACATACAGAAGCTAATTTTAAACTAGCTAGCTGTAATACTGCTGACAGCGTAACTGCAGCAGAGCAGGCTCAGTACAAACTCTCCTCCATGGAACTAGGTCATTTTGGGCAACTGATCTATGCCAAGAACCAACTTACTGCAACCTATGCTGCTAGCTAGTTCATAGATGTCTCAGTTGAGGCTACATGAGGTGCAGTCCCACTTATGAGTTTCATATTCACAATGAACAGAGTGCTGTTCCTAAAGAAAATGGTTTGGTTTGCTGAAGACATGACACTGCTCCTCCCAGTCTGCCTCAAGTCCACCAGACCGACTCATTCTACCCACAGAGTAACTCCTCTCCCCCTCTATGCCTTGTCACACTGTCCATCATCTTTTGTTCCATCTTGAGACTGTGTCTAGGACTTGATCTCACACAGGCATGTGTTAGCTAAACTAGTCATCTCTTCTGCCTATATCTTCTCCTGTATCAAAAGAGAAAGATCATCATCTCCAGAGAGGGAATATTACATCCACCTCAGACGCTATCTCAGGGGAGGGACACCTGCCCATTGAAGAACAATTTCCACAACACAGAGAGTCTTTGAAGCAAGATTAAAGATATTTGCTTTTCTATTATTCTTGTTGTTTTCTAAAGTAAGGGCAGAACTCTCCTACCTATAGAGACACCACAGATTAGTTGCTTAGATTAGTTCTCTAGAGACAAATTCAGTTGTCTAAACATTGGCATCTAGTGAGATTTGAGTTGCTGCAGGGTATCTAACATATCCTTTGGCTTTGGCAGGTATGATAGGATGTATAAGAAGCCCACTCTATTCTGATGTGGTAGCCAGCAGCCACACTGAAAATCACAGAATCACAGAGCCACAGAACCACAGAATGGTAATGATTGGAAGGGACCTCTGGAGGTGTTCTAGTTACACCATCACAAATTGCATAGAAACCTACACTTATGCAACTGAAGGCAGTCTCTGCTGTCTAGGTATCTAGACTTAGTTATGACTACTCCCACGCTTACTTTCAATATTGAAAGAGTGTGTGATTTCCATTTTCTGGGTAGCTCAAGCCTGTGAACTCTATCCTACAGCAAAACCATAGTCAGAAGTGGGCACCTCCATTTTAGTGTGGGTAAGCCTGCTGTTGACGATTATGTATCACACACCTCACAGTGACATTAGAATTACTGGGTTTTGCATGTTGCAACTTCTGGATAGATAACATGCTTTTTTTTACCTTTGGTAAAAAAAACATGGAAATGAGCTCTAAGCATTTATTGGATATCTTACAAGCTACTTGTATGTTAGTTCATGGTCTGTTACAGAGTTCAATTAATATCAGCATAAAGGATAAATGCCTGAAGCTCTGATAGCACATACACCTCTTTTAGACCCTTGCTAGAAGTCATGTCCTTATGTAATTTCTTAATTTAAAATACTTCAACATCAACCTGTTTCCTAAGTTCCTTAAAATTTCCTCATAAATTTTCTGCATGCCATCTCAAGCCATTTACAGTTTTTTTTTTATGTAAGGGAAGTTTAAGCAATCCATTATTATATTCCATAACACTATCAGCCATCTAGGTGCCTTTGCACGAATAAGGATATAAGGTATTAGCACATTTTCTCATCAGTCTCCTGCTTTAATTCACTTTTCCTCTTGAAAGCACTTAGAAATATCTGTCATCTGCCTTTATCCTGAGGTAAAAATATATGATACATACTGCCCGAGGAATTATGTATCGTGTAGATGGCTGTTCTAATTCCTCTTGTACAGCCAGCTCCTATTTTTGGCCACTCGGTTTTCTCTCCAGAAGAAGTCATCCATCTTACAGGTCTTCCCTGGGTCAAAAAGCTTGGTCTGACCAATTGCTGGCTACTCCTGCAGTCACTCCAAGTGCAGTCAGTCACCAGCACCCCAGTTCAGGACAAAGGGATCTCCCCAGCACCTGGATATCCTAGTGGCCTATTCCAGCTTCAGGTGCCCAGTGAGTTTGGTGGGTCATGGTAGCTAATGAGTGCCCCTGCCTGAGGTCACCTCTGACCCTAGAACAACACATTTTTTCCAGCAGTTCAGGCAAGCGGCTGCATCTTTTTTAGCTCTTTATAATTCAAATTCCTTTCTCTCAACAACTCCTTGAGCTGATCTTTCCTGTGCTGTTTATAATTCTTTTTTTTTTCTCTCTTTTTGTTTTTTTTTTTTTCTCCATACTGTCTTTTCCTTCTGCCTTCTGGAAAAGGATCCAAGAAAACAATATTTTTCTCTTGCTTTTCCTTTCAGCAATAATGTTTTTTATTAGTATGTTTGGGGTTTTTTTACCATTAGTTAGGCAGTACCTTTCAAAATAGTCTAATCTCACTACTTTCACTTTCATAGTGAGAAACTGTTTTGTGTGGAGTCTAGAGCTAACCCACTCTAAGGAAAAAGTGTGAAGGAAAAGGTCCCAAGTGCACCCCCATCCCTGCCTTCCACTGCCCTGGAGGCCCATGCTCTCCTTAGCTTAACCACAGCCCAGGACGCCATTTCAGCCCACTGGGCCATCCACTCCTACCCCAGTGATGCTGCAGCAGGGCTGGTCTCCAACACCTGCCTGGTGGTGAGCCCACCCCATCCTTCTTCCTCAGGGTGAAGGTAAGAGGTGAGCATATCCAAGGAAGGGTTGGCACAGGACATCCTGGAGGTAATGGTGTCAGGAAACACCTTCCATGTGGGCAGTGCAAACAAGACTGCTCCTTCTTCAGTACCATGTCATGCTGGTGGGTTTTTTTCATACTTTCCAGCTTTTGACTGACTGAACAGGAAATTAGGTGATATGCAAAATATTCTTTGTGAAAATATTACTAAAACTGCTATCTCTGCTACAAAGATATGAAGCCCTTATTGTCCCAAGAAATAAGTAGCATGCTAATTCAATGATTTCCAAACAATGAAACCATGTATTGTTAGCACTGCAGTTTAAGAACAGTTGCTTCCCTTGTATCTTTGATTTTGAACATGAAAGGATAGTTTTCTTATAGTGCAATGACATGGTACTCTAGAGCACCTGTTTATAACTTACAAATATCATTGGTTTTCCCTGACAGTGCTCACTTAGGAAGGATATTATGGTCTTATTACCACTATTTCAGACTTGTTATATAGTCAGTGATTAAGCATGCTTCGGGCTCATTTCCTAATTGTATAACAAGAAGAAATCTGTGTAAGTATTAATACCATGTCAAATGAAGCTAGAAGTTTTTGCAGAGCATACCAATATCCTTTGCACAAACCCAAGAAATGTGCACTACACTGTCAGCTGAAGGAAACAGCATGGGTTCTGCAGACTTATCTCCTCTACCTGCTTAAAGACAAGGCAAAAATGTGATTCCATGAGTCTTGAGATGATCAGTTCATCATTTCTGCTAATATCTTGATCTGTCTCAACAAAAAGTGTGCATGAGGGTTCAATCAAGCTTATTTCATACATAAAGTGAGGTTCAGAACAATCCATGTACAAGAAACCCTTTGCTACAAGGCCAGTAAGTGATGTCATCCAGCTCTTGTCATTATATCTAAAATATTTTAAAGAAGGTTGAAAAATATTCTTGCTCTGTGAGCCATATAACAAAATCTTCATCTGTCTGACATGCACAAGACATATGCCATGCCCTTTGAAGGGGATGAGGAGGAACTCCTGGAATAGTTCACAAATAGGACAGGTCAACGGTTCCATAGCGTACCACTTTGAGATTAGGTTGGGAGGCTGAGAGTGCTATTGCATCCTCAGAGCACCCACACAGTGTTTGCTGAACAGCATCTGATGACTTATTTCCTCCCTTAGTAAAAACAGAGATGCCTTGGAGATGCCCCTGAAGTATGTGTGAAATATGCTGCAGTTCGAAAAAAATATAAATGGACAACCTGGCCTTGCCTCTTGCTCACACAGGAGGTAGCCAAAGAGCTACCAGTCACTGAATGCCAAGGACATGCCCTCTGTCCCTTATACATTATTACAGTAAAAGCAAAATGAAACAAAACCATTGTCTGTCTCTTTACATCAAGTTTCTTGCAGTATAAAACCCATCAGTTTGTAGATATTGTGTTTGTTAGCATATACTTGGGTCATATTTTACTGCCATACTGCCATACCATACTTTGGTGCCACACACCTAACTTGTTTATTGGCTATTCCTTATTTTGTGATCAAAGCAGTTTCAGTGTAAGAAAAAAGCTCAGGCCATTAGTTTGACTATGGAAATTCTTATTTATTCTTAAACATATTTCAGAATCACACACTCCAAGCTGGATGCTCTGTCAGAATGCTGACACTGGAAATAGCATATACCATACCAGACATGGCAGAAGTATCTTCACTCAAATTCTTTATAGAAGACAGGGAAATCAACTGCCCTGATGGTTTAAAGCCCAGCATTGGAAGATACACTTGAGGGACCTGGAGAAGAGGTGACCCTCCCTGTGATTTCATCTTGATTGAGTTGGTATGAAGTGCACAAGGTCTGAATAAAATACTTGGATAGACTGCCTAAAGCTTGGAGATATTTTCTACTTGGCCTGTAAAAAGTATTCCAAATGCCAGGAGAGATGCTGTCAATGACACCACCTTTCTCTGGACCACTGTTTATGAAGTTCTTCAGTGAAAAACACAAAGCAGCTTTTATGCATAGTAGCTATACTGCAAGCATATACCAGTCTCCCATTAATAATAGCACCTCCACAGCCACCATGAGCAGAGGTGATGTCAAGAATTTTAGAAGATTATAAATGGATAATTAATGCAACCAGAATAAAACAGTCCTTCATCCACTTGGTCAGCTGTATCTATTCACATATTCAAGCATATTGAAATCATAACTCTCAGGAGTTTTCCAAAGTCACAAATGTGTTGCTGTGGAAGGAGAAGATTGTAACTGGGTTTATTTCATTATATAATGAAATAAAATGTCAGAAATAACCAAATGGTTAAGTAAAAAAGTTAACCAATTAGGTCCTTCAGCACTATCAAGGTTGGATCAGATGGTCCTTGAGGTCCCTTCCAGCTTCGTATTCCATGATTCTATGATGATCTAGTTGTTTCTTAAAATGTTTTAAGTACAGTCTGAACTAAAGAACATAATTTAGGCAACTGCAGTTTGCAGTTTTCCCTGCAGTTTGCTTTCTGAGAACATATTATAACATAAGCTTTACAAAATTACTTAAGGAGTTCCAGAGAGAAGAATCAGTACTAACAGTATCAGGAACAGCATTTATTTCTTCTTTGTAGCTAGTAAGTGTGAGCATATTAATTATAGACTGATACTATGCTGTTATCTCAGCCCAACAGATCAGAGTTCAGCCTATGAGCACATATCTACAAACCTGGTAGATATACAGAGTTACTGAAAGCATATTCTAGATCAGTGACAATGATCCAAAAACTGAGTAATTAAATCATTATCTACCTGAAGCTGCAGTCATTCAGAAGTCTGAGAGAGCAACCTCATCACTGTGAGAGGCATCAGCAAGGAAACGGCTACAGATGATAACTCTGGATCCCTTTCTACACGTGGATCAAAACACTCTAATCAGAGGCACTCTGCTTTCACTTGAATTTATCTCACACACTCAGAGCTGGAGTTATACACACAGCAATTAGAATTAGAGTTCTTAACAGGATGCGTACGTTTCACGATTGCTGTAAGAGGTATTTTTTTAGAACAATTAAATGTCTGACTTTCTAAGTGGATTCTCAGTTTTATTTCCATTTCTTACAAGTGAATCAAATCACTGACAACAGCTCTTTTTACTCCTCATTGTGCTTTGTTTGACTTACTGTGTTTTAATTGCTCTGACTAAGCAAAAGGACCTTTTGATTTTGTTTCAACCCAGCAAAACTAACCTCCATTAACTTCTTTCCCTTACACCACCTTTAACTGTAGTTGATATGAGCTTTAAAAAAATCAAGTAGGTGGGGAAGATGCCTTCTGCCAAACACTTTTCAAGAGTGCCACACTCTGCCTTTGTAGGAATGCTGGATGAATGCTCTTTGAAGGTTTTTGCTGTGAATCTGTAACAAGGCACAACAATGGCTCCTTTCCAGCAACTCCCTACTGTATTCTATTGACAGCCATCTTCCAGCTATATCTACAGCTAGGATCTACAACTTGGACAAGAGGGAAAGAACAAAAAGATGCTAGAAGATTAATGATCTTTGGAACTGTATCACCACAATCCCAGCTTCAGTCACCATAAACAGAAACACATGAACTAAATCAATATATCATGTTGGCCCAGTCACTGAATATGCTTTCTATAAACTTCAGAAGAATAGCATTAGGCTAACTTGAGCCTCTAAACACCACCCTGAAAATGAACTACAGCATATCCAAGACTCTTCTCAGAAATGCCTCATATGATGCAGGACTTCCTCCACAATCATCTGTTCCCACAAAGAGTAGCAAATGTTCTTTGCTTGAGCAAGAATCATTTCAAACTCAGTTTTGCTAGTATGACTGCACCAGCTGATGTATCGGAGGGATGCGCGCTTTCCCCATTCTCCAGAGTCTGTCCTCACAGAGAAACTGTGTGCAGTACCTGGTAATGCTGGATACCTGTAGCACATCTAAGTAGCCCACAAACAACTTCCCAGATGTCTACATTGATCTAAATGTCTGCACTTTTGAGATATAGAGCAAGTACCCAACACAGAATGAAATGTGGACCAGTAAAGACATGACACAGGGTAACTAGAGTTGCCTTTAATGCTAAAAATTGAATGTTTTGCATTCTTGTCACTTTATGCTGTAGGTGAGATATCTGTCCCACCTGGCACTTCATCTCTCCCCTCTTCTAGAACCAGGGTGGGGCAGGAGGAATGATTCAGCCAGTGTTGCCAACATTTCTGTTCTATTCAGACTTGATCATGTGAGGAATATGTGTCAGTTGAGGTTCTGAGAAAGACCCTACTTTTCATACAGGTTAGTCAGGAATGATCACACTCCCCACAGACCATGGCTTTATAGGTAGCAATTAGCCTATCTAAGGAGGCTGCAACCTTGTTTCTTTTCTGGACTGTCTTCTTCCTCTCCTCCTCTGCTCCTAGCCATGAAGACCAAGTGCCTCCTGCACAGGCTGTGGCATCCACTGGACCCTGCCATGATCTGATCTAACTCAGTAAGACAAATTACCCATTTTTTTTCTGCCATATTAGTAAGGCAAGTTGTCTCACATGAGACCCAGAGCTACAACAAGGTAGGCAATGGAAGCCCAAAAGAGAAAGCTAGAAGGAAGGGGAGCAGGAGGGAAGGAGATCTTTCCTATTTCAGTGGCAGTAAGCTAGTAAATGAGTACACTCTATACAGCTGTAGCCACTGAGTCCAAGTCTAGGTACACACATCTGGTGACTCTGAACTTGTAGTTAAAGCAGAGGCTTTTCTCCAAATTTCTGCTCTGTTAGGCTAAGAGATATGAATGGTGATGGAACTGAAACCCATTTATTAACATCTAACCCTAAATGGCTTGCCCAGTAGTACTTTGTGCTTGATTACTACCCATGTCTGTGCACCACAAATAAAAGCAAATTTCATCATGTAACTCCAAAATAAAAAGCCAGTTGATAGAGTATGTTTATATTTCAGAGGCAGTTTAAAATACAAAAATGTACTTATTATGGAATACCCAAAGACCACCCCCATCCTAGGGAAGGCAAGTGGCAAATGAAGCTTCAGAGCAGGTGTTCAAAAGCCTGAATCAGTCAAACCTGCACCACAAATTCCTAAGCATCAGAGCTCATATTTAAAATCCAAAGCATACAAGTGTGTAGGAAGCTCTATCATCCTCCCTGGTATGCACTACCTTTGAAGTAGTAATGGCTGCATAGTAAATATACTACTGTGCTGCATAGCTGCTCAAAACCAGGCTAAAGACCCTGTCTTAGTAAAAGTGATAAAATTGCACTGCTGGCACGAACATACTAGGAAATTCCAAAGTATGCTTTAGCAATTGGAGATTTTTTCTCGCATCAGAGATCTCAGTCCATAAAAGATTTCTGACATACAAGAGAAAAAGAAAACCTAATTAAATTGTATGGGAAGTCAGAACGATAGGTGGCCTAATTATTCCCAATTAACCCTGCCCAGGAACTCACAGGCAAGGTGAACATACACAAACAAATCAGTGTTGTGGATAGCTGCTTCTACTTAAAACAGAGGCAAATAATATGGTAGACTTAGGTGGCATTCTCATCCTGCTATGAATAAAAAGTATGTATTCTGAATGTCCTCCAAGCTTACTCCTTCCTGTGACTCACCTCTGTTAACTTAAACACTGAAATGCAATCTTTCTCCCAAAGCTTAGTGGTTCCTATACCTGTCCTGTTAAGACTTCACCACTGTGCTCAGTATTCTTTGCAGTATTCTTTGCCCTGGGAGCCTTTTCGGCTCCACAACTGGAGTTACACAAACACAACAGCCTGATTTCATTCAGAGAAAGAAAACTATGGGTATTTTATAACAGCACATTCCAGGCAGCTCTAACCTTATCAGATGCTAACTCTGCATTGATGAAAATGAACTAAATTATAAAGCCTTTTAAAAGAAAGTTCCTAAGGACATAGTCCAGTCAAGATAAGCAAAATCAATAAGGCCACACATTCAGGATGGCAACAGGGCAGCTTCTGAGATTCCTCCTCTTTTCCCATATCTCACTGAAAATGGACTAGTGTCCACCAAGGATGGGAAGCATGGTTAAGTGATGCTCTACACTACTTAGTCAGAAATTCCTTATCTGTCTAGGAAATAGGCATTTCTACCAAGTAAAGCTCATGATGACAGAGAATAAAATACACCTAAATGCATATTGACATCCTGCCTTATACCTCTTCCCGAAAGATTATAAATTACTCTTGTAATGGCATCCTCAACTTCAATAAAAATTAGCAACCTAAAAGAAAAGTGGTATTGCTATGAAGCAGCAAAGATTACCGCAGGGGTATGTCCCTTTTCACTGTGGGAAGATACTTCAATTCTGTCGCTGCTGCTGTTGGTGCAGAAAGACATTAAGTACTCTGTACTTCACAGTAAAACATTTTTCTCTATTACTTGAAAAAAAATCATGTGTCATTTTAATTTGTACACAAACCAATATATATGAGTGGTGTGTGCATACAGGCACCTTATTTTGGTTTCATGTGCATAAGACTAGGCAAATTAGAATTAAGCTAGAAGAAATTTCCATAGAGCATTCTATCCTGCAAGTGCTATCACCAAGGATACCTGAGAATTACTCAGATGGAAACTGCACCTACAACTAGAAAGAGAAATGAAGTCATCGTAAAAAAAAATCTAATTATCAAATAGTATAGAAATATCTCTAGAGTTGCTGCTAATGGCGCTGTATCCACTTACACACAACTGCTCACAACACCAGTAGGCAGATCACATAAAGGAAAACATAATTTGATTTTTTTTTTCTTGTTGGATTTAATTCTCAAATATTTTTTATGCTTCTGCTGTGATCAATCTAAAAATTAAGCATTTCCAGCAGCGATAACTTTTAATACTTATAAGAGTGGGCTGGATTGCAAGCATTTTAGAGGTATATGTAGGGTTTATTGACACACTTACTTGAGAAGTGATATGAGAACCTTCATATGTTGCTTTCAGGCTTAGCTGCTCAATGTGTTGATTACCTTTTCCCTGCCCTGGTGAATCTCGGATGACTGCCTGCAGAGCCTTTCCTAGGACATCCTCCAAAACAAGTTGTGGGAAACACATTCCTGGAGATTAACAGCTCCAAGGAATCTTTTTTCCCCTTGTTTTTTGTCTGGAAAATGAGGAGGGAGACCCTTGATCTAACATCTTCATAGAACCACTTGCCTTCATTCTACTGTAAAATAAAATTACTGTAGACTGAAATTGACACACAGAAAAAATGAAAACAGCCTACAAAAGAGTTAGTGCAGTGATTTTTTTTACCATTACTGTTACTTTTTTAAATCACTGCAGTGATTTTTAATAAAAGCAAGATCCTAGGGGTAAGACTCAAATTACATGCAGTAGCTCTAGTTTTCCCTTCTCTAGAGAATAGTGGATTGCCTCAAAGCAAAGGAAGGAAAGTATTTGTCCCACATGCTAAAGGAAGGTGCTATGAGAAAATAAGTCAATGAAAATATTTTTTTTAAATCCTGGCAGCATGCCTGTGCTAAAAGTTAACAAAAAGCCATAGATACACATTGTTTGTAGGAACCATATAGTGCTATTTTACTGGGATATAATATAAAATATATAACATAGATATAATCATAATAACTTTCCCTTTTCTTATGATTATTTTATCTCAAAGATTCCCCGTATCTACAAATTCTTCCAATTCTGCAAGCTTTTATGAGACTATTGCCTTCAAACCCTGTCCATTTAAGTAAAATCAAATACACAGTTCCCAGAAGTCAATCTTAACATCAAAGTTAATACATTAATGCATTAATAAATCTAAACAAACTAACATTACAAGTACTTACTGTTTTCTTTCCATTATGAAATCTGTGCCCTAAGTTCATTTAAGTAAAAATTAGAAACTAATAGATATGTTGCTTTAACAATGAGTATTTTTTCTGTATACAAAATGATCATGACTATTATTTTTTTCCTTTGTAGGCATGACTTATCCCATTTGTAGAGAAACATTCATGGGTTTCTTGAGTGTGGCCAAAGGCTTCTTGTATCAGACTTCTATCACATTTCCAGATAGTAATGAATTCTTCTGAGTTATACAAAGGGAAGGAGGAGGAGGGAATATGTGACTAGTACTATCAAAGGGTACCAAGCAGGTGCAATGACATGGTCTTTTCAGTTTGTAAAAGAGGTGATAAAGGTGCAACAAGTATCTGAATAATCCTGAAGCACAGCAGAAAGACAATAAACAGGGAACAATTTTTTTAGGGTGCCTCATATGACAGGAACTAGTAAACATCAAGCAGCAGGTGCAAACAAGTAAAAGGAGATCTTTTCTCTCACATACAAAATTGTGAAATTCACTGACAAAGGATATTGTGGGTGGCAAGAAAAATCCATCAAGGGCTATTAAACACTAAGATACAATCTCCTGGACAGGATATCTGAGCCATAGTTCAGTAGACCCTGAAAACTGGGGAAGGAGGGTGACAGTATAATATGACTGTATAGTTGGTTGTTGTTCCATGGGCATCTGCTACAGCCATTGTCAAAGAGAGGTCCTCCTTGATAGGATAGAGAGGTCCTTAATCTGAATGAGTGCTAACCCTTTTATGCCATTATATATGAGGTAAATGAAAAAGAACGTATTAACTACATCATCACGTATTTCTCCTCTCTGCATATATATACACCCATGTATATGCATATGTATATATGTATGTTGTATATACACGTACACATTGATGAAGAAGTGATAGCCATGATTTTCTTTGGTTCAGAATACACTTTAGCAGGAAGAAATAATACAAACCACTGCCTTGGGAAAGCCTTAGCAGTCTCTTGTTATGAGGACACTGTAAATCCATACGAACTGTGCCACTGAGACCCATGTTATAGAGATTTGCATTATAGGGTCCTGAGCTAGTGGAAACTGCAACTTCAATAATGTTTTTTGACAGTTTATTCTTGTGTAATGCCCAGATTAAAAGAAAAGAAAAACAACACACCACAAACAAAAACTGAAAAGAAACCAGCCCAAATTCCAGTGTGCAGCTCCATAATCAGACCCACATGTGCCTTTTGCAGGGCTGGAACCTCTCGCTCTCTCCTACAGACATCTGTCACTAAACAGCTCCTCGAGGGATAATCTAGAACAGCCTTGTCGTTACTGCTTCAGTTTTCTCAGGTCTCCTGATCCCTGTCTCTTCATCCAGGGAGCCTCAGTCTCTCTGTCTCTAAGTCTTGCTCAGTCATTTTGTTCCAAGAAGTGTGACTCTTCCCAATCCCTTTGCCAAATGTCTTCCGGTCTGTATGTTATCTTATAGACTCCAGACTTCCACTTACAGACATCTTTCCCCAATCTCCCAAACCCAGAATCCTTTCCCAAAATATGCCTCACCTGCAATCTTATTTGCCCTTTCCCCTTGACTCCCAGCCTGTTGGGGTCAGTTTTATTCTCTTTTTCTTGTTAATCGGACTTGTGCATCATCCCAACAGTTTTTTCTCTTCCTTCTCTTTTTTCTACACTTTTTTCCCATTTTGCATCTAAATCAGGTAATGTCCTTCTGCAGATATCCTCAGTGGGTCTGTGCAGCCACATTTCCCCTCTTCTTGCTGTACGAATCAGCTGGCAAAATCCTTTTCTCCCCCAAAGCAAAAGTCTGTTTAATGAGGAAATACTCATCCAATATAATTAAGAACATTAGTACACAGCAGTTTTATGCTCCTACAGTGAACCCCTGGGTAAAGCACAGAATTTTGTTCCTTTTGTTGATGGTTTTTGGTCTCAGACTGTCTTTGTGATCATTCTGCATGTGTTACCAACCATGTGTCTTGGGCCACTGCTCAAGAGGCTTGTACTTTCTGCCTTTGTAAAATCTCCTCAAGTTCACCTTCTGGTACTGACTGATAGCAGCCACGGCTCTGGCCATGGATTTGGAGACCACATCCATCTTGGAGAATTTAAAATTGTTTTCTCCCAGGACCTTCACCAGGTGGTGTTGAACATGCTCCATCTTCTGATCATCCAGTTGCACCAGCAGCTCCTTTTGTTCTTCCCTTGTCAATGTCAGGCCTTGATCTTTTCTATAATGGTGGCAGCAGAATGGCTCCAAGTACAAGAGGCAGACACCAAGCGAGAAGAGGACCCATTGCAGACCTGGGTTCATCCTCTCAAGCCCAAGCTGCTAGCCCAGGAGACCTGCTCATTGCCTCAACAGGGAAAAAGATACAATGCAGTCAGTGACCACATAAAGGTAGAGATTTTAGAGTGCAGCATATCTGAACAGAAGGTAAGCAAAGACTTTTAACTTCATTTAATGCATTTCCCCCAACCATATTCTCAAGAGAGGCTAAATCATTTTGCTGGGATTTTCTACACATGCACACACAGCATCAACCTGTTACTGATATTTAGTCTAGCAAATTTTCCAAGTGACAGATTTTCATATAATGGGCAATTACTGACTTCAGCAGTTGCACCTATAGTAAAATTAGCTGCTAATTTTTATTTTGCTTGACTTTTGAGAGTAATCTGTCACACACAACCCAAAAACTACACTGAAACTGACACTAGTGGACAGCTAACAGCTCTGCATACCTAATTACATCCTGAAAAATCATTGGTTTAGTCAAAGGTAAAGTGATGATAGCAAAGGGAAAGTTTTTATGCGTTGTTCTGCAGGCAGTGCATCTATTAGACCTTCTGTATCTGAGATATTTACATTTAATGTTGTAAATATCCATATTTTCTCCACCAGCTGCACACCTGAAAAAAATCATGCTTCCCTGCTTTCCCTGCAGGTCTCCCCTGTGCATGGAAAGGGATGAAGGAGGCCAAGAGGAAGAAGCAATGATATGCAAGGAAGTCTAGGAGTACAGCTGAGACTAGGTGAATGCATGTCAACCCTTTTCCTGTTCTGGGGAGCTTTCCAGAACAGAAAGATGCTCTGACTGCAGAATGGACTTTTCAGCTAAAATTGCATCTAAAGCTGGCTCCACTGAGAGGAGTGACAAACACTACAGACTTCCCATACAAGACTTTTCTTCACTGTAGAGACAATTTGCTGTTCAGACATTTTTCAGCTAAGAAAAAAAGGGTGGTTTTTTTGGGTTTTTTTTTTAATTTTATTTTGTTAGGCGGGGAAGAGGGAGACAGAGGATTGTGCTTAATGAATTTTCTTTGTGACGAAATTTGCAGTACTAATGTCTTTCACCATGTATTTAACTTAATAAAAGCTAAATCAATTATTAATCTTTACATTATGTTACAGTCCAGATTTCCTAAAGGTCACAAACTATGCACAGATAAAATGCTTTGCTGCAAGGGAAACTATCATCACAGATATTTCACAATAAGGTGGAGGATATTCTTCCTTTTTTTATTCCTTTTACTCCAGGTTATTAGAAAATATGTAACTGTTAAGAGGAACATAGTAACAGCAGCCAGGATATTCTATCTGCTTGCCCTTTAATCTTTCTGCTGTAATGCTAATGTGATAATTGATAACAATTATTTTAATAAATTTGTCTCAGTTCTGTATGTACTAAGCAGATTAATCTGTCTGTAGGAAAAAATAGTGCTGTATTTGATAATCTCCAAGGTAAAGTGTCTTCTTTATAATCACCTTTTTTGCAGATTTCTGCCCTTGACTTGATAGACAAATTAAAACCACTGTGAAAAAAATATGCACTATGCAGATATATACTTGCAGTATTACAAGTACGCTTTCAGACTCAGTCCCACACCACCCTTTTCAAAGTAAGCCTTTGCTTGCAAAGAAAACCCGTAAAAATTCTTTCCTCAGCATTTTATGGGATTAACAACTTATCTAAATGAACTATCTTTAAAATATTTACCAGATTCCAGTAACTAGAGGATATTAAGAGGACACAACAAAGAGTACAAAATATATAAACCAAATGTTGAATGTATGTCTTCACTTTTTTTTTTACTTGTACTTTGCATTCCTATCTTTAACTACAATAGTACACAATCATGTATCTGTGCTGCACTCTCCTGCAATTAGCCACATATGGATAATCTATTTTAGCATGCATGTTGCTTTGTATATGCCATGTTAGGCCACAAAAGCTATTTATATGATATGTAAGTATAACTTGCACTTACACAATATGCTACAAATTAAGGAACAATGAGAAAAGTAGTAAAAATCTGCTAGCATATTAGGCCAACAAAATACTCAGCCAAAAGCTGTCTAGATGGAAAGTTATATGCTTTTATTTAAGTTTTGCATTTAATTTAGTTAAGCTGATACAAAAAGATATATGCAAAAGCTCATTTCAATTTACACAAGGCTTATCACTGTTTGATTTATATAATTTAAAAATAAGCTTAAACCTAAAGAGAGTTTGATCTTAAGCTAAAGGGAGTTTAATCTCTTACCTTGTTCCCTCCTTTACTGTAGAAGTTCTGTGTAATTACCTTTATAGACAACCCCCTCATTCTACAAAATAACTGTAAAAAGTCTTTCCTATATAGTGTGTTATATACATGAATGAGGGTAGAGAAAAAGCATACATTTTACAATTACTATCTAGTACATACAGAGTGAGGAATGCAAAAAGGTGAACAAGAGGCACAAATGCTAAAGAACTTGAATTTAAAATTGCAGCACAACTTACAATCCAAATTAGTTTTTGTAACAAGGGTACAAGTTACAAAGAATTTCAGTTTTTCTTCTAAAGCATATAGACCTCTAAGAGCACTAGATGACCACATACACTGTTTAAACCACTGTATCATTTTTAGCTACTTCAGATTTTAGTGTATTGAAACAATAAATTCTGAAATTAAATCTTGCAAATGTACTCAACTAGCAAGAAAATAAGTGAAAGCACTTAATCTCATCTAAAATATGAATAGTTCAATTTCCAGTATTCACATCTATTTACATTTTAAAATTAATCAACACATATAGATACACACCATACACATAAAGCATGACAGAAGAATTCAAAAGGATGCTGTACTAACTTCTATCTACATACAAAAAGGGGGAGAAATGCTGTGCAAAGTTAAAGTCTTCAACTAGTTACCATTTTTTAATGAAAATTTTAATCCTCAGCTTTATAATTTCTTTTGCTTGTTAAAATACTGGCATCACATCGTTTTATTTGTTAATCTTTTGAAAACCCCAGCTTCCAGGTCAGAAGAGACTTCCAGAGTGAAAGTAGAAAAGGTATAATAGGATGAGGCTGATTTAAAAACTCTTGCAAATATTCTGATTTATTCCTGTTAAGCATGCAAATATGCTGCCTAAAGCCTTCCCCTTCCAGCCCTGGTCCTCCTAGGGAAATATGTAAATTCAAATATGTGCAGGCTAGCACAACCAGAAGATATATTTCCGAAGGGCTGTTCTCACCTGCCAAGTATCATGAAGCATTTTCCTAGAGAGAAACTTCTTTGGAGCAAGCAAAAAGCGAAAAAGCATAAATTCCCAGAGGAAATCTATTTGTCTGTTAACATTCACTACTGCTCAAGATATTCTCTCCGGTGTTATTCCAAGCTTTCTGCCCACCCAGTCGGAGGGCTTTGCATTACCGAGTTTGTGGCACCTGCCTTGGTAAGAGTAGAAGTGAATCTGGTGGTATACAGTTGAAAATCAAAACTTTACTCAAGGACAATGACAGAAAGCCCACTTCCAGAGATCCCTCAGACTCATCTGAACTCATAAGGCACAATCCAGTGAGAGCAGAGAGAATGGTCTGATTTTTAACAGGTCTTTCCAGTTTCAGTTCTGTGTTGTCAGAGTTGGCTGAGGTCGCTGAGCTCTCACTCAGACTCAGATCTGAACGCAGAAATACGACAAGTTCAGCATTAATAGCACTGAACGCTCAAGTTTTCCCACCGCTGATTTCTGAGACACAAAGTAGATATCTAAATAATGATCTAGATACAAATCTCAGTCTGTAACTACGAAACAGACAAATAAAGGTATTTTAATTGTAATGTAGGTGCAATGAGCTCAGTTTTAAAACATGAGAAAATTACATGCAACAACATTATAAAATCCTATGTTTGCATTAGCTCAGATTTCTTTCTGGTCAGATCTCAAAACTGAAATGGATCATCAAAGGAAACATTAGTGAAATCATTACAGCAACACTCCTCACATACTAAATTGGGAAACTAAGAACATGCTTTTCAAGCTAGAGCCCAGTGTTGCCCGGTGGATGAGGCACAGGACTGAAACAATTTTTGTTAGTGGTCAGAAAAATGTCCCACTTCAAAGATGTCAACTCTAGCACCTTGGATGGATTAAAGTTTAAATAATGATGGCATACTGTTTTCCTAAAACTTTGTTTCCTTTACAGTAGTACTGTGTATTTCCTATCCTACCATGCTGTACACTGTCACTCCATGTCCTTTAACAATTTTTTATCAGTCCCTTTACTTTAATAATGTACAGACTACTGCCAAAAATGTTTTTATATCTTAATGTTATATCAGCATGTTTTTTGATGAACTCCTGTATCCAAAGTCACCTTCCCACAGCATCAAAACCTATGATAAAAAATTCCAGACCTGGATGCTTCCTCTCCTGGGAAGGGGTTGGGGCTACAGTCATTCATCTCCTACAAGTCCCTCCCTCAAGCCCTGGGAATTTCTCATGAAAATACAGCACAAGGTTGGTTCTAGAATTTTCGAAGCATCTTGTGATACTACTTCATGATAAGCACTATAGATATAGAAATAGATATAGATATAGATATTATGCACTATGTGGAGTTCAGGATAGATCAGAAGTTACAAGATCCATTTTCTTCATTTTTACCATTGGCAGCAATGGCAGGAGTACAGACATTTTCTGTTCCAGTATGAACAAACTTTTATCAGTGTTGTTTTAAAAGACACTGTCTTAAAAATATTTGCGTCACAGAGAGTTAGCCTGTGCTGCTGATTTCAGTGTTGCTTCGGCCAACAGAGATGCTCTGGCTGTCTCATTACTTGGAGAGCAGGAATAACTAAGAAGGTTACACAGCCAAGCCTCTTCTGCCAGATCCAAAGCCAACCACAGACTTTGATAAGCATTCAGTCAGGATTTTAGTGTTTGCATTGTATTTTCCTTCTGCCGCACTGTTGAGGGATAATTGTATTTGTATTTATCCTAATGACACAATTATGAGTTCAAATTTGCCCTTTTCATGTGATGTCAATGGAGCTAATGGCATCCCCTCAGGATTAAACAAAGCAGTAAGCAAATCTCAAACCCAGGTAGCTACTTCTCTGGGAATAATAAAATGCAAAAGGCTAGGCATGCTATTTCCTCTAGAGGAAATAGCAGAATTTTATGCATGTAGGATCTAGTGAAGAGGGCTTTTGAGGCTGGATGGGTTCCAACTTTACATACATTAAATACCAGTTTGTGTGTTCATTTAGATAATAAAATAGTAATGTATTGAAATACTGGAAATATGTAATTTTAAAAAACTATAACCACTATCACTAGCTATATTTGTAAATCCACTATCATAGAATCATAGAATCATAGAATCATAGATTCTATGGCATCCCCTCCAGATTAAACAAAGCAGTAAGCAAATCTCAAACCCAGGTATTAAAATACTGGAAATATGTAATTTTTAAAAACTATAACCACTATCACTAGCTATATTTGCAAATTCTATAAGTTTATTAAGGATTTTCACCTGAAAAAGCACTACTTAAAAATCAACACCCTTCCTTAGCTTGGGAGTCTTAAAATCAAGTCTAAATCTGCACAAAGTTGACTAAATAACATTAACTTTCCTTTTTCTTTCCCATATCCAGTGAATTGACTCTGTATTTTTGTAATAAAGGGTAACAGGAGTGCCTGTTAAAAGGATTTTCACTGCCTTGACTTCACATCAAGGCAGCACAGCATAACTGAAACAGCTTCACAACTGAGGGTTTGGGGTTTTTTTAAATCAATGGCTATTCTATTTTTCTATTTTTTCAAGTGAACGGAAATTGACCTTCATTGTCTCTTTAGTCAATCCAGCTCAGAATCAAAGAGCAAGTTAATTATAACCATTTAAAACTTAACAGTTGAAGCCTTTTGATGTAATATCACATTCATTTCTAATTAACTGTACATATGTCTTGCCGAGTTATCCAATAACTCTTGAGATCTGTCAGCATAAAACCTTAATAAAAGCACGAACACTTCAGGATGAAGATTAGACAATCCTTATATAAGAAGCAACAGAAGGTGACAGGGAACAAGACTGCATATAGGAAGAATTATCTGCCTAACTGCTTTCGCCGATGTTCTGTACAACATGGCTGCTCTTGCTGCTGCTGCTGCTGCTGCTGCTGCATAGTGTCTCAGTGTCCTGAAAGTCTGGGTGGTCAATTTAGTTTTATAAGCAAAACCAAAATACAAGTAGCTACGTATTTCAGCCTTTTCAATGACCCCTTGTGTAAAGTTTTAATTTGGTCAAGCATGAACATTTCTTTTCTGTGGCTATTTACAGCCCCTGTCCTAGAACCCGGTCATCAAAATCAGTGAAAGCCAACCCAGAAGCCCAGTGGAGTAAGCTGAATTCAAAGATACAATGTCCTCTCCAAGTGAAACCTCTCCAGTGACCAGATTCACTGGTCATGGAGTTTGGGTTGGGTTGTGGGCTTTGCAATAGGATCCAGCAATGTGCTAGGAGAGTTTGGGATCTTAATGTCATTTCTCTGAAAATTAAGCTACACATAGTTCATCAAGTTTATTATTATCAGCATTATTTCTAACACCTTTACTCCTAAAAATAACTATGCTTGAAAAAAGACATGGTGATACACAATTTTCATTCCATATGGCTCTTAAAATAGCAATGATCTAAATAGTAGGGCTAAGAAAAAGAGATAAAGTCATTGTATGCCTGCTTTCTTCAGAGCTGCTTCTATCACCCAAGTGATAAATTAAGGGGTTTTTCACTTGGTGTGGGAAGGATAGGAGTGGGATGGTTCTCCACTCTGCTTCTTCAACTTTAAATATTATCTTGAGTAAGGCAGGCAGAATGAAACTGAACCAAGCACTGTCCTCAGAGCTCTGTTCACCCCACCAGGCACACCTACCCACAGCTGAAGTATATAAAATGGAGTGTAATCTCTCTGCTCACAGTAGTGAAACTCAGGGGATAAAGGTCATCTTCATCCACAGTGGTAACCATAAATCAGCATAAGAGTGATCACCATGTGGAGGAATATAGAAACCAGAACCAAATGGCTGAAGACCCTTTGGAAAGAGTGGATGAAAGTCTGGGGCAGGATGCTGGAAAGACATAAACATCCAAGATCAGGAGGGGAAGAAGCTGTGTTGATTTTTCTTAATTATAATTTAAACATTATTTGGGGGGTACTCTGGAAGAAAGTTTTACAACAGCCCTGAGGACAGGAAACTTTAAAAAAAAAAAAAAAAAAAAAAAAAAAAAAAATCCACCTTTGGACTTTTCCACTCTATTCTAAGGCATATAATTATAGGTTATTGTTACTTTGGAAGAATGAAAAATGAATCTGTACTGGATAATTAGAAAAGTCAGGAAAAGAAGCAAGTCTGAGGCAACAGCAGGCACCACTGGAGGAAATACATACATTACAACATTTTCATTTGTGGAAGCGTGAGACACCATGAAGCAAACTACTGTATATTCTTCACTTCTGAACTCCATTGAAATCAGTGAGGAGACAGGAGAGAAACAATGTCAATCATCCTCAAAGTATGTTTTCCATATTTTTCTCCAGAAAGAGGCCTGCTTTATTCTATTCATTGATAATCCATTGTACTTAGTAGATAGGTGTGGTATTTTGTTTTCACTTCACTGGGTTTTTTGCCCCACTGAAAATTTGTAACCAGTAAGCCTATTCCTGCCAAGGTCTGGGAAGAATCAGACAGAGGAACTTCTGTTGCATAATTCTGTATCCAGTTAGACTTAAAATAAAAGCATATAATTGACCACAAAAATTAGTTTTGTCCTCACAAAATCTTTCCAAAAAATACTGAAAGGAAATTATGTCACCAAGGATATTTTTTATTCAAATGTTTTTGTTTAGCTTCTCATAACAGCCAGCTAGCTGTCATGAAAGTGCTTTTATATTGACAGTGTTTCTCAGCATGAATGATCTCAGAATGTTTTGGGGATTTTTTTGGTGTCTGTTTTTTTTCTTGGGTTGTTGTTTTTTTTTTTTAATGGGAAAATATTCACCACTGAAATCCAGCCCCTTTGGCTTGGAAGAAGGCAGGCAGCTAAGCAAATGGGATATGAAAAGGTCATACAACTATAAAATGAAGTAAATTATGGCTAGTCCTTACAAGCAAAGCTATGCACTGTCAAAGTGGGACCAGAATGATTTCAATATCCATAGACTGTTTCTGTTTTTAAGGTCCCCACTGAGCAAGGTCTTCACACTGAAACAAAACTTAATAGAGATTCACCTAGGAAACCAGAAGCTCTTGTTCTGAGGTTATGGGATATAGCAAACCTAAATTATCAGCCTGTAAGCTCTCACTGCTCTTGCCCTAACCAGATGTTAAGCTGAACTTGGGATAAATTCAAACACAATTCTCCAACTTGTACAGACTGTACTGCAAGAAATTATTACAATTTAGCAGCACACAAGCCATTTCCTCAGTGTAGCTGTACTAGGTATCTGGCAAATGAATGGCATAATTTAACTTTCATGGGTCTGAGACACTAATGGCTGAATCTGCAGGACTTTTAGGTTCTTCCCACACTTTCAGATCTGACAACAACAACCAAAATGTAAACTCTTCATGTATGACCTATAGACCTTCAAAGACATACCTAGATTCACTTTGTTCATACTTCTAATAGATTTAAATCTCCACTGGAAACTGTCCTCTCCATATAATCAGAAAAGCAGTCCTATTATTTATGACGTCCGCGTTTAGACCAGTCTACCTCAAAGCACTGGCTATAAATACATCAATCACTTTGTGTGGTGTGGTGTGATGTGATGTGATGTGATGTGATGTGATGGCCAGTTTACCAAGCAACTAAAAGCTTCTTCCAGTAAGCACTACATGAAATCCCATTCAGGGATTCACTACTGAAACCAAGCAGAGGTCAGCAGCTTGCATGATCAGGAACTTTCTGCACAGAAACAAGTTCGACGCAAAACTGCAACAGCTGTTGATTATGAAAACCTGAAAGATTGTGATGAAAGGACTGAAAATTTAATACAAAAGAAACGTGTATTGGAAAGCAGTTATCTAGACAGTCATTTATAGTTCATAAATGTGAAAACTCCATATTGTGTAAAAAGAGCCATGGGATGCTCCTTAACTCCTACTTTAAGTCAATAAAAAGACAAAGCTGGGAAAGCAAGCCTGGGGTCCAAAAATCTGCTATCACACTCTGCCTTAATATTCTTTTTTGGAAATGCAGTCTGAGGCTGTGTGAGTTTCGGTCTGTGTTACTTGTCCTAGCAGGTTATTCCAGAGAATCAGTCTCTGATGCTGGGAGGCCACCTTCTTCATTCCAGTATAAGTCTATCTGTGCTCCTCCACAGACTCTGACAATCATTTACACTTCTTTTTAAGTTTTTTAAATACTTTTTTTTTTTCTCCTTCCCAATATTTACTGGCCTGTTGTTTTTATAAGCAACATAAAAATCCCCTCTCACTCCTTTTCTCCCTGACCAAAGTGATTTGAGCTTCTCATTCTCTTGGTTCTTCCTATTTTCTCCCTTTGTCCTGCTGCTGGGGCAGTGAACAAGTGGCTATGTGGGTACTCAGCTGTGTGCTGAGGCCAACCCTACACATATAAACAAGATGCATTTCTAAGGTAAAACAAATTTCTCCAGTCTTTCAGAAAGTCCAGCTGAAGATCTAAACTAAAGAGTTTCTGCCTTCTACAAAAGTAAATGGAGAGAACACCCAGCAACCAGGATTCATCAAAGTCTCTGTTTTGGCTACCGAAGCTTACATACCTAGCAAGAAAGTCTCTTACCCAGGTAACAGAAAGAAAGGAAAAGTTAGAAAACAGAAGAACCCAAAGGTATTATTACTTACGTAAAACTGTAAGAAGAAAATGTAAAGTTTAGAAATATTGCTCCAGAACGACTCCCAGTGAAATGTCCATCAGATGAAAGACACCACAGATCAAAAAGATCTGGTAGATAAGACAACAAATGGCAAAGCCTGCAATCCCCAGATTAAGAGGAAAAAGTGGAAGGGGGAGGAATAGCCTTGAAATGATGTTCATATAAATTACCTGTTTTCAAATGTGCTTGGCCTTACAGAGTTGCTTCTAAGACGCCAGCAGAGCAGGGTGCTGCAGCATGTCAGCAGTTATTCCTGAAAACTCCGGGGGGAAGGGGGAGGCATCAGATGACTATAAAATAAAAAACAGTGCCAATATTTAGAAAGGATATAAATGTTGACAAAACTTCAGTTCTGTTTCAGAAAAAAAAAAATAATTAAAAAAAAAAAGATAGTTAAGTACCTAGAAGAAAAGGAAAAGAGCGAGAGTTTGTCAAGAACACATTGTTCCAATCCCTTCTAGTTTCCTTCTAGGGCAATGTAATAACTGACTTTAGCAAAACCTCTGGTTCCTGCTTTTTCCTACCCAACATATTCTGGATTAAATGTCCCTAGAATGGAAGAGCATTGGTGGATAACCATGCCTACAGAGTATTTTCTATTGTGGCACTGAGACACTGGAAAGATGTAGTGACTGTAGTTCTGCAAGGGTCTTCCCTAGAAACAATATGTTCAGCATTTAAATTAACCACATGAATGATACAATACTTAATACAAATATTGGCAACACAAAGCTGGAAGGGATTGCAACCACAAAATAAAAAATTAAAAAAAAAAATTATCTTGTTTAGAAAAAGCAAAATGTTATTCAGGTATGAAAAGTGTAAAAAGAGTTTTTGGGAACAGAGAATAGGAAGCCACTGGCTAAGTCACAGTTCTGCTGAAACTGACTGGAAGATTATAAAAATTTAAAAGCTAAATATGAGTTAACAACATCATGGTGTTGCCATAATAAATTGAAAAAAAAAGACAAACAATACACTAGGCTTCTAATTAGGATTACAGATTGCAAGATTTATAAAGGGATCCTTCTGTTCTGTCCAACATCAGCAAGAACTTTGATATAAAGTACAGCTCTTGACAATAATTCAAGGAAGATGCAGAACAACCAGACAAGCGTAGAGCAGAGCAACAAGAACAATGAGAGCTAGGAAACACTCTTGGCTAGGGAAGATGGATAAAATTAGAAGAGAAGCTGAGGGTAGACACAGTAAATCTTTCAAAAGCAGAATAAACTGAAATAAACAGGAAATTATTAGTTTATTCTCTAACGTCAGTTTAGACGTCCTAACATATCCCACTTGGCCTCAGCTGCCTGTTCAGGATGGTGTCCTGTATGAAAACAGGTTAAGCCTCCAGATTTGCCATAGGAAATCTAAAATGTCACTGGGCAGCTTTGACAACAATCTCTCCTGTGTGAGAGAGGATGACTGGCATATAGACTATGCTGTGGGCAACAGACCTCAAGGCTAAGTTAATACTGGGCAGTGTACCTTCTCCCTATGCTCCATTCACTTTGGGAATGACTCATTTCATCCAAAAGTCTTATGTCTGAAATAAATTAGATGTCTTGCACTCTAGAAATGTTTACTTGCATCCATTCTCCACAAGGTGAGGGTGACTAAAGCAGGTGTAGATGTATGTGCTGTAAATATCTATAGTTATATCAAATTAATTTCCTTTCATTGTACAAATATTAACTCCCAGGTCATCCAATATTTTCTCTCCATCACAAGTAATGGTCTTGATGAAAGAAATACAGACTGAAGTTCTACAACCTATGCTAAAAAGAAGGTCAAATTGTAAATCTGATGTTTATTCTTTTAACCTACTCTGTATAAGCAACCTCAACCCTTCTATACAGTGTTCCACTAAACTTCTGTAACTCTGATAAGAATCAGCATTACACACTATCAATAAATCATAAAAATAGTATTAAATCATAAAATCATAATAGTTATCAAAATAGTCATAAATAATGAAAACAGTATTCCTGCACTGAAGGAAATATAATTTCACAAAACAAAAGAAAGGGAAATTTTAGATGTTATTAATTCGACAGGGAAGTCAACAACTCCACTGTAATATGGTTATTCTTGGTATTTGATCTCTATATTGTTTTAAGCTTCATTGTCAAATGCTTTCATGAAAATCAAATGAAGCCCATATTTCAGCCTCAGTAAAAGGCAAACTGTTTTCCACCTCTCAAAATAGACAAATTCATCCCCAGTAATTGGCCATCCACCCAGTGAGAAATAATCCAAAGCATTCCCAATTGGTATCTTTTAGTTTCATCTTTTTTTTTTTGAAGGAGGGAAGAGAATATTGAAAAGAAAACAAACATTGTTTCTCTACAGAAATTTGTTTTCAGCTTTCCCATCTCGCCTGTTTACTCTGTCAGGCAGTGTATAAATGAAAGAATGATGAGACCATTGCTGTGACTTTTTTCTTATCTTCCATCGATTCAAGAAAATAAAAAATGGTACACCTGGCAAAAGCAAACTGCTTCTGGCAACAACTTCTTCAAAGTTCTCAACATAGTCTATATAAAAAAAATCAATTTTCTGTGCCCCTGATTTGCTTAAGCAGTGCTTTGGTAATAAAATTGTCATCTTTATTTTCTGGAAACTTTCACTGTCCTTTAGCATCACTACGCAAAGAATCTCTAGAATGGATTGCAGTACAGATTTGTCCTGGGTATACACCTGTAAGCTACAGATGGTTTGGCTCTTTGATTCTTTGGGGATTCTTTGTTAGACTTACTTAGGAAGGAAATAATTTGTTATTGATCTTCTGTCTTCAGTTTCTGTCATGTTAAATGATGAAGTTTACAATATTTTTGATGATCCTGTAGCATAAACGCAGGCAACAGTTACAAGCAAAGAAATGAAGTGAAACTGAGTGGATTATGCATTCAAACCCTTACCAAATGTGCAGCAAAAATACTCAAGATCATCTAGACCTTCAGAGACTAACTTGGATTTTGTACTCTCTACGTGAGCTGCTTCAGCACCATCCTATAGGCAGTGTGATATTTTGAGATAACTCGTGTCTTAACTCAGAAAGCAGATGAGACATTCACACTAGTATATACAGACCTCAGAGCATATGATGGCAAAATTCATGTACAAATAACTGTGCATACTAGTTTTTGTCCTTCATCTGTATCTCTTGGATATCTACAGATCTGAGAACAGCCACAGACTAGGTGGGTTTTTTGCAATACTCTGGTTGCACAAAGCTCAACGTGAAACTGTAGAATAAGCAATGGTAAAGGAAACAAAACTGATTTCACTCTCATGGATTCTCTCACACCCACATGCTCGTGTTCAAGTAGTCTGGTCAGGGTTTCTTCAGTGACAAGGAGGACAAGGAATATTGACTATTCATCACATCACCTGCCTTTTTAGAATGGTAACCATGTGATGGTTTTATGATGTGCCTTTTGTACCCATCAGGGTTCAACAGGAAAGGTGATACTTTGCCTTTTCCATCTTGTAACCTCCGTAAGTCATTAGGTAACACGGCTGAATTCCTTATTATTCTTTGGATTCCATTTCCACATGTAGCCTGTCCTTTATCTTAGCCTGCTCTTCATTTTCCTTGTCAGGCTGTCTTGAAAAGGGGGAATAAAATGTGCCCTGTTCTTTAGCAGATACTGATCTGGGTGCCATCAACACATGCCATTCCTTTATCCCCTCTTGTTTGACTGGTTTTGTTTGGTTTTTTTTTAATTTTTCTGGTACTTTCATATCTAGATGCTCTCACTCATGTCAATCTTAACATTTCTATTAGGATTGTCTACATTCTTAATGAAGATAAGTAATCTTATTAGCCCATTCCCTGTTTATCTATGAAACAGCAGGCCAAAATCCTTTCCTCACTTGAATGCGTAACTCAGAAAGCACACTATAGCATAAAAGCAAATAAACAACAACAAAAAATTAATAACAGGATCAAAATCAGAGTTAAAATTTAGTCTCATTTCATATATGGAAATTCTTTTCACACTAAGAAGAAAGCAGAGAGGTGGTAATTCTGAAATTTTCATCACAATCACTAATTGAACCGCAATTCAAAATCTAGGAGAAAGGAAAGCAAATTAAACTATAAAATATCAATTATATTTGTAAGCATGTTTTTATAACACCGCCACTGAATCAGCATGACTGTAACAAAACCACATTTAATATGAACTCCATCACTTACTGATATACCAAAACAGCATAAGGCAAGTACAGGCACACAACAAATTCAGGATACCTTGGCTAATTTGGGTACTTTTGACACTGACAAAGAAAATGTAATGATCATAGAGTCTTGAAAGATGTTTTTTCTTCCTGTGGCTGGTAATTCACTGCATCTCACAATTGCCCAACTGCATTATGATATCAGTGTCCCTACTCCTGCACATCACAATAATGCCCATTTTCAAAGGCACTAGAAGAGCAATGGACAAATGGGCTACTATGAACTGTGAAAGCTCACGAAAAACTATGAAAAGTCTTGAAAGGCTTTTGACCTAACCTCCATTCAACTGTTTGGAAAGGAGCTTTTGTGTTTTCCTTACAGCTTAGTTAAAATGCATG
This sequence comes from Todiramphus chloris collaris, assembly GCA_025345505.1. NCBI lineage: Eukaryota > Metazoa > Chordata > Aves > Coraciiformes > Alcedinidae > Todiramphus > Todiramphus chloris. The sequence goes on from JANVCC010000018.1 coordinate 54,671,120, forward strand.
TACCACTTCAGTGTCTAGAAATCTTGAAAGATATGCACAGTCTGTCATATAAGGAATGATGTTTTTGAAAGTATAGCTTTTTTTTCTCAAGCAGTGATGTATTTAATTATGCCATCTATTTCATTAACCTAAAGGTGAGGGTTTCAAAACAGCCCATATTGTCAGTGTTCCTCCAACTTTCTACTAAAATGATAGAAATGGATTAGAGATATTTCTACATATTGGAGCAGTGGAGGGAGAAAAGGTGGGAATTCCGGGAAAGTAAGGGAAAAGGTCTGATGGGTTAGGGTGTCCTTTATTACAAAAATGGGGAGCCTTGTTGCAAGTGTTTATATCCCAGCAGATATGAGAAGGGGATTGTTATGATGGAGAGAAACCTATGTCCTCTCAGAGTGAAGAAGAAAAATTAAGTTTCAGCAAGCCCAGTACCACTGTAAGCTGCTGTCTCCATCATAGTCTGAAGTCCTAAGAAAACAAGACCTGACTGCCCAAACACCCTCAAAGATCCCATCACCAGGAACATGTTGTAGATTGCAATTCTGGTCCTTTTCTTGATCATTACTGTAGAAGATTCAGTTATTGTCCATCATTTTTTGCACCCATATGTACCAAGAGCACACCGATACAAGGCACATGGTTTACCTTTTGTTGAATATTATGAGCAAAATATAACTACAGAAAACACAATCATTAAGAAACTTTCTTATTTTTTAAAAATAATTGTTGAGGCATAAAACTGCAGAATCAGAATCTAACTTTCATATGTTATCTAAACTTAGATAATATCTAAAACTTAGCTGAATAATAAAACTCAAATGAGGAAAAGTTACATGGTCTTCAAAGGCACACTCTTTGTACTCCTTTATTCCTCACATAGATGGGTATCTCTGGTTACTTGAAATGACAACTGGCATTCACGTGGAATGAAGGAGGGGTTTTTTTCACTATTACCTCATTGTATATACAAAAACGTTGTTCTAAGATATGATGTGATTTGACATGAAGTGAGGCAATGGTAAAAAGAATTTTTAAAGGTTTCTTTCAGCTTGGGTGATTCCTGTCAACTTACAAAACCACCAGAGAGCAAAATGTTTTGTGAATAATTAGCAGGTTAATTACCCATAAGCAGTGAGTAATTTGTATTACCTATGTGGTTAGCTCACCACACTAAGACCCATGCTGATTCCACATGTCTGTGTTGCCTTACAAATCAGAGGATCAACCCTGCAAGGCAGTGTCTGTCTTCAAGTCCTATTGTTGTTCCAACAATGCACAACACCTAATCCAAAGGAGATTCCTAAGAGATGACGAAAGTGTGGCAGATTTCAAATAGGATACCCTAGGACAATGTACTTTAGAAAATAAAGTAGTCAAGAGAAGTCAAGTCAAGAGAAGAAGAAGAAGCCAAGAGAAACAAATTTAAGTCACTGAGCCCCACCAGAGAAAAATGAAGTATGTGTTGTTCTGGTTAAACTAATTTTCCTATATTGTCTGTTCAGTATTCCCAAAATGACAGGGATCATCCGTTGCTGGAGGAGCTGGGACACACATTACAGCAGGAGCCCAGAGACACACTCCCAGAGTTTCCCTCAGCTCTCCTTAGTACATCCCTGTGGTTTTCAGTCATACGAAGACCTCCACATGCAATTTGTAGGTCAGCAGAGTTTGCTACCCCTTATTAAATAGACCTTCCTGATTAAATTTGGATAAATTTGTGGTGTGTTACTATACTGACCACACTGAACCCAAAATTTTCCCTGACATCACTGTACTTCAGGTCCCAGGAGAATCCATTTGGTGCTCACCCTGACCTGAAACAGATGTAGCACAGCATTGTACCAAGATGCATGCTGGTAAGGGATCAGGTTCACAACCTGTCCTGCTGCACTCAACCAGGCAAGGTGCTGAGGAAAAAGTGCTTCCTGTGGTGGTAAAACATGGTGAGTTTAAGCCACATTTCTATCACTCAGCTACCTCCTCTCTCACCACCCCTGCAGCCCACGTATCATCTCACAAGCAAGCCACTGCTTTGAATAAATTTCCTTTCAATTTAATAAAGCATTGAGGTGAGCTACAGGACAACCTGCCTCTGGACTTTGCCTCAACTGGAAATTGCAATGCTAAAAAAGAAAATTATCAGTCAGCAACAATGACTCAGAAGTGAGTTCCCACTTTTTGGTATCCAAAACCTATAAGTAAGCATCAGAATGCCAAACAACCCAGGCTGCCAAGGGAAGTATGTGTGAATGAGGGAGGAGAAAGAAAAAGTATCCTCAACTATGTCGAAATTTTACACCAAAGTCCAAAGGAAACATAGCTGGATGAATAATCATCTTTTGTTCAATATCAAAGAACAGATACTGTTTTACAGTAGGCATAAAATAATGCCAGCTCTTTTTCTGCAAACCGTGCACAAACCCCTTCCAGGATAAAGTTTTGCTTTGCTTTCTCAACAAAATACTTAAAGGCTTACAAGGGCTTGCTTTTACAAAGGCCTTGAGAACTGCTAGTAGACAGACCTGTGACTCTAGCACTACACATTCTACAACATGAGAATTACTATATGCTACACATAGGTAAAATATAAATTGTGAGCTGTAATATGGTATAAACATAAGCTCAGTCACTAGATTAGTGCTTGTGGGTGCTTGGGTGGGTGTCAAATGGAAGGAGCCAATCTCTTTTCTGTAGTGCCCAGAAATATGACAAGGAACAATGTGTTTAAACTTAGCATAGAAGGTTCCACCTCAACATGAGGAGGAACTTCTTTACCATGACAGGCTACCCAGAGAGGTTGTGAAGTCACCTTCTCTAGAGAGCTTCATGCGTTCCTGAGAGACATGCCCTAGGTGATCCTGCTTTAGCAGGGGCATTGGACTTGATGATCTCTAGAGGTTCCTTCCAACCCCTAACATTCTATGATTCTATAATTGTGTCAGATGGTGCTCCAAATAGTGAGCACCATGGCACAATATCTAACAAGACACAATTCTTTGATTCAACGTTTGCTTAAAGATGGGGTTTTAACACCATTTCTGAAATTATTAGCTTCTGTGAGTTCAAACAAGACCTTTAAATGGTATTTGAACATAGATTTATGGGTGATTCACTTATCAGAAATTGTGTGAATTTTTCTCAGTTGCAAATCACTATATGGTCTGTGCAATAGATGTATCCCCCGTCTACTCAAAAGCTGAGCACGGAATTGTTTCACTGCTACTTGAAATGTTTCTTAAAACGTAGGTCTTGACCACTGGAATAACGTTAGCACCACCTAGAGGCACACGTTAAAATCACGCTTACATGTCACCCAGAAAGATTTTAATTTCATAATGTCTCTATGCTATACTTCCTCAGTTTAATGCGGCTCCCGTCAGCCTATGGTTGTGCTGCCTATTTCTGAGGATACAAAATTGTACTCCAACACCTTCATCCAATATGAGACTTTTAATTGCAAAGAAGTGGGGTTTCTTTGCTTATCTTCCACCTTGAAAGAAAGAAACTTAGAAAGAAAATTAAATTATTTTCACATAATTAAAATAAAAGCACAAATGGTTATGTTTTATTGTCTTTAAACAAATTTAAAAATTCGATTAAAACTTCAATCTTAGTATACCTGGTTTTGAACACAGCTGATCAGATATGTCTTTTAAGTAGAGCTCAATCCCCCAAGGACATTCTCATCTATAACCACCTTCAGTATCTCCTTAAGGCTCGGAAATACTTTACCTACTTGCATCTGTTTTTTTTTGGCCCGTATCATGTCAGCAACTCCCAGTCATCCTGTGTTTACCCAGCATACCTAGGTCCTTAATTTACTACAAACGAGTTCTAAGCTTATAGGAGAGTTGTGCAGTTGATCCCTCAATACATGACTTTGCATTTCATCATAGTTTTTCCTTGTGCCATGAATTGACAGGGATGATCCTTGCTGGAGGAGCTGGGACAAACATTATGGGGGGAGTGGCCATGGCTGCTGACTGTACACACGCCTGTGTGCCTCATCCGCACCCACCCTGTCCTGAGACTCCCAAAGACATTCCTCATTTTGCCGAGAGACACATTGCCAGAGTTGCTCTCAGCTCTCTTTAGTACATCCCTGTGGTTTTCAGTCATCCGTAGACTTTCTATCACACTGTTTTTCAACACTACTTTATTTTTCTACTACAATTCTTTTTTTCCTGATTTTCTAGAAAATATTCCGGTTCTTCATCCTCTTGAAAAAGTTTCCAAACTTTTTTATCAGAAATGTCATTAACAGGTGACTTACAGGTTTTATTCTCATTTCTGAATACTTTCCTACATTTCTCAAAACAAAGACAAGGCTTGAATGTTTGTCTGTTTCTTACTGTATTTTATTTCAACTGAATAAATTCAGTTACTGTATCTAGCTTTTGTACACTGTCCTATCTGCTTTTTAAAGACTTGTTTAATAAAATATACCGGTTTTCTCAGATCAGACTCTTTGATGAAGTAGTCTGTTAACTTTCACTAGTTAGTAATATAATTTTGCTTTCCAGCCTATACTGGGAAATGAAATCCAGCCATCATGACTAACCACTTCATAGAATTTATCTTTCTAATAATATTTTGTATTCAAGACACCCCTAGCCAAATTAAAGTTTTTAGAAGATAACCAACATGGTACAACAGAGGTTCTGCTATTTAGTTAGTTAGTTAGTTAGTTATGTTTTTATTAAGGAGAGTTTGAACCTACTCAGCTCTTTTCCTTTAAAATCTGCCATCACTTCAGTGTACAGTAGTATCTTACCATTATGTGGTGTCTTTATTCCTGACATCCTTGAACAGGAAAACATTTTTGTCTGTCATAGTGTTGTTCAGTGTCATGATTTAAGATTTTACTATTGCTATTCCACCACTTTATTTCTTTGAGATCCAGGTTTATATCTTACTGTGATTATTTCTAGTCCTGTGCATTAGTATGAAAATACATCAGTTTGGGGTTTTTTTCTAATCTTATCCAATATCCTAACAATGCATTATGTACAAGTTCTTAAATTACATGTATTGTCTGACTGCTCTCCATGTAATTTTCCGTCTCCATGTTACCTTATTCTTTCTAATAGATGCAAGCAATTTGAGTCTACTGTGTACCCTTCTTGACACTTGAATGTTTCACACTGTTGCAAAAGACAGGTACTCGTTGGGAGCCTCCTTCTCTGCCTTTGTGTGCTAGCATTTTCCTGAACTGATTTAAAGGAGAAAACACACATTAGATTGTGTTTTTTTCAGGTCCCAGGAAATATGTATTTTATTTAAATAAAGATGTGAATGTGACAGAAGTATTCTTGATCCTAAAAAACTAATACATAGAAGCACAGGGGTCTCATGTCACCATCACCATCACCACATCCACCAGCTGCGCCCTGCAAAACCAGAATGAGGTGCATCTTCATTTCCAGATAAAGATTAAGGACTGAAACTCCTAGTTGCCATACAGGTGCCACTTTCTGCCATATGAAAGTGCTGAAATTCAGGAAAACAGCGGCACGGAGTTTTCCCACTGTCTGGATCGCGCATCTCTTTTCTTAGCACAGAGGCTGTGACACCAGCATTCACAAACAATTAATTCTTAACACAGCCTACAGAGGTGAGTGTTGGCTCCGCTGTATGGCAGGATGCTGGTGGGCGACGCCACCACATCTATCCATTCACTGCTTGGTGCAGCACAAGCTGGAAGAAGACCCGGTGCTTCCTCCAGCCCTCAAACCCTCCTCTCCCGAGAGCAGCTTGATCACTCTCTGCTGCCCGCTCGGCCTCAGAGGTTCAGGGTGCTGGCCTTGTGGCAGGCAGGCCTGGCTGAGGGCTCCTCCAGAACAGGGCTCAGCTGGCAGCCTCCCCCAAGCAGCAAACAACCAGGGAAGCGTTATGCCAGCCATCCCCCGGGAGATTTTCCTGAGCCCTTTTTTTTACCACCAAGCGATCGCTTACAGTGAAACACTGAGAAGGTACTGGCCACCTCAACCACACACAGGGGCCCGCAGAGAAGGGCTAAACCAACTGCAACACTGGAAACCGCCCACTGCAGGGGGCACATAGGGAGATGCCAGTTGAGGAATTAAATAAATGGCCAGATGGGAAGAAGGAACAGAAAGGGCTTCTTTCAATAACAGACTATGGAAATCTCAGCAACTGCACACTCCTGCGAGCAGGAGGCAAAGGGGAACCGCCCGTCCGGGCGCAGAGGAACAAGTGAGGCGCTCCTGCTTGAAACAGGCGCGCTCCTCCATCTTGGTTAAGGGCACGACCCTCCTTCGGGTGGGGCGGAACGGGGATTCACGGGAGTCCCCGGTATCACGGCACTTCCGCCCCAGACCAATATGTCTGCTGCCCTGGGCTCCCTTCCCTTTCTCTCATTTGCGGGGGAGGGGAGGGAGCCTGGTCGAGCTGCCGGCACCGTACCCAGCCGCTCGCCCCGGCCTCCGTGGGGCGGGAAGCCGCGGTATGGAGGCGGGGAGCGGTGGGGGTGCGGCCGTGCCCTAGCTCCCTGGCGGGCTCTACCCGCGGGTAAGGGACCCCCAAGCCAGCGGTTTCAGTGCTTGGGGCACAGCGTGTGGGGAGCGCGGCGCGGCTGGGGAGCAGGACTCGGCCCGGGGTAGCACCTCTTTCCCGCCGCCCTGGAAGGTCAGGGGGTCTCGGCCGAGACCGCCGGCCCGGCTGCGCCTCCCCCGCTGTGTCATGGGGCGGCACCGGACAGTGAGAGAGAGCTCGGGCTTCAGACTCTCTGCTCTGCCCCAAAGCTGCTAATTTAAACTGCTATTTCTGTCAGCATGTGGGGCCGCAATAACACTCGGTAATGCGGGGGGGAGCCCAGCCAGGCGAGGGCTTGAAGTGCTGTCAGGTCACGGCCGTGCTGGGCTTAGCAGGGGGGCAGGGTGCTGTGGGCTCGAAGCTGGTTCTCTGGTCCCTTGGTGTTGGTCATAACATCTTCCTCTGCCTTGGGTGTAGATCGCTTATGGCTGCCACGGGAGTGGTCCCAGGTGATGCCTGGCTAAGTTGGTACAGTTGATGGAGTTTGACGATGGTTTGGGTATGTACGTGGGAGGGCCTGCTGTGAGGATGTGCTGCAGTTTAAAACTAGGATGTCTCCTCCCATATCAAGAGGAGCCACCTTTGAAAGGAAGACTGTGCAAGAATGCTACTGTATCTAACAATGCCTGCCTTCAGATATTGGTATGGATTCTGTATGTTGCTATGTCTCCGAATAAATGAGCATGTCAGTAGATCACAGAGGAAGTGTCCCTAGTGATGACCTAGTGATTCTGACCGAGGCTCATGAAAACAGCTTGGGAAAGCTGTGAAAGATGTATGCTATCTTTTCTTGTCAATTTTATTTTGTTCTTGAAAGCTTCAAGAGAAACAAATTACTTTCATCAATGTGGAAACAACACCTTTTTTTTTTTTCTGAGGCTGCTGCTTACTTTAGGTGAAATGTTGGTTTAAGTAATAATGCCACCTTGAAGATTCCTTATACAAAAATAAATACTGTTTTCTAATGCCTTAAATAGCAAAGGGTTCTGTGTGTTCTTGGGTGATTTTTTTTATTTTTTTTTTTAGTTGAAAAGATGGAAGTGAGGCAATTTAGTGGGTGGTGGCGGTGAGTTGGTTGGTTTCAGCAAATGGTGCTTTTCTTAATATAGATCTTTGTGGCTTTCTCAATCTGTTTTATTGTTTTGGTTTGGGTTTTTTGTTGGGTTTTTTGGTCAAAATTTCTGGAGGGTTTATGGCTGACCAGTTCTGCTGGTAGTCATGGGTAACAGCTCATTAGTAAAGGTCCTATGCTTTTATGAAGTCTATACAATGTGGGTCTGTGTCTTTACTCATGTGAGCCCTGAAAAGGGATAGGGTCCTCTAAATCTTACAAAATTTAATGCCCTCATGGAAGAGAAATTTGCAGGTTGCTAGTATCACCCAAGGAAGGAATTCAGCAGCTTAACTGTTGCAAGAGGCAGCCCTCAGTTGAGTGGTTATCTGGAGCGTGCTGGTCAGACTTGCAGTGTCTCAGTGCCTTTAAGTCAGGTGCAACACAGCAACACATGATGCCTGTAACCCAGCTGGATGGATAAGGAAAACCAGGGACTGGGGGAGGAATTGTGGCAAGGTAAAGGGGATAGAGGAAGAGTAGGAACCTGCAGAAGAGCTCCTTGTAAGAAGCCTCATCAAGAAATGCATGGATTTTGTTTTATCTATTAAATGTATGGGTTGGCTCCCTTGAGATAGGGTGAAGAGGCTTCGCACACTTGTGAGGCACTGTTCTTTTGCAGCTTGTATGACTTGAATGGTGTAACAGAATGGACAGCCTGAGATCAGTGTCCTCTTGGCAGGGACTGTAGCCATCATGAGAGGATGTGGGAGTTTTTATTTACATGAAGCCTGTGGCTTGCAGGTTTATGTTATTTTTTGGTCGTTGAGTGATAAACTGACAGTCACGGCTGAAAGAGATTTTTTTTTTTTTTAATCCATGCCTGGCAGGAATGTGACAACTGTGTCAGTAAATAATCTCACTGTAGTTTATCACTGTTTTGTTAATTAAATGCATTACACTGGGTTTGTGTATTTATTATTTTAGAGAAGTATTGAATTTATGACTCACTGAGCAAGGCTTCAGAGGACTTGCTGCTCACTCTACAAGAAACTTGATAACTGCTCTTGAGAACTTTTTATGGTGCTTTAGATGTCGGTGTTTGAGACTTTTGATTCTTTGCATATTATTTTTATTATTAAAAACTAGCCTCTGAAGTATGACAGATTGCTATTTTGATATCTTTTGAGAAAGAGTGAGGAATCTATATGTAGCTAGATTGTGTGGGGTTTATTTCATTTGGTAACTTTCAGAATTGACACTTTGAATTCAAAAGTCAGGCTGGCTGACTTTCTCTTAAGATCATCATTAAAAAGCAGGGGCCAATCTTTCTTGTCTTTACAGACTTACATGTGCTGGAGGGGAAGAGTCAAAAATATTTAGACTTTTTTTTTTTAAGAGGCTATTTAGTTGTGAACTTCTGATGAAGGCTTCTCTGACCAACAGATACTTCATGAAATAATGTCATTGAGTTACTCTGATCCCAGAAACCATGCTATGTTATGGCAGAAGTATTGTGTTGGTTTAAATAATATTAACAGCTTTCCATTAAAGTAAAAGAAATAAGGAGTTATTAAAAAGTTTTGCAAAATAATTTGTCATTCATTACTAAAATGCTAGAGTTGTGAAATCCAGAGTCAGTAAAAACTTTTCAGCTTTTCAAATGTTAATTTTGTGGCTTATTCTGTAGATGAAGTGTATTTGGGGGCCTCAGTTCTTATTTTAAAGATGATGTCTGTTACAAGTTAGTGGTGTTTACAAGCTCTTGTCTGATGTGGTGTTATGGTAGTTTCAGTGCAGCATGTAAATATACAGCTAATACAACAAGCATAGAAGATTATTATCTGTAACAGATCCACTGGATACATGTGAATTTCTCCTAAAACAGAGATGGAGGAGTTGTCCTTTCCATATCGACAGCTCTCTGTATCTTTGTTCCATCATTCCTTTCTTTCATGTCTGTATTTTTACTTTATTTGTAATTTTGGGATTATGTTTTGTGTCTATGGAGGGTTTGGGTTTTGTTGTTGTTTGGTTTTTTTTTTTTTTGGAACAGTGTCTCCCAAATGAGCTTTAAGAACCAGAGTTAACTTTCCTATTCTGTCCCTATTTGTGATCACAGGATCCGTTAAAGCTTCATCTCTTAACCTCTCAAGAAGTGCTTGGCCCCCACTTTGTGACAGAGCCTCATAGCACTCAGACCTGCAGCCAGTTGCTGTTAATGAGCTGAGAAGCAGACAGGTGAGTCACAAGTGAAGTGACTTGATGGATGTGTTCCTGACCCTGTGCTGCCTTCCAGGTTCTGCCAGCTGTGCAGGGAGATGGGTCAGGGAGCTAGCTGCTCTGGGTCATCAACTATCACTGTTTGGGTGGGATAATCTTTTCTGAGTTAAATATTCAGCTGTAATAATGTATCTAAAAAAAAGACAATTGAAAAGGTTAGTGGTGGTAGTAAGTATTTCTGTGAAGTTTTAAAAAAAGCAAACTGAATTACAAAATCAAGATTGTTTGTACTGAAGTTCCTACCAAAGCCTTACCTGTTCTGCTTGATGACTTGATCTTGGAGTAACATTTATCATGAGTCTTGATTGTATTACTGATGAGGTTTTAAAAACAATTTCATGCACTCCTTCCCCTTTCTATACATAACAGTTCCTAGAACAGTCTAACAGGATGCCTTAATATTTATTGTCTGACTCCCTTGCGTGCCAAAGCACTCAGTGCTTCTATACCATCATTCTCAATTGGAGCACTAAATCAAAGTGGAAGTAATCATCTAGAATTGGACTATAATGTCAAGAAGACTGAAAGCACAGCCTAGTGATTTAACCTCCGCGTTTGAAGAGGCAAGAATTGGTTTGGTTTTGTCTTTTGAGAAATGACGATCTGCCCCAAGAGAAATTTTTCATGAGCAGGGAATGCCTGTAATATCTATGTAACTGTAAGCCAAGGGATGGGATGAAAAATTGAATGCAGTTGCATGGCAAGACTATTGGATTGAATGGTGATTGATACTGGTTTTTAAAGAAACTAAAATGTACAAACCTAAACCTGTTCATGTGACTCAAAAGACTGAAAACAAAGTATGTTTGTTGAAACAGATCTCTAATAAAGGCCCAAGTTGTTGGATTAGCAGTGTGCCATTCTGGACATCTGTAGTACTAGCTCAGCAGTTCCAGCATCTGGAAGAGCAACATGTTTGGAAAGCTGTGTGAAGCTTTCTCACAAGTGCAGAGCAAGAATGAAAATTTGTAACTTATAATTAGCTCAGTTCTGTAAATTGCATAGCATTATTTGAGATCTTATGTTACTTTGGTATTTCAAATGATTTTTATTAATGAAGAGTTACTAAAAATCTGTCTTCTCTACCCTGTCTTCTATATATGTTAGCCTCCACCTAACTATTTCCTTGCTTCTCTCTCTTCCTCTGGGTTATTTGGTTGCTTTGTTTTGGTTGGTTTGTTGTTTGCTTTTTTTTTTTTTCCTGTTTAAAGATAAAGCTCATGCATAGTGAAATCTGGGGTTTCAGGATTTGTAAAAGTCTGTCCCTATGGCTCTAAAAATACATTGGGTTGTCTTAGTTGCATTTCTGACAGATTTGCTGTGGGTTTATTATATCTGCTTGATTGTCTTGTCTGATGTAGTATCTCAAAGCACAGCTGTGGGGGATGATTAGAAATAAATGCAAGATTCATCTTTTTAGCTTCAAAGCCCAGTACTTAAAACATACATGCCCTTGGTTTGAAAAGTCCTTGGTTTGATCTGAAGGCTTGAATTGTGAACCTGTTAATCAGATGATTGTTCCTCTTATTTTTTTGAAAAAAAATGCAGCGTTTCCTAACTGATGATGCACCATGGCAACTGTCTAATTTATTGATACATTATAAGTCCCTTCGCTTCTGATGAGATCTGTCTTATCAATTATCTGAATTTCTTTTTACCTTGCTTACTATCCTTGTGCTCTCCTTTTAAACAATTGTAACTTCATCATTTTATGATCATTTATCAGAATTCCCTTCCACTTTAGTTATCCTAGCTGGTTCCTCTTTGTTGATTAGAGTGAAATTCAGAAGCTGCAAATCAACCCAGCAAACCTATTTTACTTAATTTTTTTACAGATGAGTTCCAAGAAACTGCTGTCATTCTTCCTGTTTTATTTTTTTTGCACAAATTGTCTGAGTAATCAGTCTGTCACATCCTAGTGAAAAAACCTTTTCCAAATATTGTGATGAGTTGCATAAATATTTTTAGTTCTTCTGAAGACAGCGTCGAAGCTTCAGTCTCTGGATGTGGGGTTTTTCTTTTCCATTCAGCTACCTCTATCCTTAATTCTTACATTTAGATAGTTTAACTGGAAGAAAAATGTTTTATCTGTTATTCTTGGTCATTCAGTAGCAGCCATCAGAAACATCTATAAAATGTTTAAGATAAATTGAAAAAACTTCTGTACTTACTGAAAAATGAGATTTTGAGTGAGGAAAAAGAATGTATGTGTATGTTTAATATAATCTGATTTTGGGAAAGTACAATTGTCATATATTCCTCTTTCAATTTCTTTGTTAACTTTTTCCTCTTAATGGTTTCTGCCTCCAAATAATACTCTGTAAGTTGTTTTTTTGCTGTCAACTGCTGTCCATTTTCGTTCCTCAGTTGTAAGTTTGGGGTTTCTGGCTAGGGTTAGGGTGTGTAGGGAAGTAATTTTCTAAGAATTGCACTTTTATGTGTGTAAAAACCTTTACATATTGGAGATTTTTGTTTCTAGTAGTTTCTCAGGGCTTATCAGGATGTGTAGTGCAGTTGACTGAACATCTGAGTGGTATTTACTCAGGGAATATAGCACAAAGGTTTTATAGCAGCATGCTTGGGTGGGTGGGAGGTGTTTGGTTTATTCACCATGGGGCTTTGTCTAAACTTGGAAACCTTAATTATCATTTAAAGTTTAGAATATTTGTAAAGGACCTTCAGATTCCAAAGGGAGAAGATTTCTTTCTTTCCTTCCTGCTCTCTTCCCACCTCCCAGTCCCATTTGGGGAAAGGCTTCTGTCTGTTTGTTTTTCTTTTCACAGAAGGTCATAAGAACTTTGGCCATGCCATGTCCACTTTTGGCAGCTGAACATACAGTTGTCCTTGCTAATAAAAGTCTAAGCTGTTTTGTTTTGCCTTTTTATTTGGACACAGAGATGTTGCTTAACTCAAACTTTGTGTTTGTTTTTCATTTAAAATGGCTTCCATAAAGTTATGCAGTATGAATTGGGCTTTGCTAAGCAAGAACAATATGGTTTTGGCACGCACCAATATCCCTGTTTAAAAAAACAACAGGAAAATCTGCTATAAAAGATTAAAATGAAAGTGAGTAAAATGTTTCTAGGTAATAATATCCAGAGTTTGTTTTCTGATTTTAAATATTTTACTTAGGATATCTCACAGATGCAGAGGTGTTCTACTCTTGGTTAGTCATACTCACCTTGTAAGGTATGAGGCCCTCCTCATATGTTGCGGGTGGGCATCAGTAGTGCAGCTATGAAGTTATTCCAGCTGTAGACAGTATCACTACAGCTTCTGTATTCCTTAGCACTTGCACTGTGGTACAAGAAAACTTTTAATGGTGAACATTGTCTTCAGTTAAAAATTTCAAAACACTCAAAGGCACAAACTGTGCTGTCTCTGAAGGCACAACTGTGTAAGATCCTGAAATGATGGCAGTTGTTGTGCGTCTAACATCTGTGTCTAAAAAGCTGTATAAACAGCACTCTCATTTAGGAATTTAAATACCCCCATTTCTGTTACTGTGAATGTTAGAAGTGCACAAACTTGATTATTCTGGTTCTTCTACCTCCTTTTCCTTCTCCTGTTTTGTCACCTGACAGTAAAGGAACAGACAGGTTCTTTTAAGGATTGTTTTCCAAATAATGATGGCACTAAGCTGTACTTACAATTAAAGCTGTATTTTCTGAACAGGGTATGAGATGAGTATAGCACAGAATTTATGATCTCTACAAGCAGAATCAATTTATAAATAGCATAATACAGCATTTATAGTACAACTTAACTTACGGTTTCTAATCGGTTGGGCCCTCTGCAGGGTGAGTCAAATCTTAATACCTAGTTTGCTGTATCAATGTACCAATCATACTCTAGACTCAAAAATCATATAAAGTAATGTCACTCCTTCAATCCTGGGAGAAAGCAGACGACAGTGGAGGAGTCCCTGGAGACCAGAAAGTCCTGTTCCTCACTGTCCAGCAACAGTTCTAGTCTAGGTTCCCCACTTAGGACCAGTAACTGCTTGATTTTCCAGACAGCGCTCTGTGTGCTGTTAGGCTTCCCTCAGGGTCATCAACAGCTCCTGGCTGTCTGGTGCCTGGGGCCTTCAAGGCCAGCAAGAAAGGGAGTAATCAGCCTGGTGCCCAGGAACCTTGAGGCTGGTAGGGAGGGGAAGAAGAAATCTTGGTTCACAGGACCTTCATGGCTTGATAATGAGGGAAAGGGAAAACATACATGACTCACTTGGTCACAGAGAATGGCTGATTGCCTAATAAAATGGTGTTAGTTATGTAAACCACATTACTAGGGGTCAGGAACAGGGGTACCAGTCACATAAATGTGCATCTTTTCATAAACTTTTTGAGATTGTGAGGTGGTTGCTAAATAAAAGAACTGCTTCAGCTGTTGTTTTGTCTCCTTCTCACTACTTTATTCAGTGTTCTATTTTGGTTGTTTTAGGGGTTTTTACATTGTATAGAAATTGGTAAGCATGATCCAGAGAAGACAAAGTGTTATCAGTTGTTTATTAGGTTCAAGGAAAGCAGGATGTAATGGATGCTTTAATTATTGAAATCAGTGTGTTGGATCCTTTTAAAGCAGGTCTGCATCAAGACTGAACATACGGGTTCTTTCTTGGTTTCTGGGTGAGAGATTTTTGGTTTTCTATACCACCATCCTCAACAGTCAAAATCCTTCTTTCTTTGGATACTATTGGGAAACAGTCGTTACAGTCTTTCTTGACTGTGGAAAACTGTTCCATTATGAAATTGTACATCTGTCAGTTGCTACAGGGGCCTGCTTAGTGGGATTGGAGTGATCAGATAATGAAATGTGGTAGCCAACAGCCCTCTCTGTACTGCGTTCCACAGGCTGGGCCACTGTGTCTGCGTTACATAAAGCAATGTCATTTTTTAATAATGCTGAACCACATTCCCAAATAATGTCTTTTTGATCCCACTACTGTCCAAATTAATAATTTCTTTGTGTTTGTATATCTAACAGGGTAGACAATTGAAGAAGTAAGTTTATTTGGTAAACTGAGGATCTCTACTTAGAAAATTAGATCTCTTCAGTCCCCTTTTTCTACTGTGGGACAAATTACCTTTTGGATGTGCCTGGCTTCCTGAATCTGCGGTCATTAGCTTAGATAGCATCTTTTGAGATGCCTGAAGATGGCTGAAATACAGTGTGCCTGGGGTGCCTTATGCTTGTTGCAGAGTTATGCAGCTATGTCTGATGTGCATATGTATTGTGAGAAGGGATTTCTTAAGCAGAGGTTTAAGTCCTGCATTGTAAAAGAAAGCTGGGAAACTTAAATTGCCTAATGTGTTCTTATGCAACTTGAGGCTTTTCTGAGAGAACTCCTGGTGCTGAAAACCAAGGAGCCAGCTGAAGTCTGCTACTTCACTGAGACATTTTCAGGGCTTTTGAGGACTTTCTTAGAGAGTTGACCTTTAAAGCTAATTCAGGAGGCTGTCAGTGTGAGTACCTTGGACATACATAATCTCTGCTTCTCCAGGAGAAATACTGTCTTGCTGTCTCTTTTTGTCTATTCAGGATGGATTGTTAGCTAACTTTCTTTATCATGTTGCTTCTTTTCTCTAAGAGAAACAGCTCCTGTAATACAGGAACTCCTTTTAATAAATACCACTGTGGTAATGAAGTTCTTCCCTGTTCCCAGAGGTTGAGTTTCCTGCTACTGCTCCCTCAGTCTAGAGTGTTCCCTAAATATACTGTGTTCCTGTATATGAAGGCTTTTGGCTTGTTTGGCATAGCTTTGTTTTGCTCATGATGTTTTGATGAAGAGCTGTAACAGTCTTGAGAGATTATGTATTACGATGGTAGATGACTCTTGCTAAACAAGCATCCTGATTTTTCCACTGTCATCTCTTTGCAGAGACTGCATGTGGGTATAATAAGATATATCAGATGAGGCTTGTGGAGGGAGGTAATTATCTTTTATTAGACTGGCTTATAATGGGACAGGGTGCCATGCAAGCTTCTGGTCACACAGTGACCTCAAAGGGCTTATATGCCCAGATGCACATGAGGGTTCTTTTTCCAGCTATTTTAGTTGGTCTAATAAAAGCTATTACCTCTCCATAGAAACATCGCCTGCCTCGCAGCCTTTGTGATGTAAGGCTGCAACAGCAGGGCAACCATTGCTGAGGCTGATCAACATGCTCTTCTGTGTACTATTTCCAGTTCCCCCCCTCTCTTGTTTGACACCTGTGCTTTTTTTTTTCGGGTCTAGGGGTTTTATATCCAGGATGTGATGAAATCCTCTTTAATCAGTGTGGCCTTCTCTTTAACTAAATTGTGAAACAAAATTGAATATGTCTAAATTGAAATGGAAAATTTCGCTTTGCAGTGTCTCTGACATCTGTAGTGCATTTTTTTTAAAATAAATTAGATCCAAGTTTATAACTGGGAACCTAAAGGACTTCTATGCTTCAGGTAAAAGCATGTGTCATTTATCACTGTCATATTTGCTTTAAAACTTGTGTTTATGAGTAGCACAGTGCTTCAAGGAATGACATTTATTGTTGCCTTTCAGTTACTAAGTGAAGGATACTAGAATCTTGTTTCTGATGCCTACTTTATGCAGGACGTATTTCCCACTTGAGATAATAAATAAACTCGGAAGCAGGTTAGTAAGGTGTTAAAATGTCAGTAATGATCTCTTCACTTGCCCTGTTTTATCTCCACAGATCTTCTCTGTTTCAATGTAAATAGATTTTACTTCACTTGAAGGTAGCATTTGATGATTGTGTTGAGGATTCTAATTACTTTTGTCACTTCCAAAACCCTAGTTTCCTCTCTACCCTTCTTCTGTCAATGCTGGGCTTTTTTAACATCTTCTGAAATACTTCCCTTAAATTTTCAAGGAGGGGGGACAACACACAACCCTCTGGAAAGATGTTATTGACCTTAAACAAAAGCAAATGAAGCACTGATGGCTCTGTTGAGGCAGTGAGTAACCATAGCTACTGAGAGACGTGAAAATATAAAACTTTAGATAGTTTAAAATTGTGTGATTATGTCCAGTTTACCAGCTTACTTAAAGTACTTCTGATGCTGAGTGACTGAGTATACCAGTGTCCACCTGTAATTTCTATCTGTATGGATTTCTAAGACATATTTTTATTTAAATAATATCTAGCAGTGGTTTATATTATCACTTTTCACAATTCCTTTGTTATACCTGGTTATGCTGAGGTATTTCAGGTGGAATATGTAATGTCATTTCTCATAAATGACTCTGTGTGTGTATATATATGTGTGTGGGTATGTATAAATAGTAGCAATATGACATATCTGTCTAGATAGCTACAATGATCAAGAGGATGGAGCCAGCAAGGCTCCTTTGCTATGGGTGTTTGCCATGATGGTTTTTATATTGTTAACAATTCCTGTAGTACATCTGTTCCATTAGCAATAAGAACTTTTGTGCTGGCAACATCATGGCTAGTGGCTTTCCAGGATGCAAGTTGATTATCTTTTCTTTTACAGCAACCTAATGAGTTACTGACAACTGCTTCTTTTTCTTTAAGAGCAGAAAACAATGCCATAGTACTTCAATATGTATAAATTTTCATAAGCAGCGTGCATTTACTTTTCTAGCAAAACATACAAACAATCCCTAGGTCTTCTAGTGATTATCTGAAGAAGCCAGACTTCAGTGTGCTTTCAATGTTACTGAATTTATGATACTTCAGTAATTAATAGAAGAATGGGGAAATATTTGATATCCCTCTAGGTGTAGCCTTCTCCAAATAATACAGGCTTTTATTAGATCTCTTGAAGATGATACATTACATGAATTTTGGTCAGCAGTAGATTATCCTTACCTTCATTGGGTATCAGTAATCTGAGCCTTCCTTCACTTCACAGTCTCTTCCAGGTATTTTTTTTTTGGTGTTGTTGGAAGTTTACAGCATCCTTCATCTTAGGAAAGAGAAGTTTAATATAATTAATGTCACGTCATGGTTCTAAGTCTGTCTTATGATTACAAACAATAACTCTGTGTTGCCTGTCTTGATATGAATAAACACCTAGAGTTAGCTGGATGTAGAAAGGATTATTTTTTTAATTAACTATTGAGTAGCAAGTGGTCTGTTCTATAGTTCATCCCCCCCACTCCCTCCCCCCCCAAAGTTGCATTACAGTTTTATATGCAAGCTCTAGGGCTGTCACAAAAGCAGTAAATGAAACAGATGGTAAAACTTAACTTTCTTAAAACACTGCCCCAGATGTTTTTCTGCATTGATGTCTTTTATTAAAATGGTATCACCTATAGGTTTCTCTTAGATATGGAGCAAATCCATGATTTGTAATCAAAGGGCATTTTCATTAAGTAATCACTTATAAATTTCTATGCATATTTTGCAAAGAGAATAAAACCCTGCTACTCTCACATTTAAATTACTCCAATATCAAGAAGTGTTTCCTGGACTCGATCCGACAGAGACTAAAATTCTGAGTGATTTTTATTTTATACTTCTATACAAGTGCTTGTAAATGAGGAAAACCCTTTTCAGAGTACTTTTTTTTAATATAGTACACTTTGTAGTGTTTGAAGGCTATGTCTGTTTCAAGTCTCTTTCTGAATAGAACTCCTGGAAATTTTGTGATGGATAAGAACATCCACATACAGCACTTGCAATATTAGCCAGTAAAAACAAACATGAATCTGCTGTCTTTTGCAGATTCCTTAAAAGTAATTAATGACCCACACTCTTAAGACAGTGGTTGAACCAATCTCAAACTTAGATAAAATTTTTCATAACTCTTTCCTTCCCCTCCCTTCCATGTTCTTAGCCAGTAACTGTTCTACCACACACCTCAAGAGCTTCCAGTTCTTTAGAATAACTGGTGGCATTCAGCACATACTTGCTCTGTCATGGCTACATTCGGTCTACTCTAGAATTCATAGTTTATAGATAGCTGTTACAATGAGCATAGTAGTTAATTAGTATAGGGTCAGTACCACTCAGCACTTCCTAAGGGTGTAGAGAAAGAATTACATTCAAAATGTTTATTTTTTTTTCCCTGAGCTGTAACTCACTAGTTCTGTAGCTTGATGATAATCATCATCACTTCTCATGGTCTTTAGATAAGACTACTGCAGAAAACGGAGCATTTTTACAGTGTGTTGGGGTTTATTTTATTACCAATGTGAGATGTAAATAATCTTATACGAAAGCAGTAGGGAATGTATGCACCTGAGAAGTATGGAGTAGCTTTCAGACCTTGCTGTAAGAGTGCTCTTGACAGGTTCTGCATAATAGCAGCACAGTTTTTGGGTAGTCTTAATGGTTTGGGTTTTTACATTTAAAAGAAAACAGCTTAACTGGATCAGTTCTAATGTATTCAGTTGTCTGTTTTTCAAGGGCCAAATATCTGGTTTTAAAAAAGCATATTCTTCATGACATTCTGAAATTATGCCTTATATGACAGTAATTCTTGCTACCTACATATGGTCATTCTAAATTGGTGGGTTTGAGAATATGTTTATTTTTAAGCATTCAAGTTAATATCATGCAGCACTGAAATGGCATTTGTTCAGTCTCAAGAGAAAGAACCTCAAAATGGTAGAAAAATATTTTAGTAGTCACGCTATATTGTTAGGACAACAATATTAATTGAGGAGTTAGTGGTTTTTTATTAAACTCATTTGGAAATTATTCACTTCCTGAAAGATATACTATATTAAGTATTGCTATACTACTTAATGCTTTATCTGAAATCGAAGGAAGTAATGTTGTGTAACTAGAATTTAAACTTTTTCAAACTAGTTGTATGGGGCTGCAAGGATAGCATGTACTTAAACACGAACATCTATTTTTACATTTGTGATATTGTTACCTGGGTTCATTCAGTTCCCTACTGAATTTGAAAGTGGCAGATCTGTTTTCTGTATTACTTTGAAAAGCTTTATTTATTGAAAATTCATGGTACAATTAAGTATTGATTGAAATTGAGTTTGGAGCCTTCAGAGATGAGAGGGTTTTGAGGGACTGTATAAAAATAGTGTGCCCTGCTGAAAGAGCTAGGAAAAAAAAACCCACAACTTGGTGGGCTCACTGCTCTAGTAATCAAAGGACCACATTTGTTTGCATGACAGAGATTAAGGTTGTTTCTACTCAAGCTGTTTGGATAATGAGGTTGATAGTTGGCCTAGAAAGATTCCCATAAAAACACCGAACAACTAAAAGGACAAAGTGATGGAGTTAAATGCAGTGATTATGATCAACATGTCATGGAAAATTTATTTTTCTCTTAAAAAAGAATTTTGATAAATTCAGTGTGTCAAATTTCTGAATTTGAAAATACAGTGTCAGGAAGCCTATTGTTGATTCTTGTTGATGTTCATCAACAGATCCATGTTATCAATGCCTGAACTTCAAAGTCTTCATATAATGTCTACGCTTAGAGCCAGCAAACTACCAGAGATCCATCTACTCTGTCCCTTTAGCAGCGCTGAAGCAAGAGCATCTTAGAGGTTATTCAGTATTGTCATTAGGTATCCTCATTTCCCTGATTGTGCCGGTAGCAGTCTCCTCCTCACATTCTTCAAATAATCTAAACTTAACTTGGATAACTCCTTGTGTAATAGCTTAAGTAGGACCATATGGTTTTCAATTTAATTTTGATTTTGTTTTACTCTGAATAAAGATATTTTTGCCTACAAGAAATCACTGAGTTGCTTTTTTTGTTTGTTTTTAACTTTCAGAGTTTGGAAAATCAGAATGATGAGATAGGAAGCAGAAACACAGTTGAAGCTGGAGTTGATGACCTTGATCTGTGAAGAGTTGGAGCAGACACATCTCAGAGACAGAAAAGGATGGCTGAAGAGTAAGAGCGGTGCACTTAATTTTAAGGAGAACAGTACTAGAATTCTTAGATCTATCTAAACAAGAAAAAAGACTGGTCCTGGAGTTGAGCATTGTTGGTCTCTGTGTAGTCATGAGGGGACAGCTTTGCTGTAAGCAAGTTGAACCTATTATCCTTCCTTCTTGTTTTCTGTTTGCCGTCAGCTGGTTTGTGGCAGTTGGTTCAGCATGTTCTAGCTTGTGGTCATAGATTAGTTTTGTTAGCTGTTTTTTGAACTAAAAAACGGGTGAAGTAGGAGAAAGGAAGAGTATTATGTGGGGCAGTAGTTTATGTTGAGGAGGGTTGGCAGGAACTCCATATGTTTGAATGTGGGAAAAGAGGAATAAGATGGCTCAGTGTGTGCGCCATGCTCCTTCCCTGTCTGGCCTACTCTATTCACAACTTAAGAGAAAGAAACGGAGCTTCTAAAAGCTCCATCAGATGGTCTCGGAGCATTCCCTTATTTGGACAGAACGAAGAGTGAGGAAAGGGAGCATTTTTCTGTCTCTGTGGGGACTTCTTCCTAACAGGCCTGCTGATTCTCAGGGTATTATTCCCTTTCACTTGTCAGGTTATGGGTTGAAAAGTGAGTCTTGGGGTTTTTTTGTTTGTTTGGGTTTTCTGTTTCATTGGAAGTGCAGTTAAAGCAGAAGCGGGCAGTGGTTTGGGGAAAGTGGTCAGTGAACATCAGCTACTGTGGTCCAACGGTTACTCTGAAAGAGTTGAGACACACAGATATTTTAGTTCTTGCTGTTTAATGTGAAAGGAGTTTTGCCATGTACAAAAGCAAAGACTTCAGAATGGCAGCTTGGTCAGGCATGGGTAGTAACTTTGTCAACAAGGAAAGCTTTTTACCTGGGTACATATTATCTTCAGGTTTCTGTAAAACGAAATAAATTGTTAGATAAAACCTGTGTTTATTTTATGCAGTGAAGCATGTGGCTGACTTAATTCACCTTCATTTTTTTTTCGTGGGTCTGAACTTCTGCCATCGTTAGCTTTTATTGGAACGCTTCTAAATAACACTGTTTGCTCTTGGACAGCATATGGTGTGTTAATGCTTTCTTTTTATTTTTAGTATGCCAGAACTATGTGTTCCTCCCTGCAGCATGAGCTGGCTTTTCCTTGTTCACATTCCTTGCAGTCCATCTGCCTATAAATGTTTTTAGAGTACCTCGAACGATGATGCTAAGATACCGATATGTTAAGTCATTAACAATAAAAATCAAATGCAAAATTTTGCAGTGTATTTGTCCTGAGCACGTTCCACTACCACCCCTAAATCAAGTAGCCTTTGTTTTTTCAACTAAATTCTTATTTGGAAGCTTATAATCTAAAATCAGCATTTGTCACATTCAGGAGCAAATCTGAAATCTTCTGTAGAATGCCTGGTGTTTTGTGGAGAGGAATGGTTATTTATTTTACACTGCCTGCCCTAATCACAAATTTTCTCAGACTTGGGGAGGATCCGAGTGTTTTTTCCAAGCTGTTGTGCAATGAATGAGACTAAAAGAGGATACATGCCTATTAGGCACAATTCAGCTGGTAAGTTACATTTTCTGAGAGGTGGGTGATTTTTTTCATTGGATAGTGCTCATCCAAAACAAAACTATTATTTTGGGATTTTGTGGTACAAAGTGCTATGTATTTGCAAAGCAGCAGGGGTTGCCACCTCTTCTTGCCTTTACCTCAGTGGTTATTGATCTAAAAATACTAACAAACATACAGTTGCCTATAGTTTACAAGTTGCATTTTTCACAGTGGGTTTCTCCGGATTGAGCATACTTCAGGAGTAATACTTGCTCTGGTGGAGCTTTGAACTTAAGCTGTTGTTAAGCAAAAGTCACAGATATTGCAATCCCACAGTGGAAAAAGAGAAGGCAGGTGGTAGGGCTAGATATAATGGTTCTTTCCATTTTTACCAGTACTCTGACAGATTGCTCTAGAAGCTTTCTCTGTAGAAAAGAGATAAAATAGTAAATAGAACTGGCCAGGCATTTACAGTGACTGTCAGCCCCTGACTTCTGCCATCTGCAGTATAAATCCATGGGTTTAAGAGTTGGTCCTGTATTTCTTTATGCAGCAACAATTTTATTCTTAAAAAAAGAAAAAAAATTGTTTTGCTATCAGTATATGTCATGCTTCATTCAGTAACACTCTAGTTAAATTGGTGTTGTCTGTTGACGCCTATGTAAAACTTAAAAAAAAATCAAAATCTTGAGTAAACAGTTGATTCATAGCAATACTCTTTATTCTTTGCCAGTTACAGATCACTATCTAAATAGTAGAGCAGCATACACCTACAGTCTTGTATGTAGTAATACTTTTGTATTTCATAACAGCATTTTCTAACAGTTCATTTTTTTTCCCCAGGGTAGAAGAGGTTTTGAAGTGAGAATTCTGTGCTGTGTTTGAGTCAGTACAGACAGCTTTGCACAAGTAAATGGGCATATTGTTCTCATCAACAGCTGCTCAGCTGGAGGAGCAGAAACCACCATGTCACTGGCACAAACCTAGATTACATCAAGCAAGAAGAAAAAGGTAGAACTCATGCTGCATCATCTGGATCAGCGGGGCAGAGACTAAATCACAACCCTTTAGTACTGAAATAAGCATTGTTCACAGGTTTGGATCTTCGTTGGCAGAATGCTTGGGAAAGTTAGTTTTAAGTACCTATGCATAACACGCCACTTCTGGCATGTCAGTATCCAAAATTTGGTGGGTTAACATTTTCGTAAAAGCATGTCTGTCTACCCCCGCTTTATATTTATTTCCTCTGTAATGGAGTCTTTTTTGAAAGGCCTCATGCTAGTGAGTAAGTGCAGCAGTGTCTAACTTAAACAAGTTATCTCACATGTATTTAAAGGGTTAGGCTCTGATTAAAATCCCACTGATTCTATATTTTAGGTAGTAAGGGTGACTCAAAATGCCTTCATCAGATGTCTTTAACCTCTCCAGCTGTCCTGTCAATGAGGATGAGTCAGAAGCTGGAGTCTCCTACAACTGACACTAAATCTAGAAAGCTCAACTGTTAGCATAACTATGTGTCAGCTTGGGACAGGATATGGACTGGTGCATTACTGAGGTCACAGACAGCCTCTCTGGAGTGCTCCTGCATGTTTCAGAGAAGAAAATCTCTTGGTCCTTTGTTTTATTTTACACCGGCAGTGAAAACAGTATTTTCCGGGAGAAGTGAGCTGACTGTGGGCTCATAGTAAAAATACTATGCTTGGGAGCTTCTCAGCCTGGTTGTATGGTGACCACTTTTTTCACTTTCTATGCAGAAACAGTAAGCCTGGTATTTGGGGAAAGGTGTGAGATATAACAGCATACAGGCAAACTGACTTCATGTGGTCAGTCCTGATGTATCCACAGCTGTCACAGCTGGCACTAAGGGGACAGACAGGTTCTTTTAGGGAGTGTTGGCAGAATGATGATGGCACTAAGGTATAGTTACAAATAAAACCGTATTTTTCTTAATGAGATATTATGATTTGTATAGCACAATTGATGATTTCTACAAGCAGAATCAGTATAGTGTAGTGTAACACAGCATTTACAGTACAACTTAACTAACGGTTTCTGATCACCTGGAGCCTCTGTGAGGAGTCCAGAGTCTCACTATCTGGCAACAGTTCTAGTCCAGGTTCCCCACTTAGGACCAGTAACTGCTTGATTTTCCAGACAGAGCTCTGTGTGCTGTTAGGCTTCCTTCTGGGTCATCAACAGCTCCTGGCTGTCTGGTGCCTGGGGCCTTCAAGGCTAGCAAGAAAGGGAATAATCGGCCTGGTGCCCAGGAACCTTGAGGATGGTAGGGAGGGGAAGAAGAAATCTGTTTTGTTTGTTTACTTGGTTCACAGAACCTTCACTGCCTGATCATGAATCAAAGGGAATTAATATGTCACTGGCTCAGTCACAGAGAATGGATGCTTGTCATGGCATTAATTATGTAAACCACATTACTAGAGGTCAGGAGCAGGGGGTTCCAGCAACACACCTGATACTGGTTTTGGTAGTGCTGTCCTACAAATTTTATGAAGAAATACCCCTCATTACAATGAGGATTAAAAAAAAAAAAAAAGACTTCACAGAAAGTCATCCTATGCAAACTGGGGTTAGAGTCTCTGTCTCAGATTGCTGGTCTTCCCCGCCTTTGAGTCTCTGAAAGGAGAGTTCTGTGCTTCATGGTCACCTGGCAACTGTGTACACAACACAAGAGTGATTTTTCTCTTTTCAAAGTTACATCATCTTGATTTAGTCCTAGTTACAAACTGCTGTTGTGAGGCTATAGACTTTTTTTTTTTCCCCTTTTCCTGGAAAAATTCCACAGATATAACAGCAAGTTTTTGTAAATTATAAATGAAATATTGATAGACTTGTAATTTTAGGTCTGTAGGTATAGAGAAACATTGGTGTTCTGTATTTTGTGATGGTTACTCTGGCTGTGTGTTTGAGTACATCTGTGGTTTTGTTTTGCTTTTAGTATAGTGTCAAAACTATTACACAAAGAATGCTTTTATTTTTACTTCCACAGTATCTCCCACAGGATATTCCTTCTATTTTAATAGAAGTGCATACAGGTAACAAGATCTAGTCCTAGCTTTGTAATGCCATTTTAATTGTCCTCTTAAAACTACAGCTTTTACAGTGGTAATCATAACAGTTTGAACTGATTTTAGAGGTTCTAATTTTTTTAAGCCAGCTGTATTTGGAGTATTACTCTGAATAGTTTTCAAAAGAAACTAGTCTGTTTAATAATATTACTGAGCTTGAGATCTGCTTTAATCAGAGTCAGAATAAAACAAAATGCAATAAAAAGTGTTCAAGGTCACTAACTAGGAAAGAGTATCTTAACAAACCAAGACTTGGAAAGCTAGGGAAACTGGCAAGCTAAAAAGGCAGTGTAAAGTTGTTGAGGAGATAGTTTGTGGGATTGGATAAATCTCTTAATTAATCTTCTGGCCTCAGAAGAGATACAACTTCCCTGAAAACAGTAGGAGAGGCATGTAAGAAAGTAAGAATACCACATCAGTGGTATTTTAAGACTGGGCTCTGTAGATACCCCAGGTGCTTTCTGCAACTAAAACTAGTGGAAGAGTTGCTGTGTTTAGATTTATTTCTTACGTTTGTTTTCACTGTTGGGGGAAGGGAGGAACAAACAAACAAACCAAAAAACACCAAACCTGAAGAAAACTGGACTAAAAGTATGTATTTCTTTTTTTTCCATGGCTGAAATTATGCACTGTTGTCACACACAGCTTACACTCAGGGTTACCCTCTTCTTCCAGAATACATCCATCCAATACAGATTGGGTACACAGGCATCGTGAAAATTGAGAATATCTAGTAAGAAAAAATATTGTATTCTTCTGATTGCTGTTAATCTACACAAAGAGATTTCTTATAATCCAAGGCTATATTATTTCTAATACTGTCTTCTTCTTGACACATTTTGTTTTGATACTTGTCTGTGTTGATCGGGAAAATACTGAGCACTTGGAATGTGGTTTTAACCCATGCTTCATCTTAATCATTTGAAGTGTTTGAAAACAGAATTGTCTTGCTTTATAGTACTTTTCCCCTCTTCATAAATCCTTCACCAAGAGATGACCATCTCAAGGTACAATATGCCTTAACTCAAGCTTCCTGTCTCTTCACTTCCACTTTTAGACCATTCTTTCAGCTGGGATGATGCAACTGCTTTTGCATCTGAATTATCTGAATTGGAATATAGAACTGATACAGGTTAAACATCTGAGGGAGAGCAATTTTTTTAAGGATTTTTTTTTTTGTTGTGTTTTGTGGTTTTTTTTTTCATTGAATACAATTTGCCTTGATGTAATAGTTATTGCAGCATAGTGCAGGAGGTAGCAGAGCAGGAAGGGAGTGGAAAGGATTGAGTGATATAACCTTGTAGGGGAATGTAGGGAAGGGAAAATGTTATCAAACTAGAGCCTTTTATGTTCTGAGGTTGCTTGCAGTGTTCTGTTTTTGAATGAGCAGCAGCTAGCTGAAGAGAATTAACATGGGGAAAAAGCTTTGTTTCTTTGGGGGGGGGGGGAGATTATTATATTTATGGGGCTTCTTTACTAGTATAACTCGTAAATCTTCAATTGCAATGTCTTAGTGGTCCTCTCCCTGTGTGACTGGGCTGGTAAAAGAAGAGTTTAGTGTACAGATTCTGGTTAATAATACTTGTCACTAACACTGAGCACCACAGCCTTAGACTTGTTCCTCAGCACCGAGTGACAGACCTTAATGATAAGTAGGGAAATGAGACAAACATTAATTTGCTATTTGTAATGTCCCTAAAGGAGGCAATTTAGGGATATGAGTGTAGCTCTTATCTAGAGTAGGGTAGAGGAGGAAATGATACAATGTTGAGACTATATTCAAGTTTCAGGATAAGGCAACAAACATGCAAACCACAGACAGAATGTGCCAGAACCATGAAGTCCAAATGTTCTGTATTAAGTTCTTACAGAACAAATTACAGAAGACTACCAGTTGTGGCTTTGTCTTCTCCCCCCCCCCTTTTTTT